>VXAL01019409.1:804072-847135 GCA_013399475.1 Chauna torquata | reverse complement strand
TCAGCTCCCATGCTGAAAGCCCAGAGTGAAAGGGAGAATGTGAGGAGAAACCAGGCTGGATCTGGCAGCCCAAGAGAGGTGAAGTTGCTGCATCTCCATGACCAAGGTCCAGCCAGTAGTGAAGCTAAGCATGAATTCCCAGTAGGCACACATACAATACTTGTATGTATTACGTGTGTGTATGTGGCTGGCCACACAGATAGCACACACAGTATTACAGTGGACAGAAGCTTAAACTAGTGTTTTGGAGTGTTACTCATCTTAGTTACTTCACTAAAGATTTGATTGGGATTGGCAAAGCAACATAAGGAAAAATAAAATTCTGAACNGACGCTATGGGAACTCAATGTCTTCGGAATCTTTTTCTGTCAAATGTGTTTAAAATTGGCTAACACATTCAAAATTATTACAGTGGAACTGATGCACACATGGTAGGATTGTGTAAACTGCGTTTCTTTAGGAAACCGAGCTAGAAACGTAAAAAGAAATAATGAGCTCAGGGAAGAACAAAACAGATGAACAAAGGGAAAAAAAAAGTAGCTGTTAGAACAAAACCATCATACAGAATAAGAAGCAAGGAAGAATAGGAAGGGAAAAGATGTCAAGTTCATTTTGTCAGAAACTTTTTCTCTATACTAATCTTCCCTGCGTAAAGGTACAATAACATCCCTTTTTTCTAATTGGACTTCCTATGAAAATACTAGTGAAAGGTTTCTTTAAAAAACTTGTTCAGTCTTCATCCTTGGAGATTTTTAAGACTAGTCTGGATGAAGCCCAGAGTAACCTGGTCTGACCTCAGAGCTGACCCTGCTTTGAGTCAGAGGTTGCACCAGAGGCCTCCTGAGGATTCTTCAAGCCTGAATCGTCCTGTGATTCTGTGATCCTCAAAAAACTTGGCTTGGTACATTGGAAAGTTAATTTGCATATCTGAAAGCAGCCAAGGCAGCAAGCAGATTTTGAAAAGATGGTAAGCATATCATATCCACAGATCTCTCTTTCTGCAGACTATAAGTTAAGACTGTGGCATAGGCATGTCACATAGCTACATGGCATAGAAGTTTAGGGTGTGTTTACCTCAGAAACTTTTGAATTTGAACCAGAGTCTGTTAAGCCTGACCCCAGATTATCTTAGAATGTAATTTTTGTGACGTCTGTCACAAGATAAATATCATCACAGTATAACACAAGAAGAGGGTGAGTTTCAGGGAGGAGTCATCCACTCAAAGGAGCTGTCAGCCTCTTTATCTTGCAAGTATGAGGCAAGAGATCTTGGACATGTACCAATAGCTCTTCTCTTGACAATCTTCTATGAGCAGATTCTCACTTTTCTAGGTTGCCATAACAGTGTTGTTGCAAAATATATTTGCGTTATTTTTTCCAGTTCATCGTGACCTCCTGGGGTGGACTCTTCTGTCAGCTAAACCTACTTTCCACTATTCAAGCAGCAAGAAGGTTATTGCTGATAACTGGGGGGAATTGTGCCTATGCCGAGGAGCATTCCGTTAGTAGAAAGATGGTGAGGGTGGAACTGCCACTTCCCACGGCATCCTATTTAGTGTAATGGATAGGAAGGAAAAGTTCACAGTAATGGTGCTGAAACAGTGCTGAAACAGTGCATAAAGTCAGCTGAGAAAGATGTACCCCTGAAGTAACTCAAAATGCTGCTTAGGTACTGTTTCACCAGCAATAGAAAGCACAAATGAAAAGCTGTAAACATCTCCTCACTGCACCTGAGTAAAGCTCAGACATAGATAAAACTCTGCGCCTGCTGTCCCTATTTGATTTGGTTTGGTTAGCTCATACCACATTGTGAATAGCTCATATTTTTATTCCAACTTTCTTTAGTCCTACCTTAAAATTCTCTGCAAATGTGGAAGAGAATGTAAGAGATACAAAACAATGAAAGAATCGGGAACAACAGGAACAATTACTAACAAAACTATGTCCTTTCTGTAAATATAACATTATGAGTATTGACAGGAACAAGAAGAAAACTTACTGTGTACAAGATTCTGATTTCCATTCAGGCGAGAAATTGATGCCCTTTAAAAGCAGCCATTCATGACACGGGGGAAAATTCTCACTATGCTGAACATTCAGCAGCTGGTGGGATGCTCAAATGTCATGCTCTCTCTGTTAGAACATGAAACTCTTGAAGAGTAAATACATTAAAAGTAACAGAGTTAAGGAGTGTTTTGTGGCACAGGAGATTCGCACTTCTTAAAGTTGTCCTGAGAACAAGGTTGTTCTTTCCATTTAAATTATGGCCATGGCAATTAAGAGCTATGAAGCAGTTGACAAAGCATTTGGTACTGGTGAACATTTATGAACCAAGAAAGGCTAAGTACACCACCTTACCTGGAAAATCATATAAATTTTTCTAGAGGCTCTTTCTTGTCTTATTACTTATCATCTCATTTGGATGGTTGCAGTGGTATAGAACTTTCTTACAATGGTATGGAGTGTCTTTATGGTTGCTTGTCTATGTGTGGTTCTTATTTCTCTTCTTCCAAGAAGGTATATTATCTATTAATACATATAGAAGAGTTTTGCAAAGACAAATACAGAATAGGGAGTTTAAAATATTAGAAGATGCACATACAGAACCCTAAATACAGCTGGATGTAGATCATGAATCTATTTTATGCACTGTTTTCAGGTCTTTGTATATTAACTTCACAATCAGAATCTTCTGCGTGTTTTAGACAAATTAGACAGTTTGACAGCTTTCTGGAGTCTAATCTTTTTCTGTAGCAAATCTAAAATTGATATTACATATGAGTGGATCAAATAATGGTATGTATTTTGCTTGTAGCTTAGCTGTGATAATTATTAACATCGTTAGCTGGTACTTCTCATTAACATACATTAAAGTACATCAGTTCACATCTCATGGACTGAGGAGATTAAACATTGCTGGGGCAAATGAACCTTAATTGGAATTTGAGCCTCATTTCTTATGTTTTCATGATGAAAAACAGAGTAAACTGTAGTGGTCATGTAACAAAAAAAAAAAAATCCCCATTTATTTGCTGAGCATTTTAAGAGATTCAATAGGCTTTTTGCTCTTAATATGTAAGGAAATAATAAAGGAAATCTGCCTTAATGCTTTTGGCTATGCAGCTGATTATTAATGGTCCTGGGTTCTAAAAAGGTCTGCCAATCCACTAAAGTGCTATGTGACATTTAGTGCATGTAAATAGTGTCCACAGATCACACTGTGTCCTTCTGTCCAACAGTAAAGGGTCATCTCAAAAGTGAAGAATGAAGACTTCGTGTTCATTCTGCCCTTACCCTTTGGGATAAAGCTGCCAGCAAAAGATGTTAATGATGATGGCTTTGAAATATGAACATCCGTCCAATAGAAATGAGAGTGAATGGATTTACAAGATCCACTGGAAAAAAAAATGCATATACTTGAGCTGGAAATCACTTTCTCATTCACAGCCAGACTGCAAAGAATTAGTCCAGTTTGTAATGCTTATTAGCTCTATAGTAGGATTTCCTCTAGCCCAGGAAAGGCTTACTGGAACCACATCCAGCACATGGACAATGAACAAAATACTTCTACCCCATCCTCAAAAATTTGTGTAAAAAGCACACAGAACTGAGTACCCACATTCAAATCCTCCTACTTATTCTCATCTCTAACACAAGAATGCTTTGAGGACCATCCCTAGTTTACGAGTAACGTATGGCACTGTACAAAGAATATGTATGGTGGGGAAGGACTCGTACTAGTGTGACAGGGTTTTTGTTAGCTAAGCACACTCATCAGTTCTATGTCTCTGCTATGAAGTCAAAAGCATGATCTACTGGAAGAGCTTTCTGTAAGTATACTCCGATGTCAATCATACAGAGCCTCCTTTCAGAGGGGCTGCACCAGCTCTCAGGAACCAAAGAAACATCTACATCACTAAGGGTAGCATTTTTTCTTGTGGAGTGTGCTCCACATACTGGAGTGTACTCCACAGGAATATCACACTACCTAGAAAGCGCCCTAGAAGCAGCAGAGTCCCAGGGTGAATGCAGACAAGTGAATTATAGCACTCAGATGTATGCTTATATCTGTAGTGCACATGGTGTTTTAGATCAGTCATTGATTGCAAATGCATTTTTTTTAACGGAAATACCTTAGAACTGCTGCATATGTTATAAGATTTTTAGGAGTCTGTGCGTTTATTTTATTTTAACTTCTATGATGAAGGGACTGCATTTAGCTTATTGTATTTGATAAATTTTATGGATTCGATTAGATAAGGGTTGATTTCATTGTCACAGAAAATATCAGTTTAAGCGCAAGCCTCTATGCTTTCTAGTTCAGGGACACAGAGTGCTATTTAATTGGCTTGCGTACTGCTTGCTGATTTTTGATTCTTTAATAAAACCCTTTGGCATTGCTGTGATTTCCTTACAATTTCCTTACAATTAAGTAGACTACAAGTCCTTAATACAAATTAAACTTGTGAATATATGTAAGAAGATATTCTGGAACACTGCAGTCCAACATGCTGATTGTTAACAAGATGTAGAAGTGCTTTTTAAATTATCAAACAATGTTTAATCTAAAAAGAAAAAGGAAAAAAAGGAAAAAAAAAGGAAAAGGAGTGTTAATTAAAACTAAAACACAGCCTGTAAATAACATTTAAAAATTTGCTACAGGCAAACTGAATGGTAGTGATCTCTTTTCTTACGCGCTCCTACCTTTTCTTTTATGCATAATGTGCAGTCATCCCAGGTCTGAATAAGTGGGGGGAGAATGTGCCCTGTTCCTCCTGTAGATACTTAAGATCTCCATGCCCTAAAATATGTGAATGTAACCAGTAAATCCCATACTCGGCTACTTACTTGCACCCTACCTAATAGATTTACCAATACTGTGCACCACCCTTCCTGATTTTTTTGCTTGTATTTTGAAATTTAGTGAGGAATCCAGAGCCAGGGAAAATCCAATTCATCTGCAAAAGCTGACATTTCATGATGTTGTATGGATAGAATGACCACAGCAAAACCTCAACCTGAGGTGGAAATTAACCGCATTTTGTTGTGCCTTTCAGCTGCAGCAGGCTAGATGGGTGCATTTAGATCATCTGGATTGGGCCATTTTTTTTTAGGCTGGCTAGATTAAGCTAAGAGGCTTGACTTTGCACTGGCATGGTGAAGGATAGCCACTCCTGCACAAGTCAGACGGGACAGTCACACACCTGCTCAATAGCTTGTGAAAACTTCAGTCTTCCCAAGGCTGGCCTAGGAAACAATATGACATACGAAGCTGACCCTAAAGATAAATTATCAGTAGGGTTGAGTTTATCTCTGAAGGGAGCAAAACCCATGTGCCTGCGCAAGGATATTTTGAATGAATAGCTGTGCTGAATGTCATCCTGAGCATCTGCTCTCCTTCTATAGACTGCTGCTCCACAAACCTGTCCAGGTTTCCATGCTCTCATTATTCCCAGGTCATGAAGAGAAGGTGTTCTGTATCTTTTTTTAATACCTCTGTGAAGATATAAATCGCAGCTTCATACTCAGTCTTCAAGGCAACGTGCCTAGTCCATCTGACCTCAGAGTATCTGCAAAGGAAAAGAAGAATCCAACCTTTTTCTTTTAAAAGATGTATTCTCCCCACTTTATCAAACTGCACATACTACACTGGGGAGGTGGGACTTTCCACAGGGAGGACAAGGTGAGGGCGCACAAAGGAATTCAGGTCAGCTGCCACTGTCTAAACTAAATAAACCTACCTGAAAGGATATAGCTGGAATATAAGAATATCTGGTTTGTGAGGATATCTGATTAACAGCTATTCAGCATATGAAAAAAAAAAAAGAAAAGAGATGGGAAAAGCAGTAGATGAAACACATACATATATAAACCATAACAAACAGTACATAATCGAGGTCACACCAAAAGCCAGAGCTCTCAGGTCACTGACTGGTGGGCCATTGAAGGAACTGCTCAAGCATGACCTTGATCAAGTTCAAGCAGAACTGTGTAACTGATAAGCAACGGGAAAAAAGATAATTATGTGAAAGAGTAAATTTGGTCTGGGATATTTCAGTGGCACTATGGAACCAAGTTAAGCTTATTAAAATATGTTTCAAGGGGATTGCAGGAGCACATGATACTTAAGGGATGTTAGGGAAAAGGGCAAAAAGCAGGAAAAGGGAGAAATCAAGGCAGATAAGGGAAGAACAGGCACTGGAATATTGGAGAGGAGGGAGGATACAAGGGGGCAGTAATGTGCAAGCAGATTTCTGTTCAAGACACTTGCCTGGCCAAGCCCAGCACCTGACGACCACTGCCTGTCCTTTCTTCTAACTAAACTCTATTCCTGTTTTCACCATGATATTGCTCTCTGTGCAGGTGATTTGCTGAATGAACTTCAGTCAAGTTGGACTAAATGGTGAGTAGGAGGAGACCTGCATGTGGAAAGGCCCAGGTTCAGAGACTGTAACTAGGTAAGAGATCAGTGTCGAAGCAAGGATATTGGACTGACTTAAAGTCCACACTATCAATCAATGGACTTTCAGGCGTGGAAGTGACTGGAAACAGGGAGAATGGGGGTGTGTGTAGGCCCCACTAGCAAATTTCAATCCCGATCAGACAGAGAGGAAGGAGAAATTTGGCAGTGTGTGTTGTGCATGGTTATGTGCATGCTTTGTGTGTTTCTAAGTAGGTGCTGACAAAGGCACTGGTCTCTTGTCAGCATTAAGCTGTGTGGCTGGCTATGTGTATATTGTGTGTATATTTGTATCTTCAAAACACATGCCTGGCCTCACTACAGGCTGATCCTGGAATCGGGACCAGCGGCGGCCATGTCTGGCTGACTGGGAGGAGAAACTGTGTATTTAAAGCCCCCACGATGTGGCTTCCCTTAACACTGCCAGAAGCTCAGCTTCAAAATGCAAGTTCTTCTGGAGGCCAGTTTTGCATGCATACACCAAAGTGACTTTATGATCAGGAGAAACCTGGCACCGCTGGGAATATGTAAGCATTGAGTCAGAGGAGTTCCCAATCCACAGCCAAGCTATGTTGTACCAACTAGTCTGTGTGTAGCCACAGACGTTCTTCACAGATGACCAGGCTGGCCATTTCTGCCTGTAGTGATTGGGTCAGTAAGGAGCATGGATATGAATAGTTCTGCTGAAAATATCAGGACTCCTTCCCTCCCCCACAGAAGAAAAAGCAGTGCAGTCTATTTTCATTAAAACTGCAAAGCATACATAGTCAATTAAAGGATTATTGAAAAAAAGAAATCCTCTGTTACAAATAAATAAATAAGTAAATAAACAAAAACACAAGGAGAGCTCAGCTTATACACATCTCAGGCTATATTTAATAAAAAGCAGGGTTGCTTATTACCATATTATTGATGGGAGTACAGCACAGCATGGCACAGCAGCTCCCCCAGCTCCCACATCACGTGGTCTGGACCACAGAGTCCATTGTACCTACTCCTGCTCAGATCTCTGAGAAGTAAATCAGCTCATGCTGCTTAGCAGATTACTGCTTCTGCTCACACTAGCTCTTTGAGAGCTGGCTCAGGCATCTCTACAGTCTGCTGTGTACATGCCCCAAAGCGCACGCAGATCAGCACACTCTGCAATATTAAACTCCTCAGCTCACAGTCTTAGGCATTCCCACTGCATTTTTTGTTGGAAATGTGAATGAAGCATGTTGAAATTCTGAGCCGGCAAGCACCAATATTTCAAGCGAACTCATTTGTGCACTTAGTGGTTGATCCACAGCCTGCTAGAGACAATGGGAAGACTGCCATTAACTTCACATCAGGCTCATAAAAAATGAGGCAGATAACTCCCATTAATGTTAATGAGAGTTGTGTATATAAATCACCTAACCACTGATGAAAAAAAAAACCCTTTTTCTGTTCTGCTTTTTACACAGCTTCCACAGTCAGTGAGGTTCAAACTCCTCCAATAGTATTTTGAAGACAAAAGGTTTTCCAACAGCCACATCTTTCCAATGATTTTGCTTTCTGTCAACATGAGTCAGGCTTCATGTAGACAGAATACATTCAGCCATACAGTCATGAAAAGATTCTGTTTTAACATGGTAATGAACGGACTCAAAATTACAGTAAAATTATTTCCTAGAAGGCAAATGAGTATTATTTCTCAATTATTGCTGAGAAATGACACAATTCTTATTTTTCTTTTCAATTGACTTAAAAAAGCAAGCATTAATTTTCCTAAATTTGCATTTTAACTAAAAAGGAGAATTATTTCCCTTTTTTTACCCCTCTCCTCAAAAAATGAGTTTTTCACTCCCGTCTATGACTGCTTCATGTTGCCTTATCATCATACAAAATCCCTTGCCCTACAAAGAAGATGTACAGAGACATACAGATGCAGAATTACAAAGTGGTGTACAGCAGGTTGTTTTTGTTTTAGCTTACCTTTCTCGTTTACACAGTGGGTATGTCCCGAGTAGGCCAGATAATATTATACCACATGGTATATAACTAATTCTGCTCTTATATACTAGTCTCTCTAGGGGGCTTTTTTTGTGGCTTCTAAAGCTAAAACTTTTTTAACACTCATTATTTCTACATAAAAAAAAGAGCTTTCAGTTGTTCAGTATTTTCTGACTTTTTATTTCTATAAATATATATGTACAAATTTTAAAATAAATAAACTTTTTTTAAAAAACAGAAGGTAAAAATATAATTTGTATTGTAATGTCACTAACACTTAAATTTGAGAGGAATTTTAATAGCATTCCAGAGGCTGCATTTTCCTGTACAGTTCAATAATGATGGATGGTCAATACAAAGTGCAGGAAAAATGAGCTACCATTAACAATTTGTCACCAGTAGGAGATATTAGGATTCTAGAAAGTGCTGCAAATGGATTTTTAGTTTTCAAGACTAGACTGCGGCTGCTTTGCTCCACCAGGTTAGTCATTCTTTGGCTCCTTATCCTTAACTCCTTAATGTGGCACATTAATTATAGCCCCTCATATGTTCATTCTTTCAGGTCCCTGTGTCTGGAAATGTTGCCACTCAAATAGCAAAGTAAAAGCTTTCCATCATTCTAATAGTTAAATAATGGCAAGGCTATGCAATTGAAACAGCACGAAAGGTCACCTTGACAATACTCTGACTGGTAAAAAGTACCTTAAGGCATCACAGCTCTTTGTTGTGAACGAGTCGACTGAGTTTATGACTATTCAAGATATTTTAATCATTTTCAAGTTTGACACAAAGCAAGAAATGCCATTTTGAAATTGCTACAGACAATCACAAACATCAAATATAAACACAATTTTTACAAAGCATGTTTTTGACCATATTGAGCAAGAACAAAGTGGAGACAGGAGGGTGTTTGAACCAACTATAAAGCTTTTGGAATGGCTGACACAGGTAGTCAGTAGGAAATTTAAACCTGAACACAAGTCCATAAGAAGCTTAAGTCACCAGCAAGGTTCTCAGAAAGCTCTGTTTTCAGGATTTAAGGAGCATAGGCACGGAGTAGAGACCTTGTACTGGGGCTTTGAGAGGACTGCCTTTTCCCTTTCATGAATTGCCTTAGGTATGTGTTTCATGGTAGGACAAAAGCAGGACTGAATTTCACACGTTGCTCTGTTGGAGGTGGGACAAAGACCACATAATTCCCAGACTCAGCACAGCAATATGATATCTGGTGAAACTGTAAAGGAGATTCAATTTTTTTGTCGTCTGCATTTTGTTCTTACCTGAGCCATTGATGTTTCATATGCCCTTTCATCTATGTGTTCAAATGAACTGCAGCCTTATTTTCTAAATTATAGAGCTAGAACGCTTAAAACCAGATATGCCCAGAGAATAACTTTAGTAAAGGCAGTGAAGCTAACCCAGACACAAACTGCCTTGTCCTTCGTTACTGTGTTTCCTTTCAGAACTGCTAATTGCAGTATAAGGTCCTTATGTTAGATGCTTTAACAACATGTGAGGTAAGATCCAACATATGTGGATTTGGCTAATAAACACATCATCAACTGAAGTCCAGTTAAGTCAGTATTTTGGCTCCCAGTCTTCTAGTATAGCTATATATCTTTCCAAAGACATAAAAAATGGGGAAAGTAATTGGTATTTCCCTGATCTAATCATCGGGAACATTATGTAGGGCCCTGAATTTGGAAGTCCTGGATACTTCACTGCATGCATCAATACTTAAGGATCCATCTTTCAAGTATCTATTAATCTTCTACATTAATATTCCTACTGCACAAATTTCTGTATAATCAAATTTGAAGAGGCCGATGAAATATTCTATAAGCAGCTAGGAGAATTCTCACAATTGCTAGCCCCTGTTCTTGTGGGGAACTTCAGCTTACCAGATGTCTACTGGAAATAAAATACAGCAGAGAGGAAGCAGTCTACTAGGTTTCTGGAATGTATGGTAGTGTGTAACTTCCTGACACAGCAGGTGAGTGAGCCAACTAGGGACAGCGCCCCACTCGATCTTCTGCTTGTGAACAGAGAAGGACTTGTGGGTGATATGAAGGTGGGAGGCCATTTTGGGCATAGTGATCATGAATTAGAGTTTTCGATTCTTGGAAAAGTAAGGAGCGCGGTTAGTAAAACTGCCACCTTGGACTTCCGGAGGGCAGACTTTGGCCCAGTTAGGAGACTGGTTGGCAGAGGCCCTTGAGAGGCAGTCATAAGTGGCAAAGGGCAAGAAGAAGGACCCAGGGAACTACAGGCCTGTCAGACTGACTTCGGTGCTGGGGAAGGTTATGGAGCAGATCAGCTTAAGTGCCATCACATGGCACACACAGTACAGCCAGGTGATCAGGCCCAGTTAGCATGGGTTTATGAAGGGCAGATCCTGCTTGACTAACCTGGTCTCCTTCTATGACAAGATGACCTGCTTAGTGGATGAGGGAAAGGCTGTGGATGTTGTCTACCTAGACTTTAGTAAGGCTTTTGTCACTGTTTCCCACAACATTCTCCTGGAGAAGCTGGCTGCTCATGGCTTGGACAATCATACACATTGCTGGATTAAAAACTGGCTGAATGGCAGGGCCCAAAGAGTTAGAGTGAATGGAGCTAAATCCTGCTGGAGGCCGGTCACTAGTGGTGTCCCCCAGGGCTCAGTACAGGGGCCAGTTCTCTTCAATATCTTTATCAATGATCTGGACAAAGGGATAGAGAGCACCCTCAGTAAGTTTGCAGACAACACCAAGTTGGGTGGGAATGTTGATCTACTTGAGGGTAGCAAGGCTCTGCAGAGGGACCTGAATAGGCTGGATCGATGGGCTGAGGCCAACAGTATGAGGTTCAACAAGGCTAAGTGCCAGGTCCTGCACTTGGGGCACAACAACCCCATGCAACACTACAGGCTGGGGGAAGAGTGGCTGGAAAGCCACCTGGCGGAGAGGGACCTGGGGGTACTGGTCGATAGCAGGCTGAATGTGAGCCAGCAGTGTGCTCAGGTGGCCAAGAAGGCCAACAGCATCCTGGCTTCTATCTGAAATAGTGTGACCAGCAAGGACTAGGGAAGTGATTGTCCCCCTGCACTCGGCTCTGGTGAGGATGCACCTCGAATACTGTGTTCAGTTTTGGGCCCTTCGCAACAAGAAGGACATTGAGGTGCTGGAGTGTGTCCAAAGAAGGGCAACAAAGCTAGTGAAGGGTCTGGAGAACAAGTCTTATGAGGAGCAGCTGAGGGAGCTGGGGTTATTTAGCCTGGAGAAAAGGAGGCTCAGGGGAGATCTTCTCTCTTTATACAACTACCTCAAAGGAGGCTGTAGCAAGGTGGGGATCAGTCTCTTCTCCCAAGCAGCAAGCGATAAGGCAAGAGGTAATGGCCTCAAGTTGTGCCAGGGGAGGCTTAGGTTGGATAATAGGAAAAAGGTTTTGAAGCATTGGAACAGGCTGCCCAGGGACATAGTTGAGTCCCCATCCCTGGACGTATTCAAAAGACCAGTAGATGTGGTGCTTAGGGACATGGTTTAGTGGTAGACTTGGCAGTGCTAGGTTAATGGTTAGACTAGATGATCTTGGAGGTCTTTTCCAACCTAAATGCCATGATTCTATTTCAATCAAAGCACAGGGCTGGATATTATGAATAATGGAATGCGATCTTACACATAGGAGCTATAACTTCCTTCCCTGAGCAAGGTCTAGCTGCTTGCCTGAGAGTAATTATGTCGGTACATCTTCAAGGCTCTTTTACCACTTCATCATCTAGTCTCTAGTGCTGGTACTGAGGGAATGGAAAACCACAGCATGCTAATGAAAGACTTACAACCCAAACAGCATTTTCCTTCAGTGACTATTTTAACAGGTGCCACCAGTAACTGACAGAGAGGCTAATATGTATATATTGTAAGTGGATAAACTGTAATGGGATGAACAAATAAGAAGCTGCAAAATACATCTTTTATGCACATTGTTTAGGCTGCTGCAAAATAATAAGTTTTAAACTTTCACCTAATAATAAACATTTATCCTGTAGCTACCAGGAAAAAAAATAAAAGTAAAAAAGAAAAATGAAAAATGAAAAAAAAAGAAAACCAGCAGCACATAGAAAATCAGGTTTGTCAGTGTAAGACAAGAACATGTATAGTAATGCATATTTTGCTTCCTGCTGAGGCTTGTCAGAACAACTATTCTGCTCTGAAAGGTGCAGAGCAAGTGGTGCAGCTTGCCAGCAGCACACCATGCTGCTCTGATTTGGAAGAACATTATAGCAATACAGTGTAATTTCAGTAGGAGGAGGGTCAGATCTGCATTTCTGGAGGCCCTCTCTCAAGGCGTAACACCAAATCTTGGCTTTAGATAGGGATATTTGCAAGCATGTGCGCGCACACACACACACACACACCCCTCTGCTGCAAATGCTACCTAAACAGCCATTTTGTGTCTCCTTTTAGAAAGGCGACAACCTATATAGAAACAGCCTGTGGACATATCTGACATTTTTAAGGTGTGTAGAGTCACATGGTAAGAGATGTCCCCACTCTTCCTCTGTGTCCTTCCAATATTAATTTAGGTATGACATTTGATTCAGCTGCGTACAATAATACATCTCCTGTTAGAATTGTTTCTTTAAGAGATGGGTAACGACAACGTCTGCAGAAGCATTTGTCTAGGTGATAGGTAATACTTTACCAACCACAGCAGTAAAGTCAGAGGGTTCCCAGACATGCGTCTATCCAACACCCACCTGTCCACTGGACAAGTTTTGCTAGTGCCCACCTCCACCTCCAGGACCCTTTACAGTACCCCAGATGCTCCCTATTGAAACCAGCTTCATGGTCAGCAGTGAGTCAAAAATAAGAAAAAAATAATTACCGTAAAACAGGAAAGTGTCATAAGTGTAATTTAAAAAGCATCACAAACTTCAGCGTATGATGATTGAATTCATGCATTATTAGCTTATTTTTCTTTTATTTAATGATAAAGATAAAAAATAAGTTATTAATATTCAGTAGTCATGAGCTCTGCACTGGATATGGATCCCCACTCATCAGTGAGCCGAACTGGATGAAAGGAAATTTATTGGTGTTTTTATTATTATTATTTTTGTGTGAAAAACAAACAAACAAAAAATAACAAACAAAGTAGTCCTAAAAGTCATTTTTTGACACTCAATTCACAAACCCATGGCCAAAGACCTGATCTTGCCAACAGATTTGTATGGGTGGAACTTTGACTTCTGATCATTTCTATTAGTCAAAAGAAATTACACAGCTATGGTTTAAATAGATATTTGGAAAAATAATGTAGGAAATATAGAGTTGACTTCAAATTAGCAGCAAAATTCCTACTAGTATCCCTAAGGCCAGGCTTTAACCCATTGCGTATAAGTGTCTTTGAGTACACTGAGATAACAGTTCCATAAATGTTGATTTCATGATGAAGCGGGAACAAGTTTGAACTTTCTCCACTAAGTTTGCCTGTGCAAAGAGGTCTTTTATAATATAAATTTAAATATACAATCTGTTTCGTAATGTTTTCCATCATCTCTTCTCTCCATATGTTCTCCCACTAGGAATCTAATGAGTTCTACATATGAGGGATGACATGGGAATATGCCTGAGAAATAATTCGAGCAATTCCAGCATATGGAGACATTGTTTTTGAGTCGCTTTTGCCATGAACATTAGGCAGAGCATCTGGGACCAAATTCTGTCTACCTGCCCATGGACATTAGCAAAATTATCATCTTCCATTTGTAAATTCTGCTGAGGTAATCTGCCATACAGAGAAGACCATTCCATCAGCTTTATGATCAGACAACATATTGAAACACAGATCATTTATAGTTAGAAAAAAATGTTCCTATTCAGACAGAGCAGTTTGAGCTGGAAACCATTTTAAAAGCTAATGATAGAGACACATCATCTCTCTCTTTCTCTTCTCTCCAAGAACAACTACAAAGAGCCCGTGTTCAGTTCCAGGCCACTATTTATAAATAAAGAAACTTTTCTCATCACTGCTGAAGTTTTGTAAGAACAGACTGGATCCCAGCTAAAGAGAAAATGACTGAAGAAAATGAAAAGAACAAAACAAAAGAGACAGACTCTAGATCAGCAATAGGAAGAGTTATATTCTATACACCCAAATATTGGCAAGGCATCCAGAATTAATCATAAAGAGAGAAAGAGAAAAGAAAAACTCATTTATATAGAGACACAGTGATTAGAACAACAAGCATACATTTTGCAAGCTCTGGATATGAGATCTAAATACTAAGACGTAAGGCTGAAGAATTTAAGATCAGTTTTCGTCATGTTTGTTCTAACAGTAAGGAAAAAAGACATCAAGATATTCAACCAATATGGTGATATGAAGTAAACTTGCAACTCCACCTATTCATCATTTCCAAGAAAAATGTCTCAGCAATGCAAGTAACGTCAGTATTTTTAAAAGTGTTTTTTCCCATTGTGCAATTGCAGCATTTTAAGCTAAGCCACAAATCCTAAACTACAGGGTCTTTATGGTATCTGAGTGGTATAGGGGAGAAAAGAATGGCCCTGTTGTTATAGAAGATCTAAATATAATTTTATAGTTATGAATATAAGCATAAAGAGCTAATATAAAACTTTAACAGTCAGGGTTACATATGGGCAAAAATACTTGTATAACACAAACTATTTCTTGAACTTAGTTGGGCAATAAACTGTTTTATTTCAATATTCAAACTATATTTCAAGTCTTTCAGTCATAGCTAATATTGATCTGATTAGTGATATTTAATCAAGAAAATCAATGATCAAGGAATAACTAGATTTCCCTTCCTGTTGCCACATAACATTACCTGTGTGGTAGCAAGGAGTAATTGAAAACAGAGGAAAGGCTCTTTAATCATAAACTTCAACAGGGGCAGGCACGTGAACTTTAATGAACTTGCTCATTCAGAATTTTCTAAGCAAAATGCTGAACATCCTCAACTCCAGCTGAAGGCCTTATCCAAACCCTCCTGAAATCACCAAAGCACCTTGCCATTTCTCCAGTCTGGTTTTGGAGCAAATCCCAGAGACACAAGACAGACCTTTCCACCACTCTAGAGAACAGACCCAAGGACCTGCTGTCGCCACCACACAAAGCCCCAGCCTAGACTTCTGCAGGATGCTGACTCTACACAGGATCGACATCCCCGTAACCTGCATCTCTGGTGATGAAACCATACTACAATGGTTTTGCCTAGCCTGGCATCCCACTGACAGCAGTCAGAGAAAGAAGAACAGAGTCATTCCCTTATAAAATAGTTCCCAGCTGTCATCAGCAATGGTCGTCCTGCCAGATGGTCTTAAGTTAGTTTTTGATTAAGAGATGTTGGCAACACTTGTCATCACCTGTCAAAACACAGTTGTGGGAAATTCAGGCTTTTTATATACTACCTCTTGTAATCACCACATAAGCAGTGCAGATGAATACAGAAGATGCAAAACAGCCAGCCATGGAAGACATTTTTCTTAAAATATTTGCAATGACTGTAAAGTGGTAGCAGAAATTTATGTAACCTCTTACGGAAATAAAATCAAAGATGTAATTTGGAAATATTTTCTCATGCTATAAAAGAATAACCAGAAGTTTTGCAGGATACAAACTGTGTTATGAAGACTTACCTAGTCAATTAGGTAATTCTCATTACTCCATTTAATACCACTGAAACCATAAGAAGTCATTTAGTGCCATCAGACTGTTCACGTGTGACATGTTTGATTATAGAGCTATCAAACTATTGGCAGAAAGAAACTAGAGATTAAGGTAACACTGCTATTACAAACCAAAACTGTGTTCCTTTCCCTTGCCAATACTTTGGTTAACAACAGATTTGTAAAATTCAAGGAATGAAGGAGGAGGCAGTAAATCAACAGAAAAAGATGCCAATCACGTCTTTGTTTTCTTGTTATAGACATCCATGCATTATCTGGATGGCTATAAAAGCCAGCTGTACAATCATAACAAGGCAGGTGGGGGAGGGGAACTGCTTATATTTTTGTGAAACCTAACAAAATAACAAGCTTTATAGTAAATCTTTAGTTTCAAAACAAACCTATCTGATGCAGATTTTTTGAATGGTTTTTAAGTGCTCTTTTATATTTATTAGATCTCGTTTGAAATTTTTTTTTCATTAAGACTCACATCAGGATTTCCTTTTTGTTTTGTCGAACTGATCCAATACATTTCATTTTGAAAGGTTTGAACAAAACTGTGAGTTTTCTTTCCCTGTCAGTGCACTGTCATATTGAACTTCAGACTGAGACCACATCTTGTCCTATGATTCAGAGCTCTTGATGATTACTGAATTCGAAAGGTAACATGGATTTCCCTCTGATCATGATGCCTGATATCTTTGTAATGAGATGAATCTGGGTACATCAAATAAACTAGGAAGCAGAATATAAGGAGTAAAGGAGTAATTGAAGCAGAATTCATCTCCAGATGCCTAAAATATGAATGCCCATAGCTGATCTAGTCAGCTGTACTCTATTTTCAAAGACACCACTAAAACAGACACTATGGACAGCTGAACTATGGTTCCCAGCTTGCTCTGAGATAGACCAGCAGAGTTCAGTGATGAACTGTCTTGATTTTTTTTTTAATGGTTCAACAAATTAAACTTAAACATTACCATTTCAGAAATGTCTACCATATTCTGTTGATACTGAAAAGGTCTAAATTAGAATTTTTCAGGAATTTGTGGAAAAAAATAAAAACAATATTTATATTTAATCTAGTCTGAAAACAACAGTATGTTCACTCAAATTTCCCATGACAACGCTAGAACAGTTGCAATAGATCAATTTCCTTCAGAGAAGGACCTTTCAAAATGGTGGGAGGTATTCCCAGCTCTACTGAAGAAATACAAAATAAACATAACCCTTGAGATTCTTACTCATTGAACACAATTATTTTGTTCCGTGGGTAAACAGATCTTCAAAGCGCACATCCATTCAGGGCACTCTATTTTATATCACAATTTTATTCACTTGCTATGAATATTCACAACATTAATCTACTGCAGATAATCTATTCAGTATATTTGAAAATCCATTTATTTTCACTTACTGATATGCATGTGTTACACTTGTATATAATACAGTATTTTTAGTGTTGGTTTAAGAACAAAGAAACTAAAGAAATATTGAGAAGCATGATGCAGATTTTTGACCAAAGACAGGCCATATTCAGATTTTACAAAACAGCACATTTGTACTTTGCATTGTCCCAAACAATCTTTTTAAGATATTGCCTTCTGTCCTGCACCTGTTAGCTCAAATCCATATAATATTAATCCATCCTAAAATAATGACTTACCTAGTTGCTGCTACGAAGTTTATCCTAATTAAACTTTAATCAGAAAAGAATATCTTTCTCTGCCAACATTTTGTATTATTTCTCAGCAGAATGATAGAATATACTTCTCAATTTTATTCCAAACAATCATTTATTTTATTTAAGCTCTCCTGTGCAGTAATACAGCAGAGGTAATGAAATGGTTTTGGAACAGCAGGGGATACTATGAAAGGCAGAGCACTCCAGGGTGTTCATCCATCATGAAATTTAATATATAACTACCTAGCCATGTCAATGGCTTGTAATGATAAAATTGTTTCCCTCTTTTTCTGAGAGTCTGGTAACCACACAGGACTTTTAAATAAGCTTGACCCTATATATATTTTGCCTGCCACTAAGTGTGTGTGGTTTTCATTTAATGCACCAAAGCATACTGTCAGAACTCCCTCACTCTCTCAGTCAGCATGCTTATGTAGTGTCACTAAAAGGATTCACCAAATTTCTGTTTTATCAGTATTACAGATGGCACAATATACATTAAATGGAGTATAAAATTATACATTCCGTAATAACTTAGAAAAAAGCTCATAGATGCTTAAGGCCTTTAAATTGAGGATTTTTTTCATGTAACAGCACATCACAAAGTTCAAAAAATTGCTATTGAAATAGAAAATAAAAAAACGTAAATGTGATTTTGGCATGGATCAGTCTGAACTGGATGACCATAAGCAAGCAAAATACTCATGAACTGCAAATCTGGGAGGGCACTAGGACTTTTTCGTTTATACCAAACAGACTGAGCAGACATCTACATAAGCATCCAACAGTACTTAGTTTCAAGCAAGAGATTTTATTTTTTTAATAAAAAGAGAAAAAATCCAAATGATTACCATCCAATTTCATAATTGCAAAATTCATTTACACCTCTGCCTACCTTTATAAAAAGGGATGAAATACTGTCTTTGACTGCTTACCATGAATATCAATGAATTAAAGGTTGGGAAAGTAAAGTACAGGACCACTCATCTCCTTCAAACTAAATTGAAATGTATATCTTAAAGGTATAAAATGCCTTATAATGGAAGTGGTAATTGAGTTTTGACCACTACTTTTTTAACTGCCAAAGAGCTGCAGTAGTTGGTTAGCCTTAGGGAAACATGTCAACCTGACTATACATTCTAATATGACTGATGTGTTCAGATAACTATTACTTGTCAACAATAATTATTAACAATGGATATATATTTCCATTCCTATAACAAAAGCAACTTCAAGATGTTGAAATATGTACCCTTCAGAGCTCCAAGATTAGAATATAAATAAAAATATCGAAAACTGCGCCATGCCAGAGGACAATTTCTGCAACAGAAATTTAATTAAAGCAGTGTGCAGTCCCACCAGCAATCTGACTGGTGGACCAGGGATCATTTTAGAGAGAAGGAACCAAAACATTTCAGAGGTTGACTTCATCAGGATGAAAAGCCACCAGTCTGGAACAGAGAATCCGAACGATTGCTGGTTTTCCGCACCTTTCAAATAACACCTCTTGTGATTACAGCTGCAAATTCCTCAGCAAGTGCAATTTTACAAGTGTACACAGTTCAATCAGTTGAAATCTTTGTGACACAGAAGTTCAAAATAACTTTCCAGTAGTTTTGATCTCAAGGCTGTGGCTGATTACAAACCAGGTTCTCATTGAAACAATTGATTCTGAAGGATACACCCCAGCAGTATAAAATTTCACTTCAAGGATTGCCTGGAGGAATGAAATCCTTATGTTTTGTATTTAATGTTACCAGCCTTGAGTCTGGCTTGATTTGTCTTTAGCTATCGGGTTACCTGTAAAGAAAAAAAAAGAAAATCAGAAAATCAAAACTTTACATAGAGAATCTACTTCTGAAGTAGTGGAAACTGAGACTAAAATGTAAGATCTCTGTCCATCAAAACTCTCTCAATTGTTTTTAAATACGTGAGTAACTCCCAATGATATTAGATGGGGATGCTCCCCAAGTTAAATTGTGTGTTGAAGTGCTTTGTTGGAATTGGACCTGACAAGGAGAAACTGAAATGCGACCATATTAAAAAATATAATTTAAAAAAAAATAAAAATCTGAAGGTCCCAAATCATCAACCCACAAATATTAAAAACATTGGTTTTAAGGCACCTTTCCATATTGTGTTCATCCTTTTCAGGGTTAGAACTTCTGCATGGTAGCAACAATGCTTTTAAAATGTTAGCCATTGAGTATAACACTGACTGATATTGGAGATGTATTCTTCCATTCTTTGCATGCTACTTGAAAATGTAATGTTCTGTTAAGTGCTGAATACATTTTAGCAAGCAATAACCACTTACTGGTGAAACAGGACAAAAACCACGCATACATAAACAAAAGATAGATATATCTTGTTATTTACAAGGTATAAAATAGCTATCAGGGAGTTCATTTAGAGTGGTTACACCCAACCTAACGTGAAACAAGAGTGGAACAGAAGGATCACAGAGAAAGAGTGGGAGGCAAAGCATTTCACAGTAATTGGAGTTTCCCTGTGTCTGATTCAGATTTTAAACATTAAATAAATATAAACAAATAAATAAATAAACCTTTAATCCAAGAAACATAACTTTGAGGAATATTTCTGCTGTGTCAGTGGGTACAATTAATGATCATGTACCATTTTAATATCCAATTGCGTCAGGGGACAACATCCCAACTTGTGATGAACAACCCAATTGTATCGGTCACAATAACACTTTATGACATCCAGGGGCATATGTACTTCATTTTGATATCAGAGAGAAGGGTCATGCTCCTTAATGATGAAACATTCTTTTGCCCTCAGCAAAACTGTTTGCATACAGCTCTCATCAGCTCTGCAGAGCACAAATGTAGAGCAGAATATTAAAAGGATTGTTCTAGGAGTTCATTATTTCAGTTTGCCTTTACCAAGCTTTTTCTAGGAACTGCATTTAGGAAGGCGATAATAAAATTGTGCTTTGTGGTTTTTATGATGCATGTGTTTATTTATTACACTGCTGTTCTTTTTTGTTCTTGCTGTTGGAAACTGCCTCATGTGACCCTTTCTATAGTGGAAGATTGCCTGAATAAATAAAGAAGAATTAATTTAAAAGTCAGGCAATGTATTTCCATGCCCTGCAACAAAGCTCAAAAGGCTGACACAGCATCTTATTGCATTTTGGGGAGGGGGGAGGGGGTTGGGTTTTTGTTTTGTTTTGTTGGTTTTTGGTGTTTTGTGTGTGTGTGTGTGTTACTGTAACAAGCTGGAATTCTACTCATGGACCGAGGTGCCACTGAGATACATATTGTAAAATACACATTTTCTGATCCTATCTGCAGGTGGAATTTTACTAGCTTCACTTGATATATAGATATAGATATAGATATATAAAAAACTGTGGTAAATCAACTGACACAATGCACACTGAAGACAGATAAATGGATGTAAGATTCCCAAAGACGCCATGTCAAAACAGAGCAGAGTCAAAACACATTTCTGCACCACAGAGTAGACCAGAACCAAAGTAAAACCAGAGGACGGTTTCTTCAGAGGCACAACTAGACAAGCACAGTCACAGGAACTCAGTTGAATTCTCTCTTCTGCCTACAGATTTACACAGAGTAAATCTTTGTTATTGAAAAGAGAGGGTGCCAGCTCTCTTTTGAGACACCAAGTCAACCGTGAGCCAGCAATGTGCCCTTGTTGTAAAGAAGGCTAACGGTAACTTGGGCTGCATTAGGCAAAGTCGAGGGAGGCAATCCTTCCCCTCAGCACCAGTGAGGCCACACTTGGAGTGCTGTGTCCAGTTCTGGGCTCCCCAGTACAGGAGAAACATGTACATACTGGAGAGCGTCCAACATAAGGCCACCAAGATGATCAAGGGACTGGAGCACTTCTCCTGTGAGATGCTGAGTGAGTCGAGCCTGTTCAGCCTGGAGAAGAGGAGGCTTGGGGAGAATCTTATCCAGGTATATAAATACCTGAAGAGAGGGTGGAAAAAATGGAGCCAAGCTCTTTTCTGTGGTGCCCAGTGCCAGGACAAGAACTGAAACACAGGAGGTTCCCTCTGAACATCAGAAAACACTTTCTCCTTCTGAGGGTGATTGAGCACAGGAACAGGTTGCCCACAGAGGCTGTGGAGGTATTTAAAGCCAGGACATTGTCCTGGGCAGCCTGTTGTAGGTGCCCGTGCTTGAAGAGGGGGTTGGACCAGATTCCAACCTTAACCATTATTATTTCTATAACATCCAGCTCTGCCAATGTATGGGCTAAGGTATGAGGAGCTAGCAAAAAGAGTATTTTCAGACACATATGACTGCTCAGTTACATTGCTGTTAGAAAGTGCAAATGTGTTCTCTTCAGTCACTGAAGCCACAGAGAAACTCAATAAAATCATAATCTGCATGCCTATCCGCTCCCTTCATTTAGCTCAACGTCTGCATGGTGAAAATATCCCTATACAAGCAGCATACACTTTTACATAGAATGAATAGATGATGTAAAGAAAAAAATCTGATAGCCATTCAAATCTCTGCTTTATATCAGGTGTCTAACAATATACAAAGGTCATCTTGTTTATACAGACTGCATAGGAAGCCAAACTGCATATTCCTAGTTTTTACAGTTACATAACTGGAGTTTTTAACATCTTTCTTTTGCCAGAATTTTTATTATTCCACCTGCCCTCCTTTAATTTTTTTTTTTTTCTTAACGTACAGGTCACACACTGCTACTCTGAGTAACACACATAGCGGTCCACATTTTCTTCTATGTAGGAAGTTATGAGCAAGTGCACATCACCCGTTAACATTAATGGAACTTATATATTTATACACATTAAGGAGAGAATAGACGTCTCAGATGTTAAAGGTAATTTCATAAAGAAGCAGGAAAATTTTAGCTAATATCTAGTGATGTTATTCCAAGAAATGCTTAATTTTGGACAAAGTAAAAGCTATTTGGTTTGAGTAGCTGGGAAGCAAGGTATTTTGCCAAAGATCTTTAAAACAAAAGAAGGACTGAGAGTGGTATGTCTGATCTCTAAAATCCTAAAAACTGTAACACACTGCATGGGTGCAAGTCAAGTCTGATTAATTTTTCAGTTAATAATTAATATGTATGAAAATTAACTTTGCTGCTGCTTAACAACACAAATGAAAAAAAAGTATGTAGAACCTCAAGCATCTTAGGTATTGATTTGAATTAATTTGTTCATTCTTGGAACATAATTACTCCCTTTATGCTAATATATTTTTCACACGGTTGTTATATCATAAATACAACACATTAGACTCTCTTCACTTTCTTGTACTAAACGCAATTGAAGTATAATTACTCTGCAGTTGCAGACTTTTTAATTTAAATCAGTGAGTGGCTGCTGTAAATTGGCTGTAATTGTATGTGAACTCACTTGTTTTATTTTAAAACAAAAATATATAAATAAATATAACTGAATTTTTCCACATTTGCTCTGCTCACTAAATGTTCCTAACATTTGGGTAGAACATTTTTGCAGGCATAATCCAGAATGGACCAGAAATGACAATATCTCAAAGGCAGCACATTAGAAAAGCTACCAGCTCAAGAGATTTTCTGGACAGCCTCCATTCCAGTTCTGCTGACAACATGTGAAAAATGTTCTCACTTGTGAAATCCCCACAGCTGATGAATACAGCAGATAATACTTTCTCTTCCATCAGAATAGATTTCCATTAAAAAACAGCCTGATACTTTTAATCAAGATGTCCTTCTGCCTTAGAAGAGGAAGGGAGGAAAATCAAGACTATATGATATAAAGAATGGCTGAATGAATGTTCTCTAAATAGGAAAGCTCTTTTCCTAACTGTCATGCACCTAAGCATCAAAGTTACAGGGTCACAACTAGGCATAGCACAAATCTTCTGTTTCTTAAGAGAAATAAATGTATCAGTAAATATTTCCTAACTACATAATAGATTATACATGCAAATGAGGCATGAAATTAATTATTATTTAATAATGTTAGAAACATAGATAATATAAAATATTGAAGTCAGTGTGTGCTGGAACATTTCATAACACAGTTTTGTACATTACTAGTTTTTTGACTGGCAGCTTTATCAATTTTTTTCTATGTTTACCACAGATTGTACACAAAATCTATATTAAAAACAAACTCATGAGTTTGTAAGTTCAGCACTTGAAAGTTAGGAACTTGCCATCTATGGGTGCCCTTGCAAACCCAATATGATTCTGCAGTATGATGGACCCTCTATTCTGGGTTTTAGCCAAAGAATATAAATAAATATAAGGGACAGGAAGAACTTAATACTGTTTTATGGTTGTTGTTTTTTTTATTTCCTCTTTAATTAAAATTGTTCTATCTACCATATAGTATAGGATTTTGTGTATGGTCATAGCTTGAATGTTGTCTGAGCATACTCAAGAAACATCAAACTATCTTCTTCTTTCTTTTTCCAGATACATAAGACAGAGAAAGGAAATTACATATTTTTTACAATTAATAGCTCACCCTGTACTAATTGAAATTTCATGAGACAAAGAAAAGCCATCTTGGCACCCCTAACATTCTTCTGCAAAATTTTAAATGCTTGTGGAAAACAAAAGTGGTGTGGGGATTTCTTAAAAAATAAAAAGACTCTCACAAATATATTTAATGGAAAACATGAGACAAGCTAAAATACAGGGAATGTCACAAGAATACCTTAAATAAACTCTTGAAGAAAGAGACAAATTATGAAAATGCCTGGCTATGGATTGTCCTCCAAGACACGTCTTGGAGATTAGACTTGCACCAGGACAGCACTTATTTGTATGCAATACATTTTCACCTATCTTGTGTCCTTATTTTTACATTCTTTCTCATATTGAACATAGACAAAGCACCCAAAAAAATCAATAAAACAGAGGCAACAAAATAATTCTTTAGCAAACCTTTCCTAAAACAGAATAGACTTGAAGAGAGCTACATCAGTCATATTTTTCCATGACAGAAATAGCTTTTTTTGGTACTGAAAGCTTAATATGAATTTTACAATGCAGAAACAGAAGCATTCATACAACCAGAAACAAATATCTGTCAATGGATTTTTTCCTCTTATGCCCTCTGCAAATGAAGGTCCAAGCTGGAAATAAATATTTTGAACAGATGAAAGCCCACTATTTGCTGGAACTTCAAAATCCATACATTGTGTTTGTCATGCACTGATATTCATATGTGGCTTATGAAGGCAAGTGACAGTTTGCATTGCCACTTGTGCATGTTTATCTCCTGAAACAGATCAACTTTCTGAACTTGGAAGGTGCTTCTGATCTAACAGTACAAACTTGTACCTGTGATACTCAAAAGTACTTAGTAAATGTTAACAAAGAACAGGCTCACAATTTCCTCACAGCATGAGAATCCTGTAATTTATTTTCTAAATTAATGGTAAAGCTGGACAAAAAGAGCTGTTAAGGATATTTTTGCAATAGGGCACCTATATTCATATGCACTTAGCAGTACATAGGTGTGGATTTGATAGATAGTTTCTAGGGGCACAAGGAACCATTTCAGAAGCCTAAGAAAGGTTGAAGTGATTCAACCATATTTCAGGGGCATGCTTGATAAAGTAACTGCAGCAGAGAACTGAGAGTTAGGAAACAGGCTGTTGTTTCAATATCACAGACCGTTATCTGATTTGGTTTAATGACAAGAGGTAAAATTTGAGTGATTTCTGAGCAGTTGTGAAAATATATTGAATGATAACTATATGAATTCATTTACCCTTCAGTGAGGGTTAAGTATTGATAGACGTTTTTTCAAGTCTTCAAATTTTTCATTCCTGCCTATAAAACTTCTGCCATACCTGTCTTTTGATATCAAGACTTAAAAGCATTAAATGTTTCTCTTTATTTTAGGCACTGCAGTATGAAAAGTGTGTCTAAACACGTTCATGAACCTGTAACAGAGCCATTTAGAATTCTAGATCCTCAGGTCTGTCCTTCAGCACACTCTAGCTGATTTTATTAATTAAACAGAATATTTCCCGATATAGTTAAATGGCTCCAAAGTTTCCAATGTCTTTGTACCAAACTCTAAAGCTCTTATTTCTTTCATGCTCTTATTACACTATGACTAATCAGAATTGCATTTGTGATAACTCTTGTGCTTAGGACTGTCCATTAGAAAGAAACAAACATATTGAAAACTCATTGCACACTGTGCCATTTGAAGTATAACTCTGTATTTCATGATACAGATATTTCATTTCCACTACTCTTCATTATTTTAGCAGCAAATTTTTGGTGTTAAAAAATGCAGACCTAGACAATAATTGTTAAAAATTGTATGAAAAACTAAAAGGACTTTCACATATAAATTGAGCTTTCCATTTGCTCCATATATACTAAGCATGTGCCAAGTGGTCTTGAAGCTAGGTCTAGGAAAATAGGTAGCAGAAAAATATTTTAGAGCATGGCATGCATTTCTAAAAACAGCAGAGTTCTTCATCTTAAACATGGTTTTAAGATTAAACAGACATCGTCTACTATGTCTTAGGAATGTAGTATAAATACCCCTTTCCCAACTTTTTCTAAATTGTAAGTAATCCGGTATGAGATACTTGAGCTTTCAACTATGAAAAAACACCTGGCTGAACGTACCAACACATACTTCCTTTTTAAGCACTGTTTTCTTCTCATGCTTTCCTATGATTTTGAGTAATGCAAGTTCATCAGTTGGGTCTACCTTTGAAAGCGAGTGAAGAAAGATGTTTAAAGGCTCCCAAAAGCATCTGACTGATGCACTGAAGCTGCTTAACAGCACAGCGCAGAGTATCTTGAACCACCCTCCTGGAGTCCTGCCCAAATAAGCCATGATTCCTGGGCATCTGCAGCAAACTGAGTAACTACAATGAAGAGTAAGGTACAACAATTCCTGTTAATACTGTGTAAACCTGTATTTGTACACACCTGCTGCTCTGTGAGTAAAAAACCAGGGCTGGAACACATTTTCTGGAGTGGTTTGACTCTTTACTCCTCAACGAACGTTCTGGCCCTTCCTTAGAATCCGACCAAGACTAGGATTCATCACAACTAGTGCTCCAACGTGGAGCCAGAGTATTTTGTGTGTGTGGAAAAATCAAAAATTGTCATCAGGCACAGCAGAAACCTCCTTTCTCTACTTCTCCATTCGGACTTGAAGAGTTTTACACGTTTGCCTAAGAAACAAACACATGTCAAGTACTACACTGTTATGGAATTAGTTATAGAAAACAAAACTGGGATAGATGGAATTTCTTTAACTTACAAGTAAAAGTGCAGAAAGACATGAAAAGAAAATATTTCAGAACCAGAGTAAATTCTTTTAGCAAAGAAGCATAGTCTCAAAAAATGCCCCAAACAATAACCATAATCTCAAAGGAAAAGTTTTAAACATACTCAAATTCAAACTCAGTGATTTGTCACCAAAACCAAATAGAAATGGATAGATAGCATTTGCTCTAATTTTTGCAAGTATATCACCAACCCTTAACTATTATAAAATAGTAATTGAAAAGGTCTTTGAAAATAAGTCCATGAATAGACCTGTTGTACAGAAAAGAGGCATAAGGTCAGAATACTTTTTCTTTTAAATGAAAGATTTGAGTGTGTGCTTCCCATACTTACATTAGGAAAAAAAAAAAAAAAGTATAAAGTTTAGGAAATTTGAGCATTCTGAGGAGAACTCTACTTATAGTCATTTCTATGGTTAGTAGGCTACAGGAAACACCATAAAAAAAAAAAAAAAAAAAAACAGATAACACATTTCTAAACATACTATTCAATTCAAGCAGCTAGTTCCTTACCTAGATATTTAAGATAGCTTTTGGACCTATTGATAAAGATTGCTTCTGAAAAGGGGTGCACAGCACCTCAAAAGAGCACCTAAATTTCTTTAAATAATGCATACAAATGATAATTATTTTCCTTTTTCTTTTTCGCTTCTTTCTTTATGCCTTTAATCTTAAATGTTCTGCTGCAGATCATTAGAAACCTCTATTACAAGCTTAAACTCGTAACTTGGATAGCATGTTGATTTAATAAAATCTGTACACATTAAGTACTACCAAACAAATAAATATGGCTCTGGATTCATATTTCCTTGAACTTGATAGTTTACAAAATCAACATAATTGATACAACACACTGGGACAATTATCGTAGTGTACAGCTGATAAAGGCATATGAGTTATGTTAAGGATTAATCTAATTCATTAGTTTTCCAAATGTATTTCATTATTATTCTCTTCCAAAAGATAATGGCACTACAATGCACATAACTAAACTTTCTCAATGATTCTGTAACTCAGCAGAGAAATCATTTATGTTAGAATTGTTATAACTTCACAAAATTTTTCATTTACAGAAAACAGTTTTATATTGAAAGAAAACTTAAACATAAACCTTCTTTTATTTTCTGTAACAGATAATAACTGTAGTAATTCAGATAAGGATATATCCTCTTGTGGTTTTTGTGGTGATCACAACTCCATAGTGGGACTGCGGCATGGCGGCATAAAAGACTGCAAGACAATTAATTAAATAAATGTAATTTTCTTCTCTTTTGCACCATCTAGTCATCTCAAATGGAAGATAAAAATAAACTCATTCCTTTTTGCAGACAGGCAGACCGAAGAATGATAAAGTCATACTATCCTACCAACTGTGAGAAAGTAAAAGGAAAAGCAGAGATGGGAACAGAGTCCTTTCATCTTTCACTTAATCTTACCTCACTAATCTAAAGAAAAGCCTGTTATTTCTGATTGGAAAGGGAAACATCTAACAATCAGTTTCCTGTGCCTAATATTCTTTAAAAAAAAAAAAAACTGGGTTGAGGTTTTAAATTGCCTAATAGGTAAAATAGATTTTCATCTTGTAGTGTATTTTTCCACAAATTGGGTAAGATTGTACTTCAAATTATCCCCAATAATGTGTTATCCCTAGGTGTGTTATTTTTCCAGGGATTTTGAATGGAGAATAACAAGCCATCTGGATGAGATCAACAGAGAAACATAAATTATTTCCTTACCTGTAATTTTATCTTCTCTATGAGGGTACCTGCTGCTCTGTTAGTGCAGTACTGATGTGTTTTCTGCCTTTGTCCCAAGCGTCAGAGATTCCTTTGGTGATTTTTCCCCACTTGCTTACCAGCTTCCACTGCTGGCATTTTGAGGTAGTACACTCACATTTGGCTCCACGAATACTGCCACAGCTGAGGGAATATAAGACAACTAAAAAACAAGTTAGAAAACAGCAGAGCAATATCCAGGCAGGAAAAAAAAATGTTTAAAAACAATGAATCAGTCATCAACTTGAAACACTTCGATCATTTTCCTCTCTTTTTCCATCCATTTAGAATCTCCAAATGAAGAAAGACTTTCCCATGCTCAGAGAAATTTTAGGCAAAGTAGTGGGTGCTGACAGAGTAGTGGGTACCCATTTAGAGAATATAAAATTATTTTAAGGGAATCTAATTTTAACTTTCTCCAGTCTGAGTACCCATCACACCATCACTCTAAAACAGGTAAGAAAAAGAAGAAAGGTGGCAGATTTATAGGATTACAGAAAATCCCTGTCACCTTTTCTCACGTCTTAATAGAAGCAGGAAAAGTGAAGATTGAAGGACTTTTCACCTAAAAGGTGTCCTGGATGAACAATTAGGATGATTTCTCACTGCCTAGGGAAAAGTACATAAAGTCTGGTTCACTAGGAAGTAGTAAGGGTTATCGTTGCTCATTCCCAACTAATTGTTGTAGTCGTCTTGCTCATTAGAGAAAAAGAATGAAAAAGAGAAATCAGTACTGTTGATTCAAATAAATAAATAAATAAAACACAAAACAGAGCAAATCCACCGTCCATGCTTGAAGTAGCGTGTAGACAAAGTTTCACTGTCATTCTCTTGCACTTCTGACATATACAGTCATGAGTTCCTGTGGCGTTCTTGGAAGCAGACAGCATAACATGCTGATACTAATTTCAGAAAATAATGGCTTTGACAGTCTTCCCTGGCAATTTCCCCTAACTCTAGATAAACTGATGCAAGTTACTGTCATCATTCCTGAACTGATTAGAAATATTTTCTTGCTTGAGTATTATGTAGATTTCCAGGTGAAAGTTAAAACTTCCTATAATTCCTGCGTACTGGGGATCACCTTGATACTGTTTTTTGGATTTCATAGTGCACAGAAAAGATGTATTCTGTCTAAGCGAAAAAAAAGGTCTGTAAATTTAACTAAGAACCTGCTTTGGTATTCCATTTAATTTGTGTTTCTTAAAGAACCTGGACAGCTCTCCTCATACCTGTATCTTCTCATTATCCCCTGACTAGTACATGGCCCAAGAAAAGATAAGTATGAATAAATCAGAGTAGCTAATCATAATTAGTCACTGGTATTCTAAAATCTCAAGTAACGAAGGAAAGGCCAAAAGGCTCTGAAGGCTGTAGCCTTCAAATTTCAGGAATGTAAGTAACAATGATGTGATTTAAGGTCAAGAGAGATAAAGAGGACTCTTGAATAGTAATCTCTTGAACGACCCTCCAAAAAGAAATTGGCTTTGCAAGTAATCAGCTTCAAAATGACAAGTTTCATTCTAGAAGAAAGTTTCTTGTCCCTTTTTTTATACATAACATTGAACAATAATTATTGGCAACTGGAATTAGAATGATACCTTGAAGATGATAAATTTGCTATGCTCTTCCAAGATCACTCTAAAAAGATGACAAGGAGGCAGGACAGAGGGATCTCAAAATTCTATAACAACTATTGTGATTTTTCAGTGCACTTGCCTAAGTTGGTAACTGTACAAGCAGAGGTAAATCCTTTGGTCTTCTTTTGGTAGGGATGTGTTGCTGAGCCACAAAGCTTGAATTCAAGATGAAGGAAAAAGCCATTCTTCTGTCTGGCATTAGTAAGGTATATCCTGGTATTCTTAAACCTGAAGAGGTACAGATGTTTTGGTCCTCTTAAAATATGCGGCTCCACTAAAATTCTTGAACCTTCTATTCATACTGAGGTTATAGATACAGATTGGTTAGACACAATCCATTGTTCACTTGATATCATATCCATCTTTATAAACTGGAGACACACTTGTGTTTACTTCTGGTTTTAAAGATCTTGCCAAATAATGCTATAGGTCACATCATACAAAGAAGTCATGGTGAAATGGATATTTGTAGCTTTGAAAGCTTTTGTAGCTATGAAAGAATTGTGATGGCAGATCAAAACAACCCAAAATCTCCACTTAAGAGCTCTATGACATTTCTTACTGCAGATATGGAAGGTGCTGAATGATAGTCATGAGGACAATAGGATCTGAGAATGAATCATCTGTATGTGCTAATAATGCAGTAGAAGAAAGCTCAACGTGTACTTTTAGGACATATAAAGTCCTTTGGAGTCTTTTCTCTATGTAGAGCAGTAGCGTCTTTCCTGAGATGAACTTGCTTTTCATCAGGGTGAAAGAAGAAGTAAACTATAAGCTATGAAAACACAAACAATTTTGAAATTCTTATAGAAATGAATTTGAAGTTGGTCCTTCTTTTTTTAAATTTAGTCCTAGAGATCGGTCGTTCACTTATTCTTGCCTGAAATACATTTTTTGCTTCGTTTTGAACACTTCTCTGACAGGATAGGACTATCTTCATTGTTGTAATAATAATAATCTGATTCCAGCTGGTTTGGGATTTTTTCACTACTCCACCAGAGACTGTACAATGCTTTGTATGACTGACTTTTTCTGATTGGTATTGATTACTGTCTGCTTCCTTCTACTATCCACTTCCTTCTGTCCCTATTAGAAGGCAGAAAAGCAGAGCTGAAACAGGGTAGACCATCTAAGGTTTTCTATAAGCAGTTCTAATGAGTAAGGAAATGCCTCAAGAAAACTATGGTATTTGAGAGAATTGAAAGTAATACCTTTTGGACAGTTGGGGACCACCTTTCCACTCCCTCACCTCAGTTCTGCAGCTGAGCAGTGATGCATAGTTTGTGAAGCCTGTGCCAAACAGGGGCAAGAGTTCTGCCTGCAGCTATTTGGGTAAGTAGGTAATGCGAGGTTTCAGTATACTCCAGTCCCTCTGAGCTGAAATGCAATGTTTGCAACTTGCAGAAATGATCCAAAGCCCTCACAGATCACAAAGGAGGGTGAGACAAGGAAGAAGCACTAGTTTTAGAGCATGCCAGCATGACTCGTATGGTACTGGCATTTGAAAATCATCTTCCTATATGGTAACTTGCAGAAGCTGACAAAGATTTCCCGTGAAAGCTAAAAAGGACTTCTAGGTATTCAAAGAATATCCCTTGCGCAGCTGTGAAAGGGCAAAGAGACTGCAAATGAGAGCGGAAACATCTTTGATTTTGGTGTCAGGCCTTTCCCACTTAGTAGAGAATTAGAGAAAACCAGTAATTTATATACAGCCTTCAGAACTCATTCTTATTTTCCATCATAGAGGCAGATAATTATTCTTCAGACATGAGGTTAGTATCTTAAACATGCCAGCAAAGGAAAAACTGGGGACAAAAAAAAAAATCACAAGTGGAGTCCTTTGGGACAAAGGCAGAAAACCTCTCAGCTGGACTAATGGAGTGGAGAATTCCCATGTGGAAGAAATTAATGCTTGCAAAAATCACCAATTAGTTAATTAATGGCATTCAACTGAATCCATTTGTGCTTTTCTTTAACAATGGCAGAAATATTTTCCTTTGATTTCACAGTAATTCCATCAATTTTCAGGTTCTGCAGAAGCTAAAATAACGCTTTGCAATGGATGCTAGCTGCAGTCTTACCTTAGGGAATACTATCCCCTCATAAAAATGTATAAACCATAACATATATTACTAACACTCTGTGAAAGTGATGAAGGGATTGCAAAAAATTTCATTTCTCATGATTTGTACAGTGTGCCTGCTCACGAAAAAGAAATTCGAGTAACTCTTCTGAACAGCTAGATACAAGACCCAAGGTATTCACAAGAAGTTGCAACCGGGGACTGCAGGGAAAAAAAAAAAAAAAAANAAAAAAAAAAAAAAAAAAGGCAAATTGCAAAACTTCTAGGTAATTAAATTTGGCTAATTAAAAAAAATAGAAATACCATTCTGTTTTTCAAAACTATTTTCTTTCAAGTAATGCACTAACAAGCTCCTTCTGTTCAAAAGAGCTATCCCTGTGAATGTTGCCCTTATCCCATTCTCATTTTCAGTCCCCCCTAATATCAGTATCCATGGAACTCAAACTAAACAAAATTTGAGACAGAAAATTTCCTGGGTTGAATGTTTGGATTATCTTGACCTGTCCAACAAGTTTTACTGCTTTTTGCAGTTTATGACTTTGCTTATAACATTTCACACTTTAAAATATGCTTAAAATTTTCAGCATTCCAATTTTTAAGGGGCCTATTTCATAACTTTCTGGAATGCATTGGATTTGTTTTTTTCATATTTCAATGGATTAGAGATGGATCCCTTGTTCCACCTGGTAATCAGGTCAAGAAGTCCATCCATATTTATACTGCAGAAGTGGTGAGTATGAAATGAAAGAATAAATTAAGACCAAGTTAGAAATCATGTCCAGCATGTGATATCATACAGCATTGGATTGTTAACTTTTGCATTTCTCTAAATGTAATTAATTTTGTAATTTATTTAGATTCTGTGTATTTATGGTTGCATGCTTGTGAGAAAGTGCAGTACTGAACTATTTATTCTGCTTCAAAGCATTTGCGTAGTGTGGTGTACTACCTCTATTACCCAGTCTTGTGTCAAACTCCATACATGCTGTAAGCGACCTCTTTCACTATCTTAATCTCCTTCTTCTTCTAATCCTTTTCACTATAATTTGTGTCTTGTTTTTTTTTTTTATTTTATTTTTTTTTTATTTATTTGTTTGTCTGTGGGAAAAGGACTATGACTTGTCTAGATTTCTGTGACCTATAAATGGATATCATCAAACTGTGGGCCTAAACTCATGTCAAATGTAGACTTGTAACAGGAACCTTTCCATAGGGTAGAACTAGGCCTGCCAGCTTCACGTTAAAGAAGTAAGTTTGGCATACAGCATCTTTTTTTTAAGAGATTTAGTGAATTGCGTAGCCGTGAAAACTGATGATTCATTCAAACTTTCTTGAAAGCTACACTTGGGAAACTGTAACATCTGTTGGTGAGGGATGCTAACTACTTTCATCAAAATGTCCAAGTGTCCGAAAAGATTAGTGTTTGGCCATCCTACAAAAAATACAGCTCTTCAATATGAAAGAATTGTGATGGCAGATCAAAACAATCATCACTGATTAATACAAAAAGCTAGCTTGACCCCAGAAAAGGTTATCCAATTTCCAGTTCCAGTTCACTTGCCCCCTGAAACTTGTGTGCATTTTTTAAGAAATGTGTACACAGCATTTATTGCTATTTTAATGACAGATTAGATACAGTGAGTCTCTGAGTTAGCAATGAGAAACATGCTGAGACAGCTGCAAATTTCTGCTAGTGACAGATTAGCCAAAGGCATGGAAAGAGATACCATAGCAACAAAGAGGCTGTCACAAGTGCAATCACTCTTCCATGGCTAATATTTTGCTGCAGTCTGTGCACTTACTGTATTGTAATCACATTCTTTTTATGAACCACAAAGTATAGCTAGTCACTGTATCCGTATGTGTATTATTCCTATAAATCTTCACCAAAAATTAAGGTAGAAGGTGAGGAGTCTATAGACTCTGAAGAAAGGCAGGGGGACAGAGCAGTTTTACAGCAAGGTAGTCTCTTAATTTATTAATACAGTTCCTTAAATAACATTAGAAGAAGCACTTCCTGTAATTATTTACTACAGACACATGGCAGATCATTGATTTATCCTGTAAGTATTTCAAGTTTCACAGTAGTCAAAGCAAAAGGCAAATTGTTTCATGTGATGGAGGTTAGTAGTAGTTTTACACTGAAAAAAATGTCACATAACAAATGCGCAGCCTTATTAGCACAGACAGACCACAATTACCGTACATCCAGCCTATCAGAAACATCCTAAAATACCCTATACACAATGTTTACGAATTTCTGATTTTTCTAGTTTCTGTCATCATCGGTGCTGTTTTTGAAAAGCTTGGAGGAAGGAAGAGGAATAAAGACATGAGGGAAGAGGCTACCACAATGGCAATGTTTCGCTTCAGCTTTGGCAGAAGAAAACAGTAATGCTTCTATTATATTTCTGCCTGCTGCTGCTTAAAGAGACAATGCATCTGTTGCTGATATGGAGGAGCAAAGATCAACAAATGTAGCTGCATTGCTAACACAGATATCAGGCTTAGCTTCAAAAAAAAGAAAAAGAAAAGTCCTTCTCATATCCAAGGACATATTTTAGCTCTTTTTTATTGTGTTGTCATATTCACGTGGTGGTTATGACAGCATTGGTAAGAGTTGAGTCACCATTAATGCTGCCTTCTGGTACTGGGAATCTCAGTAATCACCATCCTGCCTTCAGCCCTCCTCCTTTAGCCCGTTGCAAATCATTACTGCATAAAGGTACTTAATGGAAGCTTTCGTTCCTTGTGCTGAAAGAGTTATGAACAGCATATTTTATAAATTGAAACATAAATACAATTATTGCCTCTCCTATCAGCAGCTGTAATTAATTTAGAAAGAATCCAGCACCTGCAAGTGAGAAAGAGGAGACAGGGCAAAAATATAAGCTGTATTTATAGATAGCAGCAGAACTGCATTGATTCAGAATAGTGGAATATGCATGCTGAACACCATTTGGCTTAATGCTCAGCCAGTTGGTATGTTTGGATGGTATACTTTCTCCTCTTCCAAGAACATTATTCAATTTTTAGCTTGTTTTAAACTCTGGATGCCATAATGCAAAATTAGATTAAATGGAATATTACAAATATCTGACTTCAGGCTCTCTCCAATATTGTTTGGAATGTAGATAAACACTCTCAGTATGGATTTCTCTCCATCCTGGCAATATTTCTGTTTTTTTCGCACTAGTCTTCTATCTCTGATATTGATTTGGAAAGCAGATTTGGATTTAGAATGTAGATAAATGGACTCAATATGGATTTATTTTTGGCCCTCTAATATTTCTCTTTTATTTCTCTCTGTTCCTGCAATATTTATTTTATTTTTATTTTTTTACAGTACTCTGTTTCTAATATTGATTTGGCATATAGTTGCATAGTAATATATTAGCTATTGATTTCTTTCTGTTCTGGAGCATGCTTTTCCCCACATATTAAAAATAATAGCTAGTTTTCAGAGTTGCAGTTCCTTCTGCATCTCATAAAAGTGTGGATACACAGCTATTCCAGAAGTTAGATGCTCATTTCCAGAAGATGGCCCTTTACGACCTGTGTGAAAATACTGCTAGCCCTTGTTCATAGGAAAATATTACTTTGTTCACTTTCACCTTCTAGAGGTTTTCAGAGGTCAATAATCTATAACTGCTATTCAATGCATCTGATCATTTTGGTTCATTTATATTATTATTATTATCATACGAACAAGGCTGTCCTAAAAAGACATGCACCAATTTCTACTTCATAATAGATACTGGGCGTGTTGCTCATCAGAGTATGATTCACTTATTTAGCACATAGCTGTGTATCTTCAGAGCATGCACATTTTTGAAGCTTCTCTTACATTATATTGCATTTGATAGCGGTCAAAGCCCAAAACTTCCCAAACTGACAGAGAATTAAGGGGTTTTTGATCAGCTTCCTACTGAAGACTACATCAAAGAAACTCTCCTAGACAGCATCTTCCTTTTCAACGCTAAGCATCTAAATGTTAGGTGCTACGCTAATCATCACAGCTTTCCTTGAGTTATTAGGGAGACAAGCACCTCTAGAAGATAATTCATCTGACCTATCTTAGGACAAAACAAATTGTTCTCTGGAAGTGGGCAATTCTCTCTAATACTAAGAAGACAGCCCAGAATTTAGTCTAGACAGTCCTATCCCAAGTGAAGTCAGGTGAATTCCACTCCGAATGATTTAACCAGAACTCAGCATTAAATTGTATTGTATTCCACTAGCAGTTCTACCAGATCAAGCTAAAAGTTTAAGGACAAGGTAGTATTTTACATGAAAAATATCCATATATATTTCCCTTCATCTTCATAAAATACCAGCCCAACTTCTCTGAACAGACTGTCAGACTGCATGAACTGCAGCCCAGGGGCGCTTCCCTGCTCCAAGGCATGCATGCACACTTCTTCAGTCATATCAAAGCTCCAGGATCTGAAGGTAAGACTTAGTTTCTGCAGAAAAGACACCTGGGTTTACAGGCTGCCCAGGAGCCAGGACATGCTTGCTCCAAGCTAGTCCCAAGGTGGATACCTGGGGAACCAGGACCCCTGGAGGCATTGCAGCTTGCACTTTCACACAAGTTACATGTAACTTCTGCTGCTCTTCTTTGAAGTAAGCCTGTATTGTAAAGATAGTGGACAATGTACTGTTCTTAAAAATACAAGTAAAGCCTGGCATCTGGATTTGGCTGTGAAAAGCCCCTATCCAGAGTCTTCCTATGTGGAAGAGAGACACCCTGTACAGGAGAGAAATAAGAAACAGGATTCTTTCTCCTCAGATCTCATTTGACTGCACAATGTTGCTTTCCAGTCTTTGTAAAGGGCTCCTTTGTTTAATAAAAGGTCATACATATATTTTTACTGTTATTGTCAATTTCATACACAATACTGCTATATTTTGTGGCTTTCAACTGATGAGAAAATTCCCCTGTTTTAAACAGGCATTTCCCTTGTTTCACAAAAAGGAAAGGAAACAAGACCAAGTGAACATTTTGAATGAAGATAACTATATTAGAAAAAGGCTGTAAGAAAACTAAGTACTTCAAAAGCAAAAATATATCTTCAGTTTTTTCCCCCTTTTTTAATACTCTTGTCATCATTTAAAGAGGATAACTTGAAAAAATTTTTGTGTTTCTTTAACAAAACTTTGAGACTAGCCATACAGAAATAAAATTCAATCACTTCTCTCACAACAGTTTCTCAGTCTGGAGGAGAATGCCGCAACGTCCCTGGTAAACCACAACTATTTACATAGGCATTTCATAGTTCTACTAATGTGTTCCTGAAAATCCTCTTTTGTTGTGGTATAATGCTCAGGAACACAAACATGTGTTTCTCTATATGATAAGTGTTTTAGATAAATTGTCACTCCCTTTCCTGTCCTTCCCCCCCTGCAGGCTACACAGGCCCAAAACAGTCGATTTTAAACCAGCATAAGTTTACTCAGTATTCAGTTTACTTATACACACTTTCCCCACCCCATTTTCATTGTTTTTCCATGCTTAACTCCTAACATCTGTATCTCCTATTAATATGTAGACAAATTAGAAAATATAGTTTAATTTTTCCATAATACTTGATTGCCACCTGACTTTTCTTGAGTTCTGAGTACCATAACATTCATGCTATTTCTAATTTATTATTAATGTATAAACTTATCAGATCCTCATCTTATTAGATCCTCAAAATGTAAAACCCCAAGAAGACCACATTTTTAAAAATCAAGGAGTTTTCTCCCATCATTCACTTGGCCTTTTTGCTTAGTGACTGGTACCATAAGTATCAAGAAGTTGGTTTCATCAATTTTTACAGTGGTGCGATTAAATATGCTAACAGATGTGGACAAGAGAAATACCTCCTTCCTATTACTGGTTTTACCTCTAACATAATACTTAACTATTAACAGCTTGAGATGTGGAAATGTAGGTGCTGTTTTTGAATCTGGTATCCTGTAGCTGAGAAGGTAGTACTTCATCAGTTAATTGGGTTATTTTTTCTGCCCACGAAGGAGGCAAACTTACAGAAAATGTTTGGAGGTGAATATAGACCTAATACTTTCTTAGACCTTTCAGGAAAGCTTTCACAAGGCTTTTCTGCAGTACACTTAACTCACCCAAGCTGTTCAGTTCCCTTTGTTTCTTTATGTTTTTACATTATACATGATAATCACATATGGGTTATTTCATTTGACAATCAAAAGCTTATTATTCATGACTTCTTAATACTGACTCTCTATATAGTTCTTTATTGTTTTTCTCAAAAAAGGGTTTTTGAAACCACAGAGTGCTTTAGAATTTTTTCTTTTATTTATAGACTTGGGGGAGCAAAAAGAGGAGCTGCAGAAATATTGTAGTCACTACATGTTAGGGAGAAGTATTTGCTTTTGATAACAAGCTACTCTCTTAACGCAATCGCTTGCATTCCTATTAGCAATGTGTATTTTCCTGGGCATCAGAATGACGTCTGTTAAAATCTCAGCCTCCTGTACCCAGAAAGGCAGAAACCTTCACTCCCCTACCAATTGGTTTCAATGACTGAGACCAACTCTTATACAGAAACTTGAAGTCAAATTTAGGAATATTTCAAAACAGTGTTGCAACAGCTTGGGAAATGAAGGAAGAAGGAGGAAACACATAGTATCTGCACAAACTAGAAAGCAGAACAAATGATGGGGAATTTAAGGGGATTAGTATTTTCCTTTTAGTGGTGGTAGGTAGGTCTGCAAGCAGGTTATGGTGGCCATTGTACTGAATCAGTGTGCCTGATGGCTGGCACTTTCATAGCATCACTTCTGAAGAGCCATGAAATGAGTCCTGAGGATTGCCACCAACCATGCACAAGAAAAGGCCAACGCCTGCAAAGAGCCAGACCTATGAGTCTGGAGCAGAGGCATGAGCCCTTCAGGACAAGACTCTTGGGCTTCTGTGGATTCCTAAGGGTAAGCAGAACTTCATAACCTTAACCAATACAGAAAAACCCATCTTTTGACAAAATGTGAGGAAGAAATATCCTCGAGGACATTCCTATTGATGTCTCCCCCTTTTGTGACCCTTTTTTTTTTCTACAGGAGGGTAATCCAGATCCACATTTCTACTTACAGCTGGTTAAATGCCCACATTAAGTATAAAATGGCATGCATTCTTTAACACTAATAGTGCCATGTATAATGCAGTAGTAGCCAGAACAAATTTCAAAACTCATACACGCATGCACACACGTATAATTCTTTTCCTATTTCTGTTGCCATCATTAAATTTTATCTAGTTCCTTTCAGCTGTATTACACATCCACGCACATTTTACATTCATATAATCAGATTTCATTGGCATGCACTAAGTTACGTGTGGGCAGCATTCAAGCAAGTTTAGCTTCAGAAGAAATATATTTGAAAGTGGATCCAGGAGTGGAATGGTATATCAAACATCTAGGAAGTATCCTTCCTTCAAAGAATGTCAAAATAACAAAAGATTTATGTATACAGAAACTGAGACATGCAGATGTCTCTGTGGAACTAAAGGAATATAATTCATCCAACACACGCTACATTTCACTACAACCAAGGTGTACCGGAAATTTAGTGCCCACAAAAGGAAGATTTCATTCAAATGACATAGACAGTCAAACACACCTATATAGAATAAACACCACACTAGCAAATTATGGCCTGACACTACAAATAATTACTAAAAACCTATAAAAAAAACAGTCATTGGGTATGGCTGGAGGAGCGGAAGTGTGAACATGTTTGTGATTACACACAGGCACATGTGTCTTCAGAGTGCATTTTTAATGTTTTATGTGGATGGAGAACTGTTGACCCTGTAGAGATATAATTCTGGAATTCCAGGAAGTTTGAGCACTTACTGCTTATTTGAAGAATCTGCTAATCTCGTGTTTCTGTTAGGCACTAAAAAGCTGAGATGACAGCAGGTTTACTTTGTTTTCAGGTATTGTATATGATGAATGTTAGATGTACTTCTGTTAATCTAGTTTTGAACCAAGAATACAAAAAGTGTCAAATGGAGAAAAGGAATTTATTGAAACTCTGTCAAAATTTTGTAGCAAATCAGTCATACAAGACAGAAAGAAGAAGAAGATCATATTGCAGTTACACATCAAATGCTTACCATACTCAGCAGTTACTATGTTGAAACATGGTAATTCCATGTTATTGATAAAAAATGCACTTGTTTGCTGTCCTGTAAACAAAGAGCTTAGCAGGGTGTATAGATTTTGTGCAACTGGTTTCAGAGAGAAATACATATCATATTATAATACATGTGATCATTAACAGTAGCTGAAAAAGGAGTCAACTCTACCATCACCACTGCTCACCTGAGAAGGTCTGGCATACTGCTTACCATGATCAAGCAATTGCTAAGTATGCCGAGACAAGTGTGCGGGACCAGGAAGTCCAATCTCAGTATGAGTCTTCCCATACTTCACTATTCTTCTCAGTTGATATCTTCCATGTGAACCCAATTTGCTGTGCACTTTTTTTTACCTGTTGGTAGCATGTAAGGTTGGTATCATACCTACCCTAGTTGTTTTCACTTTATTCCCAGAGGAACAACTCCATCCCTTACGATCTGGAAGAACCTTACATTCCTCCCCTTCAAGACATGGTTGCATGTGGCACCACCATTTCTGCTCCACTATTGATGCTACAAGAGAGGAAAACAACCACATTTGCATGTTCTCGAAATGGGCACTTTAAAATGTCATTATATTGCAACATGTCTTTTATTTTCCAGGAAAATGTTGGAAATATATTAACAGGGAGCTACTCTGTGATTTGCAGCCAGGTTAGAATCTTCATAAGAAATGAAGCCTCAATTTGCACAAGGTGCTACATGCTTCAGAGTCAATCTCTTTACTATGGTTGTTTTTTTGTTTGTTTGTTTGTTTGTTTTTATTTACTGCAGTTTAGAAAGTACTTTCACAGCATTTCTTTCCAACCCTCATTTTTTTTGATCAGACAGATTTTAAAGTTTTAAGCAGCCTCTCTTCCTTCAAGTTAGTATATTTTGCCTGACCTACTCTGTAGTCTAGCACAGGTTGATTAAATTTATTCCCCAAAGATGACATATTTACAGCTTCTCTGACAGCCAACAACATATCAACAGTAAAGAGATCATGTAAAAGGTGAATCCATCCTGCTCCTCTTTCAGAGAAAGAGATGTGAAAAATGAACTGGTATTTTCCCAATTAAAACATATGAACCAATGACAGATTTGTTAAGTAAAACATTAATACTGTACTGTGAACAGAAAAAAAATAGAATTGGTCTACAAAGACTTTAAAAAAAAAAAAAAAAGCCAGAACTGTGTTCTGTTTGTTTGCTTGTTTAGTGTTTTATGATAAATATATAAAGTGTAAGACTGCAGCATATGAAAATGATATGCTCATGTAGATTTTGTATAAACACTTTTAATTAAGTGAATTTCATACAACTCTGAGGGCACTCTGTTAGTTAGATCAAATTTAGCTTCTCAAGAGGTCTCCTTCACTGGCATCCAATAATTTCACTTAGAATTTCCACAGAGTAATAACAAATAAATCGTTTTTCCCATCTTCCTCCCATTCACCTTGGGCATGCCCTTCAAAATGCAGAAGCCTTCCTTCTCTTATTTTAAAAAGCTAACTGTAACAAAGTGTTTTTTATTGATGTTTTTAAGCTAGCAAAACCCCCTAGGAACATGCAATGAAGAGAAGCAACAGAAGAGTCGCACCATCAACACAAGAAGGAGCCGCCCGGGTGGTACCTGCTACCTGCCCAGGGAAGCAGGAGCACTTCACTGTCTGTGATCTTTCTTCTATCTTGTTCTTATTGCAACATCTGTGGAGTGCCACCACTTCACAGGTCCCAGTTTTAACATGGTGAGCTGTGAAAATAAGATGAGCAATTTGATAACATTGTGAGGTAGCATCATACTGTCTGAATTCTTTTTTTTTAATTAGAAATGCATTAAACTTGGCTCTGTGAGGTAATCTGCCATGCATGAAACTAGAATTACAATGATTCTAACACTAGAATGTGAAGTTGATTTCTTTTCCAAGTGTAGTGTCAGGCAGATACAGGCAGAAAATGCTGGCTAAAGAAGAACAATTGGAGAAGGATGCATATGGGACTGTTCCAGTGAAGTGGGAAGCAGAGACACTATAAAACTAACCTGGAAACTACATTAATTTCTGAACTCACATAAACAGCTGTATATTTCTACCAAGATCTTTGTTCTTTTCCCTCAGGGCAAGACCTTTTAAGGGAAGTGTATCAACTTTAAATTCCATATATATGCATATGTTTTCAGAATCCATGTCTCCAGAGTTTATGTCCAGGACAGATGCATTTTTTTATATGGTCTCCCAAAACCTTTCTGCAGATGGACAGAGAAGAGTTGGCAGGATACAGCCACAGCCCTCAAAAAAAAAAAAAAAAAAAAAAGAAAAAAAATTTTAAAA
>VXAL01019409.1:772604-803872 GCA_013399475.1 Chauna torquata | reverse complement strand
ACCCGTTCGGGAAGGACGGCATCCCGTGGGAGGGACCCCACGCTGGAGCAGGGGAACAGAGAGCGACCATGAAGGAGCAGCAGAGACGCAGCGATATGGACTGACCGCAGCCCACATTCCCCGTTCCCCTGCGCCGCTCGGGGGGAGGAGGTAGAAGAGGGTGGGTGGGGGGAAGGTGTTTGTAGTTTGCTTTTAGTTTCTCACTGCTCTAGTTTGCTAGTGATAGTAATAAATTATATTCATCTCCCTGTGCTGAGTCTGTTTTGCCAGTGACAGTAACTGGTGAGCAACCTCCTTGTCCTTATCTCAACCCTTGAACCCTTTTCCATCGTATTTTCTCCCCCTCTTCCTTTGAGGAGGGGGAGTGAGAGAGCGGTTGGGGTGGAGTTCAGCTGCCCAGCAGGGTGAAACCACCACAGAAGTCTGGAAACATGGTGAATCAAAGCTTTTCAAACCCAGGGGGCAACAAGACAATCTTTATGATCCAGTATCCCCATGCTGCTCTAACCAGTTGCTAGAATCATGCTACTGGAGTCCTATGAGAGGACCAATTTCATAAGATTGGTAAGAAAACTACCCTTTCTGGTTCAGCAGTCAGTTACCAAAGGATCTGGAATTCAGAAAAAATAATTTTAACAGAACTTGCATTGGTCACTGGTAAAGAAAAGAAAAAACAGACAAGGTATTTCTGGGGATAGTTCATTTCCATCAGAAGGAAGAGAGGAAGAAATCTGAACTTTTAGCTGGTATTGACCTACAACATTGTACAGGGATGAATATGAATTGCACAAAGCAATAGGTATTTTAGCAGTCCCTCTATTTCTTCTGGTGGTTAACTTTTTGGATGCTTTATGCAAAGCCTGTGTACTGAACAGTTCAGCTACCTTTTATATTCTAATGGCAAAAGTTAGAGTTTCTACAAGGAGAGTGCCCTACCAAGGGGCTTTCAGGAGCCCAACATTGATCACTGGACCTGCTCAGCTGTTATTTTACAGTATCAGCTCTCAAAAGGGCTGAGGAAGGAAATATACTCAATGTAGGATATGGCCCCCGAGAATGTGCCTAGAGACAAAAGCCACGGGCACCAATTAGACTCTGGGTCTTCATTAACAAAACATAAACTACTAAACTTTTCATTCAGGCAATTATGCATTTTCAGTAGAACAAAGTCCACTGAACAGCCTGTGATCTTTGTAGTCACTCACTGCATCTTGCTATGTCAGGTTAGATTATGCTCTCTCATATCATGCTGTACTACAGCATAAACAATATAACACAGTGAAACTGATTAACCCATGATCCACCAGATAGTGATACACTGAAATATAACACATAAATCAGAAATCTTGGAGAAAAAAAAAAATGCCTAAAAACACTTTCTTTCTTAAAAAACTATTTATCACTTTTAATTCAACAGTGAGGGAAGCATTTCATGCTATCTGCCTGAACTTTGCAGTCTCTGATATTTTGATACTTTTGATGTTGAGCAAATACTTTTAAAGATACCAGCACTTTGTGCTATAAAAATTGCTTTGAATTATTTTCCAAACCATTACACAGGTTGCTCTGCCAATAAGAAAATTTAAATAAATTCATTTTTCTTAATACAATTGCTATAAGGGTTGTTGTTTTGGGGGGGGTTGGGGGGGATTTTTGGTGTGGGTTTTTTTTTGTGTGTGTGAATATAGCAAAAAATATTCTAGGATATCTTTGTATGTATAAGAGAACAAACACATACTGCTTTTGGAATCACATTCATTATTTTGATAGGCAATTACACATTTTGTACTCACATGCTAACAAAAATTCATTGATTTTTGTGTCACGAAAGGTACATTTAAAAAAAATATACACTGAATTAAAAAGAAAATAAATTTAGTGAATTTCTTCCCACTTAATTTTTCACTATATTAGTTTTCAGTTCTTATTTGTATTCTGATGTGTCTCTGTGATCCTGAAATTTTGTCCGCTCGGTGTCTTATCAAATAGATGTACACAGCTCTACCAGATCTCCAGAAATGCCATAATATACCTGCGAAGAGGAAATACTGTGTACACCAATAGCCATCTGGAATGGAAGTCAGTTAAAAGAGTTGTTGTTAAAAGCTTTGAGAGAAAAGTTCATTCTGAAACCAAACGTTTGAAAGACTCACTTTGTACTAACTAGGGAGAGGAAATCAGGCATTTAAAGGTTTTTATTGGAAAAGACTATAATTAGAAGAAATGTTCACTTACATTCATGTACAATATAGAAAAACATTTCAAAGGGTGAAAAGATATGTGAAAAATGGGATAGAATAAAAAAAAATCACATACTACTGATAGCGTCTTGAAATTTTCTGGGTATAGAAACAAAACAACCCAGAAAAGCATATCATATATATATATATTTCAGTCACTGAAAATCTAGGCCAACCATCCTCTAGTTTCTGTTTACCATCCAGAGTATGCCATGAATATTCCTTGAGAGGAAATGCAGGGATTTCAGCTCCTTATGCTATCAAATAATTAAGTTCCAGTGCAGTAAGTACAGTATCTGTCACACTCATGGTAAATGAAAGCCTCTATGCACCAGATAAAGGATTTCCCACAACCTAATACAAATTAACCTCATTAAGCCACTGAACCATTCCACAAAAAGGAGATGGTACTTTGGAAGATTCACAGTTTGGTTTTGTTTCTTCTTCTCCAAGCACAGACTTCAAAGTATGCTGCTTGCTTTGCAGAAAGTGTTTGAGGAACTGAGTGTCATTTCTGGAATCCTTCAGAAATTCATTATTCAGAACCACTGCAAACACTCAGTCCTGCATCCTCTGCTAATTCAAGTAATACTGCCTGAAATCAATGTGAAGAAGGACTGAAGAAAGAGACTGAGAGAGATCTGTGTACACACTGTGAAGTTTTCCCAATGTTTATGTGTAACATAATATACGTATGTATACATTATGTTTCAGAAGATGTAACACTGTAATATGAGAGTGCAACTTGGAAAACAGATATAATCATACCTTACCCATTCACAGCATATCCTGTAATTTGCCTGCCACTTTTACAGCATTTTTTCATGTAGTGAAATTGTGAATAGCTATCTCATTAATCAGTATGACATTGCTACACCAAAAACTTCAGCGCTCACAATTATGATCCTGGAAAAAATAAAGCTTAGTAATTATTATTCCTCATTTTATGTAACACTGAATGAGCTTAAAGAGTATATTTAAACATACACAGTAAATAACTTTAAATATATATAATTTCTACTTATTCTTGTTCCTTCATGACAGCTTTAAATTTCTTTCCTTCAGGTGAATGAAATTTTAGCCATATTTGCACAGCGCATCTGGCACTAAATTATGGCTCTGACTATTTTACTTCCGTGAGAATTTTGTTCCAGAGCAGAAGGCAAGTTATTGTTCCAGGTTATTATTTTGTAACTCACAAATATGACTATAATGTACTTATCATAGATGTAGTGTTATGAATAGATCTAGCATTAAATCAAGTAAAGTCTTCAGAACTCCACTGTTCATTATTATCGCCATTTCTCAACTTGTCACTTGATCATTCGTGACTAAATCTGACACCTATCTGCTAGGCCATTTGAATCTTTTCTTTGCTGAAAGTCACATAGGTAATGCATATACATATACATGGGTCTTTGAAAAAAAAAAAGAGGAACGTGCTGCTGTGGCCTAGATGAAAAAAAGTCACAGACTATTTCTCAGTACTCAGGCTCCCCATCATTGTAGCAGCCACTGTATAAATAAATAATGAAAAAAAAAAAAAAAAGGCTCCATTATACGCTCTCTGCAAAGACACAGGCACAACTGGGTCATACAGCTAAAGCAACCTAATGACTAACAGCTACTGAAAAATAAAAAATCCTTTGCCCCCTTTCCCACACTCCTTCATCCCTTGCTTGCCTGAACAGTGCCATTTAACAGTGATAATGGTAAGCCAGGGATTTAGATGGGCAGAAAAATAACCCCTTTTTTGTAGAGTTAGTTCTCTACCACTTTAGCTCCTACAACTGAGTGCAGAGACTAGTGAGAAGCAGTTTCAGCCAAAGAGAAGCATTAGGAGCAGGCAGCCACTTATGCATGATCACCTCCTCCTACGGAAACCAGTTCTATATCAGCTTACACGCTCTGAAGCTCTGCACCTTTATATAAGATAAATGTATCTTCTTTTGTTACCTTCCAGGTAATTCCTCTGAGATCAGAGAGACTATGTAAAATGTGCAAAGCTTTCTTTGCATGCATCTGTGCATTTTTTAAAGCACTTCCCCAAAAACAAAACAAAACAAAACAAAAGGTTTAGCTGAAACAAGAAGAAACAGATCACCAGTAAGGACAGAAATGGAAATGGCTTTTAGCCATGAGTTTCAATCCAAATTACGTCTAATATTATACAAACTTTGGCCTTTTTTTCATCTTGGGGATAATCGGGAATATATCCCTTATGAAATAGTATAGTGATTCAATGTTTCAAACTATGTGCATAAGTAGTTTTTATTTATGTAAACCATAGCCACATGAGTAATTACATTAAGGACATTAAGGACTATAATGGAACTACTATTTTTTTAATAACCATCTGCAAGGAAAAGCAAACAATATTTCAGCAGATTATCAACCTGCTTCATCCATTCCCCCAGGTGATTAGTCATTATTGCATACCACCAAGATATTTACACGGGGGGGGCACCAATATCAGAAAAATAAATAAAATTAGTGGTTATAATGTACCATTTTCCAGAATAGACTCTAAATCACTGTCCTACTCTTAAGTGACCAGGAAAAAAAGTGGGTTTTCTTGTTTACATAGTTTAATGGCTTTCTTCATTCTGATTGACATGGAAAACAAATGTAGGTTATATTTCCTCTACGCTTCAGCAATTTCAATATGTCACATCAGTCTCAGTGTGTCACTGTAGATAGGAAGGATTACAAATAAACTTGCAAAATCTCTCTCACACACAGGTACACGCAGACACGGTATTGTTGCATGTTTTTTGGTACTTTAATAAGTGTTAGAAGCTGCCACATCTAAGCAACCAAAATCTTGTGCAACCCCAGTTAAGCCAAGATTTCCAAGTAAGCTTTCTCTGTTAAAAGACAAATAAAGATGTATGAAAAGAAATACATAGTCCAGTTCCTTCATTTGATTAATTTCAATATCCTTTTGTTATATCCACCTAACAGCAGATAAAGAAGAAACTGAATTTTGTTTAATCATACTCTGTTAGCACTACGGGTGATATTGTTGTAGTTGTGGTGATCTAAGAACACAAGTAACACAAAGCTTTTTGTTAGTGGTAAGATCTTTTCTCTGATCAGCCATTAGTGATCAGCAAGCTTCAGTTTGCTTATGTGAACACAAAACATCAGCTCGATAGGCCAGATGGAGAGCTGGCAGCACAGAAAGCAAAAAAAGAGGTTTCTCCCATACCAGTCATCTCTTTACCTCTGGCATGCAGCAAGCCACTGATTCCCAGAGAAGCACTGGTAGATACACACTGACAGGAACTTTACTAAAGATGACCTTTAAAGATCATATTCAAAGCCCTTTGAACTCAACCATTTTGGCTCAATCAGTGATTTTGAGTCAGCATTTCAATGACAGAGTTAAAATTTTGTATTGTCAATGAAGGTAACATTTGGATTTGCAGCTTGATTTTATTCTAATGATTGCATATTTAACATCTACTAGAGTGATTGAGCAAATAATGACATATTCTAGATATGTGACTGAAAAAGATGATGAATTAAGGATTATTAAATCATGTTTTAACCCATCACTAAAGTTGTCATGTTTTTCATGGAAGAGTTCATTTGCTAAAAGTACAGTATCCAAGAAATGTAACTATTTTTGAAATCTAGTCAAATTTGGCTACACATTGAACCTAAAAGTAAACATCCTCAGAGGGGGCAAAAAAAAATCGCTTCCATATGACTTTTTGTAATTTTTAACAATATCCTTTTTAAATGCTTAGGCAAACAAAGGATTTTTACAATTGTAAAATTTTTCAAAACAAAGCAAAATATTTAATTTTACTTGGAAAAAAAAACTTTTTTTTTTTTTAATGTTTGGCCAGTGAACTGAAAAATCAATTACAGACACAGCAGTAATTCCTGTGTCCTAATTGGTAACAACGAGGCATGAGGCATGCTACAATTGTAGTGCATCTCAGGAAAGGTACTCATGCTGCTTTATTTTCCAGAAGACACATGGGGTAGCACTATAGAGTCAGCAGGAAAAAGATGATAATTTTATGCTGTCTTATTCTATGTTATTGTTACATTTCATATGACTACTTAAAAAGTTATTTAGTTATCTATTTCACTGATGCCATGTGTATTTTAAATATTCAGGTAATTTAAAACTAGTATACAACTGAAAATTAACACTGAATTTTCCTTTGAAAAGAGAACATCTTCTGTGGAGAGAAGCTGCTCTTTAAGTTTCTTGATCATCCATTTTTCAAATAACTAGAACTGAGGATGCTCCATGGCCATCCTACAGGAGCAGCCATTCTACCACTGTGAAAAGGCTGTGGGTAGATCCCACAGGAATGGGCTCTGGCTTCGATGACCAGTAAAACTGCCCCACGGTGAGCCCGGGCCAGAGTCAGGAGGGAGGGACACATTGCAGTTTAGAAGCCTTGGACCAGTGCAATGGCACATGAGAAGCCAACGGCAAACCTGCTCCAAATCAGGCTGAGATGTGGGCAGTCCCATGTTGAGAGGGTAGAGATATAGTCTTTAGACAAATTTTGGTGTTTCTGAATGCCTTTGCTTGTGCAGAGTAACTGCCCTGTGCACCTGATGGCCAATAATATCTTTAGACTATATGACCAAAACCTAAACACAAAGACCCCAGGGGACCAGAGGAGCCCCAGGACGCTAGTGAGTACCTACAGAGCACTCTCACTCTGTGCTCCCAGAGCCATCCATGGGCAGTAATCAGCCCCTGGACCTGGTGGAAAACCCAAGTCAACTCAAGAAACTGCCTTCCCAGAAATCTTGCACACTAGAGGGTGTTACTGCCTATAGTAGTATCAGACCTTTTACTGGATGAAGGGGGAACAAAATTTGAGGATTGTGTAAAATTTGCCATCATACATTTTGTGGAAATATGCAAGACTCACTATGGGATGTTTAGCAGAAAGACCAAAGGAAGGGAAAGGGAGGGCATCAGGGTGGACTGGAGAGGAATAAACATGAATGAATAAAGGGGAAAGGATAAAAAGAGCTGGTGAAGTATAAACAGGAACCAGTTAGTACACTTGTCTGGCTGACCTCTGTGCTCAAACACTGCAAGCTCTCCTACATTCTCATTAAATCGCATTTCTATCTTTTTTTGTGGGTGTACTCTCTTCTCTGAGTGGATATACATGAATGTGAGGGAAACTCAAGCCAGATTGGTTGGTGATAGATTAAGAGATCCAATTACAAGCATCTGGAGTGGAAACATAAACCTCGTAAATCCAAGTGAAAGCGACTGGCACAATGAGGGCACCTCAGATCATCTACCAGTCAGGCTGACTGTCTAAGATCATCTAATGAGCAATTCATTTCATGCGTGTATGCATAGATATGCGTGTGTGTGTGTGTAGCTCTCTCTGCTAGCAGACTTCAATCCTGATCAGCTGGGAATGAGGAAGAGGATTGGCCAATCCGCTGAATGATTCCTGTGTATATCAACATGGGTGCCAGGAAAGGTGCTTTGTTCTGTCTGCACTGATCTGTGTGGCTGGCTGCATGCATATTGTGTGTGTGTGTGTCCATGTGTCTATGTGTTCATCTACTTCTTTCTAAGGAGCATAGATGTTCAGCCTCACCATTGGCAAAACCTAGGAATAAGGAGCTGTAGGAGCCTCACATCTACCCAGCTACTGGATTCAGCAAAGTGTAACAGATATGAGCATTAGAAACCTTTTGGAAAGAAAAATTAGCATGGAAGACAGAGATGGCATTTGGCAAAATAACACTTAACCTTCAATCTTTGCTTCTAAGAAATGTACACTGACTGTCAAGATAATCCTCTCATACTAAACAGGTTACCTTCTAGATCAGCAGATCAATATCTGTAGAGAGGCACATGCCAAAACACTGCAGTGAGTCCAGCCAAAGAGTCACTCTGTTCGATCAGAGCAGTCCATCCCATGCCAGAGGCCATGCAGACCTCTTTTTTTGCTTGATTTAGGTAATGCTGTGATATGGACAACTCCTTCGTGTGCAAATATCTCCTAAGCCCCTACAAACACCCCTTATTGATAGGGCTTTGAGGTCTTATTTAACTGCTTTCAACTTTTCATGCCTTGCACTGCAGCTATAGCTATTAAAAGTCACTTGGTCACCTTGAGCACTTAAAAAGTCCAGAAAGACAGAATGCACACTACACACTACTTACGTCAGTGGAGAATAAGTTTAGTTTAAAAGCACAGCATTGGTTTTCATTCCTCTTTTGCTCTGATGTCTCTTGGATCTTGGGACAGGTTCACAGGTGAATTGTTAAAAAACAGAGCTGCTTGCTTGGACAAATTATTTTTGTAGTGCCACCTGTCGGCAACACATACATAAAAGATTCTGCTAACTGCTGCCCCTCCCAGGCTCCTTGAATTCAATGTAGTGTTTTCTCTCCAGAGAGAACCATTTTAAAATTACAAGAGCAATTCTTGATAAGTGTTTATCCTGCAAATGTTAGCCCCGGTCCTCTTGCAGTTCTGCCTCTACCATGCAATTAACCCACTTAGTTCACTTGAGTGAAGGATGGTAAGCAGAGTTCATATGATAACACTATGTTGATAGCACTTCTGGTAGCCTTTAAAAACAGCTAATGAATGGTTTGCCACAGTCACATTGCCAAGCATACTTTGCTGCATGGTGCCAAAGAAAAATCTCATCCATCAACTTGTCTGCCAGCCACCAGTTATGGCCATTTGTGTGGGAAGACTTTTTCCCTGTCAGAAGGAAAAAAAAAAAAAAAAAAGGAAAGGAAAGGAAAGGAGAGGAAAACTACAGTGTAAGCATTGCCCCTAAGAAGACCTCACTAATGAGGTAAATTTGTAAAATCCAGTAAAATTGAGCCTCGGATATTCTCACTCCACTACCTATGAACTGAAATGGACTGAAGGATTGAGTTATCTTGACTGAGAGAAAAAGACTTACTGGAATAGCACAGCAAGCTGGCATGGTCCCAGCTGGGCATACAATCTTTGCAAACATAAAACCGCAGATGGAGAACTTCATGTATGATCTCTTGGACCTGGAGAGCTCGCAGCCATGTGACTTTATCTTTCTGGCCTTACTCAGGCTCATTATTCATTCAGTCCTTTGGCAGGAGTGAGCCAGTGTTACTCAAACAAGCTTATCCCCACTCTCACAGAAGTCAGGGCCTTTTTATGGCAGTGGCTACAAATGATAGGTTCAGGGCAAACTTTCCTCCAAAGACACAGGAACTCAAAACACAACCAATTTTCAGGTAGCCTGAAGGATAATGTCCTCTTCTTCAAATGGCCCCCTCTCAGCCTACAGTGTTGCACTCCCTAGGTCCCCCTTTCAACTTTGAAATCAGATGATTTCCAGGTTTATGAAACCACAGAGACTTTAGAGATGAGATCACATGCAGTGATCACATGGGATCTTGCAGATCTTTGTGTGTTCACCCAATGTATGGGCCATGGCACAAGATATTGCGAGGAGTTAGGTGACTGGTCAAGGACTGTCCTTGCTTATCACTCTCTCTTGTGTATTTCAAGTAGCATACCATATCTTGCTTGGCCAAGGGTCAAGCCCGCACAGTACTCTCAATTCTCTGTTCTCTATATGAGCTCACCTCTATGTTTCTATATTAACTTTCCCAGACGTGGAACCTTATCACACAGGGTGGCTGCTGTAAAAGTGACGTCATTGGTCTGCCTGATGGGGCCATAAGCCCAAGACATGAATATGCATGAACTGTTATTAGAAAAAGGCTGCCCCTTTTAATAGGAGCAAACCTCAATCATGGGCCAATGCTCTGCAGTGCCTGGTGGTTTCCCTCATCCTAGCAAAGCTCCCAGGGCTTCCCCTGCATTTTCTGGGACTGTCCACATCTGGAGTGGTAATAAACTGTGCTGTATCTATTGGCTACTGTGTGTGGATTCTTGCCAACTGCCAGCCCCAGACCTTTGGTTCTGCACAACCCACTGGAGGAGGAAGAGAAGAAAAGGTTTCTGCACAGTCACACAGACCTCAAGACAAGCTCAGCTCCCCAGCCACAGCCAGCCCGTGAGGTCACTCACCACTTCCCACCACAGGTGCCAAGGTGGAACAGCTGCACCATCACTGTCCCATTTGTTGGACAGGAGAAGACGCTGATGGCAGCAAAGGCTGTGTGTTTCCTTACGGGTCAGAAATGGACACTTTGCTTTTTGCAGGCAAAACACTTCCCGCATTTTTTCCTAGCTGCTGCAGGCTGACACCATCCGCAAGACAAGCCTTTGCAGAACTGGCAGAGAAACACCCAGGGCGAGGCGCAGTTTATAAATACTACAAGTCAAAAGTCCCAGTATCTCTGAGGTTGTTATCAAACATGTTAAGCAAACGATATATTAAAGTGTGCAGACGTTTTGTAAATTAACAGGCTGAGGTTTGAGATTACTAATTATATGATTTCGCAGAGAAAAAGACCAATCCAGCTCTCAGGCACTCAAAAGAACATTTGGCACAAAGACTTTTTATTCTCTCTTACTCTCTCTGTGGGCCTTCTGCCAAATATCTCAACTCAGCAAGAAGCAGTAGCACATGTCTCAGAGCAGTCTTCAGCATCTGACAGAATACAAAAAAAAAAAAAAAATTTTTTTTCCTCAGTCTCAGAGCTTCAGAAGCCTGTAGTTTACACAGTTTGTGGGAAATATGTTTCCCCTGCTTCCTTAGATGACTCTGATTATTAATCTCCTTTTCTTTCCAGCTGACCCAAATGGTCTCAGGGCACAATGTACTATGACAAATTAACATGATCTCAGGCATGCATCAGAGGAAAAAAGAAAGGTTTTCTCTACTTCCACATATTTGAATGACCCTCTGGCACATCGCCCTCGCCTGCAGTAACATCTTAAGAAAAGTGCTGTGAATGGGAGTCTTTATAAAATAGGATTAGTGTAACAAGGTGGACAGGTAAATTCAATAGTCCTTTTGAACAGCCTGCTTCCAGGCTTCTCACACTTATTAGAAAATAGCTCAAGCACCTCAGTAGGCTTCAGGTGCCTCTGTGGAAAGAGCAGCTGAAGCCTAGGGAAGGACGATCATGGTTTCCCCAAAGAAAAATGCATCTGAGTCCCTGTACTCCATTTCCATCTCAGCACACATCTAGCCACTTGCAAGTGATCTTGTTTCCAAAGTTAAGGTATTTATTTATTTAGTAAGGTGCAGAAAAATATTTAGGCAATAGATCTCCTTAATAAGAAGCTTGATTCATATTTAAGCACCTGAATGTTACCATGGATTCTGTTATCAAAGTCTTTATGTTTTATTCCACTTTTCTTTAAAAAAAAGTATTGCTTGGCACTCCTTATTCAGCCCACACTAAGATTCTTCATTATTTGGAAACTCTTTAATAAATTCCACCAAAAAAGAAAAGAAAAGAAAAGAAAGAAAGAAAGAAAGAAAGAAAGAAAGAAAGAAAGAAAGAAAGAAAGAAAGAAAGAAAGAAAGAAAGAAAGAAAGAAAGAAAGAAAGAAAGAAAGAAAGAAAGAAAGAAAGAAAGAAAGAAAGAAAGAAAGAAAACAGAAAGTAATGACTTTCAAAGTAACCAGCACAAAGATTTTTTTTTCTAAGGATGCTTCTGAACATCTGTTGTAGTTTAACCTGGCAGGCAGCTAAGCACCACACAGCTGTTCACTCACTGCCCCCACCAGTGAGGTGGGAGAGAGAACTGGGAAACTAAAGTAAAACTTGTGGATTGAGATAAAGACATCTTAATAGGAAAGAAAAGGAGGGGCAGGGGGGGAAGAATACACAAAACAAGTGATGCACATCACAATTGCTCACCACCAGCCAACCGATGCCCAGCTAGTCCCCGAGCAACAGCAGCTCTCCTGCCAATTCCCCCCATTTTTATTGCTGAACATGACATCATACAGTGTGGTATATCCCTATGGGCAGTCTATGTCAGCTGTCCTGGCAGTGTCCGCTCTCAGCTCCTTGTGCACTCCCAGCCTCCTTGCTGGCAGGGCTGTATGAGCAGCCAAATAGTCCTTGACTCCATGTAAGCACTGCTCTGCAACAACTAAAACATTGGTGTGCTAACACCATTATTTTCCACCTAAATCCAAAACATGGCACCATACCATCCACTATGAAGAAAATTAACTCTATCCCAGACAAAACCAGGACAACATCATTTGTTTAAAAGGTGATATCTGTACTGAAGGATCATTAAGCTGGTTAAACCTAGAATACACACTATATCAGAAGTGCTGTAGCAATGACCTGATATAATCCACTCAATGAAGTCCAGGTGGACTTCCAAAAATTATGCCACCCTCAAGATTCTCATTGTGCAGAATTTTTCCAAACACAATATTCATAATGCGAAGTCACTCTCTATCCCCTTTCTCTATAGAAAGGTAATTATATACACCTGTGCACATATTTTATCTATAAAGAATATTTAAATAAAGATATACTGAAAGAATCTGAAAATATTTTTACATTCACAAGTGTATATACATTGAGCACATATTTATGTGATGAAATGTAATCAAACTTATCTATAAAAAGTATTTGATTTTTTAAATTCCACATTTCCACATTTTAAAAATTCTCCAAGATTTTTGGACGGTTGTTTGTTTTTTATAAATAGTTTCAGTTGGTGTGTTAATCTTTTTCTTTTGCGGTTTGTTTTGGCTTTGTTTTCCTTTGCTTTGTCTATTCTCATGTCTGGATAGAATGATATGTCTGTACTAAGACTCTTTAATTGTATAATGTATTTTTATATATCACATTCCATTTTGCAGCTTTACAATGCATTTTCACTTAGTCTGTCAATTAAACCAAAATATCAGATAGCTACCTTGAAATATTCCTCCCACAAACTGCAAGCACATATATGCATACTTGCCTTTCTGAAAGCTACATAGCTGTTTTTTTTTTCTTATCCTTTTCCACACCTGCCTTCAAGGACTTCCCCACCGTACTTCAGACTCCCACACATGTATTAAGAGAAACTCTGTAGGATGTCCCAGCACATAGTTCACCATTTGAAAGAAAGATCTTAATTTTAAGTTTCAGCTTGCTTCTGTAGAGCCCCAGGCAAGTTCTTTGAAGCATGGAGTCAGGGGAGGAACTTAACTCAGGCCTTTAGAAAAAAAACTGCTAACAAGGCACATGTCTAGTCCTGTGAAATCCCCTCTTTTAGACTGATCTCCCCGGCTACAACCTTCCCTCTACATTATTGATTCCATATAAATAGCATGTCTCTAAGCCATGGGCATGATGAATCAATAAGTATCTAGACAGAGGCTATGAATTGAAACTGGATGGCCTGGGAAGAAGCCGGCATTCTTCAAAATGGAGAAAAAGTAAGCACATTTCAACAAGCAAAATAAAAGAGGAGAAACTGCCAGGAGAACCATTCAGAGCTGTGCAATCAAGAATACTTTTGCTCAAGGATTCCCAGTAGATAGTATTTTCAGATATCTCTTCCTGCTGAACAGGTATCTTTTAAGATGCTCTGAGCAGATTCCCTGGCACTAGTTTCTGAAGGAACCCTGGTTGATAGAAGCTGCTGATAGGTAACATAAATGCCACTCTCATTGCTATCCAAAGTCAGAAGCTGCAAAAATATCAATGTTCCCAGAACACCATAGGCATGCTTTGCAAAAGCTGTTAGGCAAAGAAAGCATCTGAAGTAATTCACACCTTCAAGAGAAACCTCTTAAAAAACAAGATATAAGGCAAAAAAAAAATTATAATTATTCAGGGACATTTTCAGAGAACAAGAACATGGCTTCGTGCTTGGTATTTTACCCTGTATATCTACAGAAGCTCATACGTTGCATACCAGGATGTGAGAGGCCAGGTCAGGCCAGCTTGCGATTGCTTTTGGTTACTGCCCATCCATGAAATAAGCCAGGCACCGTGTGCGCCTAGGCCACTACTGGACTGCAAGTGCAGAGCACAGCAGAGCTCACTATGCACCTCTTGGGCATAAGCTTTCCAGGACTGTAAAAAGCACACCTGCAGCAGTATGGAAATAAATTAGTAGTAAATTAGTTTTTGGTTTCTGTTTAAGGCAAATTTCCTACCCCTCACCAGGTCCAGCTCCCACAGCTCCTCTTCTTCATGTTACTCATCACCCAGATGCATCTTCCTCCCACAAAGGCCAATGCAATGCTCCTCAGACACTGAGAATGAGGAACCCTGCAAGGCGTCCATGCCAATGACAGTTCTTATGTCAAAGGGACAGTCTGAAGAGGCACCTATAATTCTCACGTCTTTCTCACCACTGTGAGAGGGTGAAGGGGCAAAACCAGACAGATTGGCACTCAGGGAACAAAGAAAATTTTATGAAAAATAAATGTAATCATCAAATTTTAATTCAAATGTTGCTAATAAGAATTTGCAAGGAATCACAATGCATGGGCAAATGACCATCTGCACAGAAAATAATAGTGTCCATATACTAGCTGTACACATTGTAATGGCTGCATATTCTTGGTCTTTTTGATACTTTAACATAGGATTTTCCTCACAGAGGTCAATGTTAGAACCTCAAAACTTCATCCCTCAGATCACTTTGAACTGTTTGAAGTTTAGTTAAATAACTAAAAGATCAGTAGATGGAGAAGCAATTGTTATCTCCATCTATTGCTATCTACTTTACATGTTACTCTTTCAAAGTCCCACGGATGAATCTGAATGCCATGCACAACACATAGTAGTACAGTGTATTTGTCTTCCAAAAAAAAGATGACAGACAAGTGGCCATTTATAAATATCCACAAGTCCATGCGTATTTTCAAGGTTAGATGAAACTGTTACGGGTAAATAATCATTAACCACAGTTCCTTAGGAATACCTACACTGACTCATGACAAATATTTATACTGCTTTAGTTCTAAAATCCATACCAGAAAAAATAGATGAGCATTAAATAACTGTCTAGGTCCATGGCACTGATATGTTGTGAAGGGAGCCAAGCGGCCAAGCGTAATCTTCTTCAGTGTGCAGAAGATTGTCACAAAACAAGAATTGCCTTCCCCTTCAATTCACTACCTTAAAAAGCTGAACAGCAAGGGATACACTGTAGGATCTGACAAAATGCCATTCATGAGGTACCTTATCGCATACACAAATCTAGTGGGAGTTTTATCTTCACAGGGCTCACAACTCAGGGAAGTCTTGAGAATAATCTTAGCATACATCCTCCAGATGCAGCCACAGTTAGCAGAGTATTGTAAGACAAAATAAAAAGATGGTTAAAATCAGAAACTGAAGATGCAGCTAGAGTGAGCCAGCCTTTCCTGACTTCAGTGGTACAGCCTGCTTTAACAGCCAGTTCTTTACATGGAAGTACTGCATTGCCTAGGAGTTACATTACAGCTGGGCACCTATAATTTCTAAGGAACAAAAACCACAACAATTAGAGTAAACGTGGACACTGTGAATTGCCTTTCATTTCACACACAGCTACTCTGATGTTTGTGGTTAGTGACTCCTCTTCACTTGGATTTTTACTTTGGCAAATACGCTCCATAAAATGGATGCTAGCTGATTATTTCTGATATTCTGTCTCTCCTCTTCAAGGGAGTGGCATGTTCATCCACATTTCCTTTCCCACACAGTCATTTGCAGAGTCTAGCAACACACATATTGCATAAAGTTGTTGTCAGCTGAATGAATAGAAACCAAATTTCAGTAGTGCATGCAAGGGTCAGAGCCCTGAAAGCAATGCACAGCAGCATTTGAAACCTGTAAACTGAAGAGACTGCTAGATTTTTGTTCCTGCTTATTTTTATCAAGTAGTATACATATGCATGCATACATACATACACATACAGCCATAGGCATATAAGAGTCTCTAAGTAGAAGGATCCAAAACTTTAACACAGCAATACACTGTGGCATTTTTATTCACTTTCTGAATCTTTATATCATCATTTACTATATTATTGTAACAACAGAGAAAGTGAGGTTCTCTACAAAAGCAAGGACATGTCACCATACCTTGGATATCTATAGCTTTGGTATCTAATCCAAGTTGGACATCCCTGTATAATCAATGCAAAGGTATAGACAGAAGTACCCACAGGAGGTAATATATAATTTTTCAGTGAGCATGATTAGATCCCTCCCTGCGGGACCTGGTTTTGATCTGTTGTGAGGCAAACCCTTAGGAGAAAGAGATACATCATCAGAGACATGAATTTGCTCTTGAGCTGGTCCCTGATTAGTCATTTCTTTCGGGAGGTTGCCCCCATGAGAATCTGGTATTACCATGACACTGAAACAGACCTAAGAGGTCACTGCTCTACGACCACATCTGCTCTGTCACTGGTAATATGTGTATAACTAAAACAAGCTAAAATATATCCACTGATTCATCTTCCACTGTAAGTTGACTTCTAAGATCTCATATATGTGCCAGAACTCAGCAAAGGGGTGACTTTCAGGTCCAAATATAACACTAAAGTCAGAGGAAGAAGCAAAAGGACATTTGAGGAATATACTCCCCTAGCTATTATTTCAGGAGCTTTTAAAACGTTACCAGTTATGGGAGCAGTATATCTAGACTGATTTTCAAAGCTCTCTTTATACTATGAACTTTTTCCTTCAAAGAAAAAAAAAAAATCAAATTTAGAGGACTCAAATTTCCTGGATTTAAAATATGTCACTGATTTATTTCCTCACTGTAGACAACTGACTTTAATAAAGGGACACAGAGACAGTCTGAAGCTTATAAATCCCACTCTACAACTGTAAAATAATGTTTGCACATTTTTCTGCAGGTTGTCTGTAAGAAAGAAATCTCACGTGTCCAATCTGTCTCCTCTTTAATTACTCATTTTTGCTATGCATGAACCTAGGAGATTTTTCCTTAAAATAAAGGACAAAATAAATGCCAAACATAAAAACTTCATTAAAAGCTATTGAAGTTGTTACCTCCCAGTGATCATTGTTGTGAAAAATGGAGTGATATTTTATAGTTTAACACTCCTCTCCTACAAGGACTCTGTTAGGATGAGCTATAATCTGGCATTTTCTCATATTTTTAGTGTGGGTCATAATGCTGCTTAAGTGTAGACTGTTGTATTCGTAGCACCAAACAGAACAGCAAATTAGTTTATAATCACTCCTACAGATCTGTTCAGACAATATAATAGATTTTTGGGAGAGCTTTTCTGGCATCCAAGATCTTGCCTTACACCGCTATTTAGCTCAGGAGTGAATTCTTGCGATAATTTTAAATGTGAGTTCTCCACAAGAATTATGGTATATACAGGTTAAAAAAATCCTCAGTAGACTAAGACACGTTTGCAAATAGAAGGAAGAATTAGACTTGAGAAAGGTGTTTGCCTCAGCAAGTTCATTGTTTTTAGAAGTACTTTCAGTATTTACTCTCAATAGTACCCAACAGATTAGTATTTTTTATTTCAAAAAGTTGAAAAAATAATGACGAGGAGAAAATGTCACCCACGATGAAATAAACCACATGAGCTGGAAAAAATAAGAGTATGACTTCCACGTGCTATTCAGACTACTCTAATTTAGTTTTGCTCTGGCATTTGGCTATGAAATCAAGTTTTAAATGCCTATAACATGAACATAAAATGTCAATAGTCTATTAATGGAAGATCTTAGTCCAAAATAATTAAAGAGTTTTGTATTTTGCTATTTCCAAAAATAGCTGACTGATTCCGAACATTTCTTTTTATAACTAAAGAACAGCTGTTCTAGAATATGGCATTGTTAGAGGCAATAATATGCAGTGTTCCTTCTGGTATTTACTTATTTTTTAAAAGAAAATTTTAAATGGCACCATTTTAAAAATCCTTTCTTTTTTTCTAAAGTTTAGGTTTTGTTTCAGATCTGTGAAGTGCAGTATACCTAAGCTCTCTCTGGTAGCTAAGTTCTTTTTTTCAGTCTTTTTTCTCTACACAAGCTGTTTTTCAGAGTAAACCCAGGAAAATGTAATGACAGTAATGTTGTGACAGAAGGAGGATGGGAAATATATACTGTCCTTAAATAGCTTAGCAGAAAAGCACACCTAATGATGCAGAGCAAAAACTGAAAAGTCAAGAAAGGGATGAGATGAGACTGCTGGGCATTGTCCTCACACTGGCATAATGGTCACCCTCCTAATTTCTTGTGTTTTAGCCGTTTACATCCCATCGCATCTTCTTTTCAAACATTAGGCAGGGGTCCTAACTGCCCTGCCTTCCTGCAGTCCCCACAGAGCAGTTCCCAGGGCTAGTGTGACAGCAAGGAGTAAAGGAGCCTTTGTGCTTACCTAAACTATATTACGAACAGGAGCAGCATAAGTAGGATGAAAGGTTAATTCTTTTCTCAGCTGTTTCCAGGGCATGCAGGATACCCTTTGTCCTCTGCAATCTAACTTTTTAGTATATTATGCATTGTTACGGTGAAGGACAAAATATGCAAAAATTTGGATTATTTACTTATAGATGAGCTTTTCTGGACTTTACAATGTTCTGGAAAGGTAAACCTAGGCATGGAAACTGTATTTTTATTTTCCTAAGGTGCTTTTGAACCAAAAAGAAAAGGAGATTTACACAGCCTTCATATGCACAGTGCGCAGCAGTGTAACATGATGGCACAATATTACTCTTCCTCCTTCCTTATTTAAACTTATATCTTCTCTCAGATACAGTTATGTTTCCTCTTGATATCTCTGGCAGATGTTCTGGGGTGAATGATGCAATTAAGAATCCAAAATTCCCATTTCTTCCAGATGCTTATTTTCTCAATATTCACTCACTGGAAATATATTTACTTTCCACTCTGTGGTGTCTAGCAGTTAGCACACCTTCTGGGTTCCATTTCACAAAATTTCCACAGTTAATCTGACACATGCCAATGCATCTTAGATGAATGTTTAGCACCAGTAATCTTTTTTTTCTACCAGTAGTAAATTTACATAACATAACAAAACCAAGCAAAGCTTTGAATCAGGATTTTACTTTAAAAAATCCTTTCCTTTTGTTGTTCATAGGTACAATGCTTTCTGCTGTCATTTTTTTAAAACTTAACTTTGGCTTTGCTTAACCTTTCAGCTCACTGAAGGATTTAATGCTGATTTATGTCTTTTCTATGATTCATTCTTTTCACTGAGACTGAACTACAGTTTTACCTGCTTTGCCCCTGCCTCCCTCTCACTGGACACATATATAGATTTGGGTTCAAATTCTGGATTCAGAACAATTCTGGCCTTCCAAGCAAATCAGCCAGCCTCCTAGGAGCCCTACCTCTCCTCTCACACATGGTCCTGGAGCACAGACTCAGCCAAAGCAATTCTAATAACGTGCACCTGAAAATCCAATGGCACAATGTGCCCAAGATTTGTGTTGGACTTAACAGAACACTTTTCTTGGGCATATCCTTTCCACAGCTCTGCATTCACCCAGAATAACCCATGCATTCAGCTTTATACTTCAGTCATTCAAGGACACTTGATATTGAAGCCAGAAGTATTTTGCAAAAAGAATTCTATGTCTATTGCATTTACTTGAGAACAATTTTAGTACAAGAGTTATACAAATCTATGGGGAAAAAAAAGAACAAGACAGACTTGGCAGCTCCTGCCTCAGCCTCCTCATCACTACAGACAGAATTCTTGCTCAGCCTGGTAAAAGAAAGCTGCACAAAGCAGACTGCTCTTTTATGATTTTCTTGCTTTCTATCATCTAAACCCCCAAGCCAGCCTCCGTTCTCCAGTCAGTATGCTGTAGCTTTGTTCCCACCTATCTGGAGAAGTGAGTTTTTCTAAGTTGCAGTCACCTCTATACCAAAAGGTACTTTCACACCTTAACTGGAAGGTCAAATTTTCAGTATTATCTCTCTGCAAATTTCAAGAATTCTTCCTGTTTCTGTGTATTTTAGCTCAACAAGAAATACAGAGCAAATAGCAAATCTAGGTTTTACAACCAACTTTCTTAACCAAACAAAATGACATTTGCAGATTGATATGCAGATATAAATGAACCTGTCACAGACCAAATTTCATTGGCTTCTGACCTGTAACACATGACTCCATTTGAACAGCAGAAATAAAATAAGAACTTTGCAATTTTATTTGGACGTTATGACTCTGGAACAGAAGAATAATTTTTAGGCAGTTAAAAGAACAACATCCAAACTGAGTCCTCCTACTAAGAGACATTCCAAAGTTCCAAGTGGTTTGCACTAGTTTGTAGACTCTTTGGTATATGAATTCAGGGAAGTATTCATACCTAGACTAAAGGTTTGTATTCCCACTTTGTGAAAGAAATGAACTCTGAAGGGTACTTCAGAGAACCTAAAAGAGATGTCTAAAACCAGATATGAATAATTCTCTGAGTCTTCCCTTATGTTTGAAAAGCACTTAATGTTTTGCAAAGCTACCATAAATAAATGATAAGCATTTTAAAAACACTGAAATGGTCCACATAAGCTATTTCATCAGTGATGACCTTGCATTTTTCTCTTTCATCCAAGTCTCCCATCTCCGCATGCATAAGCATGCATGTATACATGCATACAGACACAGGCTTTGCTGCTTTGGGGCTGTTGGTTTGTGCAGCTTAGGCTCGCATCAACCCCCTGATCTTCAGAACAGATGAGACCCTTTTACAAATCTCCACTACAGCGAAGACTGCCACAGCGAGCATTAAAATGGAAAATCCCTCCCAACCCCCCAAAGAACAAAACTAAAAAAATTGTTGCAGCAGAAAACTTTATAAATTGCAACCCAAAACACACAGAGGATTTTTCTCCTGCTATTCCCCGGAATAGCTGACTGATTCTGAACATTTTCTTGGCACTTGCATGACTAAAGAACAGCTGTTCTAAAATATGACATTGTACAAGCAATCACTTAACACTGCTATAGAGTAAATTCAGTGAAGAGTGTCAAGAGAGAAGGGCATAGTCTTTAGACATCATCAGCAGAAAATTAATGCAGATGAAAGTTAGATTAACATATCCCCTGGATGCTGTAGAAATAATCTCCACATGGGATGAAACTTTCCAAGCACAAACCTCCTAACCCGAATATGTGAAATCCCCTGAGCAGAATATCAGGGGTGTGCAATAGATATGTGTGGGCTATTCATCACTGCGTTTATGGAATGCAAGTGGAAAACCTGAGAAGTAGTGCAGGAGACCTTAAGACTAGACTAGAATTCAGAGGTAGGATTTGACCTAATCCTGCCATAACAGTAATTTTACATATCTGGATACTGTTAAGGATCAGGCTCTAATTATAGTCTGATATTGAGCCACTATGTTGGACTTATGAAAATGATACAAGCTTAACATACTGAATTTGGAGAAAACATAAGGGAAATTGTAAACTATTCAGATTTTCTTTTCAATGATATTCTTCTTTGATAGTCTCAAACATTAATGAATTTTTATGAGAGTTTCTCTGAGAAAAAAGGAAAAAATGAAGTTATCATACCAGTGGAGAAATATCTACACGGTTTCTCCACCAAAGAAATATGGTTTCAGGGTCTTAGCCATAAAAGACATTAATCATTTTCCTATTTACAGCTCCTATGTTATCAGTCTATATTGGAAGGATCCTCTTTAAAGACAGCATAACCAATATAACCGAAAGTTTCCAGAGAGGGAGAAGAGGTTGGGGAGCGGGTACAGGCAGCGGCAGCAGCCCCATCAGCTCACTGTAGCGTAGCACACTGCTTTGTGGTGTATGATCAGAGTTTCTGAGTCACTGAACAGTTCTGTAAGCCCAGAAAATAATATTTTAAATCTGGAAATGACAGCAAAAACATGATTTCCAACAATATACTGCTATATGCTATATTAATTGAGCACTTAACAAGTTAATGAAACAATAAGGAAAATTCTGATCAACAAACCCAAGAGAGTGACGCTATTAAAACAAGATGAATAAAGATAACTATCTAGGAGGCTAAAAATTTCTTTCATACTTTTTTTATGGGTCTAGTCAAAATTGTGGCATGCAAATTTAAGCACTATGTTTTCATAGGTAAAAGATAAATCTAGCAGAATGCATTACTTAGTATACATAACAAACCAGCAGGACTAATTTGAAACCAAGAATATGAAACTGGGAAAGTAGATCATATTCCAGTATTAAGGAAATGTCAACGTTTACTCATGATAGGACAAGTAACAGAAAGATAAGCATACTAACAATGTTTTTTCAGTCCTAACATCCTACAATATTTTCCTAACAAAAAAGCAAGAGAAAGATTAGTCCTCCAAAATGAAAATCAGCTAAAAATCAGCTGATTGGTGGGCCAGCTACTCAAGGGAAGATAACATTACTAATAAATGAAAGGGCTGAAAAATGTTAAAAAGTCAGGTATTTCTAACTGTAAAATCAACTAAGTATGTAACTTTTACAGGATTATAATCTTTTGTGCAAACATCTCCTTTCCACTGCAACACAAAATCTGAATGTATTTAAGGAAAAGATCCTGGGTACTCAGTCATGGAAAGCTAATAAAAATTTGACATTGGGATTACAGGATCAGACTTAAAAAGAAGAACCACTATGCACTTCCATTTTACTTGTCTTAGAAAAACATCAAGAATCCATAACACTAGCCAAACATAAACAGAAAAAAAAAAAATTAAGTAATCAGTATAAAGGAAAATGTATGGTATCTCTTTGTAACTCTCCAACTTCTCTCTCCATGGCTACCTCAAGGACAACCAACTTTATTCCTAAAGGTGGTAGTGGAAACGGGGGGGCAAAAATGAAGGCAGCTATTTACTGTGGTGGTACTGGTAGCATGGAGAATAAATAGGTGTAATTCTGCTATTGCCATGACTTCTGTACCTATCTCAGTGAACTATTAGAACTATTGGCATCTTGGTGATCAGAGAAAATTATTTTCTTTTATACCCTGGCAGAAGGCCAAGGAGTGTTATCTGCTAAATTCTAGCAGATGTTGTATTAACATGTTAGATTTCAATGACAGATACTGATTTGAAACTATTTGACTGTTTTATTTTGTCTTCAAGCAAATGGCAATTTTGGAATCAGGTTCTGATCCTGATATAATTGAAACTTTCAATTAATGCTGAAGCTAGATAAGAACATCTAATAGCTTTCTTCCCCATGTCTGCTAAAATGACTATCATATTCCTTTGTTTCTATATTTAAACATTAATTACACTCAGAATTAAGTTAGTGAAAGCTGCAGACAAAGCATTCTCATTTAAGGGAATCTGTCTCTGGGACAAACTTCCACAAGAGATAAGATTATCCATGTTTGAGCACATTTAGCATATATGACAAAAGATTTTGATGAAGGAGGACTGACAGATCAACAATAGAGGAGTGGATGCCTCCCATCTAATATTTTGACAGACCCCCCTGACATTTTCCAGCCTCACCTGATAGCTCCTAAGGCATCCACACACATCTCTGCGTGCTTGCAACTTCCCTCATCTGAAAATTCAGTTCTCTCCCACCTTATTTCAGTCAATAACCTGGAATATGCAGAACAACTCTTACATCCTTTGAAAGGCCCACACGTCGAGTCGATACATGTTGGACACATACAATTTACCCACAGGATCAGATCCCTCACAAAAAGTTATAGTACAGGCACTGCAGAAAAGCACAAACACAGAGAGACGTGGTACTGCTGCTGCTAACCCTTCATATTAGAGCCTGTATTTTGGAACTGGGAGATCTGCATTCAGTACACTCTTTAACTCAGTGATGTTCAAACCACACTTCTTATGTCCCCAGAGAATGCCATTACCTCCAGTAAGACTCTTTCAGGAAGGAGCATGTGGCTATCTTGTTCTTACTGAGCTGGAAGGAGGGATGTCTTTGATCTGGTTTATGTCCTCTGCACTAGTTACTGCTTTTAAAATTCAGTGCTAACACTCTATTTCTGCATTATGAATGCTGCCTTCTACACAGTGTAAAATCTTCAACAGAAAGGGTAAATGTACGTTCACACTAAAACACTATAGCCTCATGATTAAGACACTTCTACAAAAAGATAAAAGTTTGAATACTTCAGAGGTCTCCCATGTCTCAGTTAGGGCTATTCTTATCTAGACACTGAGACTCTAAACACTAGGAATGTAGATCTCAAGCACCAAAATGATAGAAAACCCCCTAATTTGCCTAAATAAAGCAGACTAGATAGAATTACGAATTACTTAGTGACAATATGTCATAGGTATTCACCCAAGCTTCTGAACATCATTGCTAATAACCTGCACGGTCCTCATGCAATAGACACCAGAGTAAAGGGCCACTACAGTCCTTTGCCTGCCTTTCTGAATGACTAACCCCTACTGTGATTCCCAGCAGTAGAACCAGTTATACATATTCTGCAGTATTCCAGTTTACATAACATTCAAGAACTTTTGATATGATTTTACATACAAAATGCAATGAGAACAAAGTCACAGGCTTGTGGCGGACCTTTTTTAACAGCATACTCTAGAACTTCAGCAGGACTTTGAATTCAAAATCACTCTTAAAAAAAAAAAAACAGACAAAAACAAATTTTAAAACAGAAAACTCAGTGGTTCTGACAGCTTCTGTAAAGCTGAACAGAAATAAAAGAGCTTATAAACAAATCTGCCCTTAGTCAGATGGATTCTTCTCTCCAAGTCTGCCCTCAGAGCAGAAACCTCCAACACAGTCACATAAGACTCCTAAAGTCCCTTTATTTCCATTACCTCAAAAGGCTAGCTGTTTATCTGTTCATTGGCCTTCTCAGCGATCCCCCAGTCTTTGCTCCTGCTGCAGGCATCCTGCAAACTGGTCTCTCTCCTTTTCTACCTGACCACCCACATCCTCTGGTGGCTTTCTGCCAGCCCACTCAAGGCAGTTTCTTTTGGCCTGTAGCAAGCACTCAACACAAGGCAGTGTCTTCTGCTCTGCTGCTTCAGATTTAAACATACAGCAAACAGCAAATCGGGAAGACTAATAAGCAGAACTAATCATCCATTTAGGCATCATCTGTAGTAAACTTCAAAGGTACATTTACCCATGTCTGTAATATATGATAGTTCTGACGGCAAAGTTTTGTCCTGGGAGCCAAGTGAGTGCAAGCCAGTACTAGACGTTAAACGCTGACATCTGTGCTGAGCGTGGAATCACATGTATAGTACTAGAGTTACACGTAGGCAATGAGATGAAAGTCAATGGGTAACCGTAAAGAGAAAGTTTGGCTAGAAGAAAATTTACTGCAAGGATCAGATGATCAATGGTATCTTTAACGTGCAACTCACAACCCTAAGAGGTTGCAAAGCATTGCACAAGATTCACCATCATGTCTCAAGTCCCTCACACTTCCCTTGTGATAAAAAGAAATAGTAAATATGACATAAATCACCCATTAAGCCACCTAAAAAGCTGTCTTAACTCACCAGTGAATTTGACCCTTTGTGTCTGAAACAAATATGAATGCATTGAGGCAAGCACACAGGCCATTACCATACCTTTTAACAAAGTGCTATATTATCTCTCCTCAGAACAGATCAATTCCACAGTCCAGGGGTCAGGCAGAGCAAGGAGCCTGTCACATGCTGATTCAGTGCAGTGTTAGCATTATTGCACTTGCTAAGAGAGCCCCACTGAACCCTAGAAGCCAAAAGAATAAATCTGTATCACCCGATCTGCCTGCAAGGGCCACAAGTCCTTCCACTGGCTCTCTGGAACCAGGCATAGTACTGCCCATACTAAGGTATCACATTTGATGAAGTTTGTTCATTACTATGAGATTTTGTTCCCTAAAAAAAATTTACATTCTCAATGCTAAACACATGTGGCACTTCTGTTAGACTATATGGAGCCTTATTCGAGGCTTACATATTTTAGTTCATTTTCCTAACAGAAAAAAGCTCTTCCGGAGGAAACAGAAATGATGAGTTATCCAAAGCATATGAAACACCTGGGGACTGTGATTACAATTAAGCTGCATTTCTAACTCAGTTCCATAAAGATTTTAAATTTTCAGCCAGTTTCTTGTGCTTTCCCAGACTGTCCTGCACATTTTAATTATACCCCTTTCACAAACTAAAGGAAAGAGACCTGGTGGTCAAGCAAGAGGATGACTGCTAGTGAAAGTCCAGCCATGCCAAAAAACACCTCTTGAAAGCATGCTACTGCTACCACTTTGTATAGTCATAGCTGTTCCCAGACCCCAGACACATGCATGACACCGAGGCTGTATCCTACATCACAATACTGGTGTCAGTTCACTTCTGCCCCAGCAAGACAGACTAGAAAGGCAGATTCTCACAGCAAGCACAATCTAACTCAGAATAAAAATCTTCTGACTCTGAACTATCCTGCTGTTACTTCATTGTGTGTGGAGAGAATGCCAGACCCTGGCCTCATAGAAGGTGCAAACTGGCCTTATTCACCTCAGTGGGGCAGTAGCCCCAAATGCTGTCTTTTAAACAGGAGCTTCTGTTGACTAGGTCTCTGGTGCTGAAGGTAGGAATTTGAGTACAATGTCACAATTTTGCATCTCATTCTTATTTAGAGATTCTTCTTGCCATTGTTTTAGCAGCATCAGTGGCTCCGTTGCTCCTTTTCCAGTTCAGAAGTTTTGGGTTTCAGAAAAGCTACTCCTCTGCAAGGAGAAACCAAGGTTCATTTTCTCCTTGTGAAGAGCAAGACATTCCCTCAGACTTCTACCTAACTTAGTGCAAATCCACAGACAAGTAAGAACAGCAATTCTGCATCACAAATGATAAAGAGTTTAGTTCGTTTTAACTATACGACAAGCATCAGATGAATAATTTCAGCTTCAGAAGGAAATATTTTAAATGAAAATAAATTATCATGCAATTTCATTTAGTAAGTCCAAAAATACTCTATTAGTTTATTTATCCACCTGGAACATTTTCTGGTTCCGTAACAAATTTTTTTCTGGCAAGCAGGCATTCATGATTAGCCATATTTTTGAATAACTGTTAATTTTGTCCAAGGATGTAAAAATCAGTATGAAGTTTATTGTTTGCTATTTTGACAATTATTAAACTATGCTCAGATTGAAAACCATCCTTAATTTATTTACATTATTTTATTGTGTTATCACTGTTAAAAAAAAATAAAATAAAATAAACTTAGTAATCACAAAAAGCTCAAAGAAATTCAAATTCTGAGAGAGTTTTCAGTTTTAAGATAGAAACTGTGTCTCACGGTGGCTTCTTGTCTACGAAGGAGTACTTGTAAGGGACTATCAGTATATTTCTTTCTCAAAAGGACCAGTCCTACACTTGAAACCTTTAAAACAGGTTGTGATACAACGGTCATCAAATCAATTCATGTTCCCTATGACAAAGAGAGCAAGAAGGCAGTGATGCTGAACTGATGCCTGCCTGCCATATCTGTCAGTGAACATGATATGTTTGCCCAGGTTTATTTGTTTTCCAAGGGCTAGTGATGAGTAGGAGGATCAGGATCAGTCTTATAATATAACATTCTTATGGATTTCTTGAGGTAAAAATCTTTCAGCCACCCTGGAGTTATATCAGTTTTCAGACTCATAACCTTGACAACATCCTTTTGGATACTGATATTCCACACTTTACTTGTCTTCTTGTACATAGCTACTGCAGCACAAATGTATCTGGTACTGCAGTCTGATTCATTGGCACACTTGCTCAGGTAAGGTAAACATCTCTATATTGTCAGTCCCCAGTGAAATGAAAAGGAAAAAGCAGAGTTCCTGCTTCTTTTCAGAAAACAAGAGAAAAAAGTGAGCTTTGTGTTTTGTTTTAAATACCATGAATGCTTCTTTCTTTTAACTCTTAGTCTTTCCGTCCTGACTGATGAATCTTTAACAATCAGCTATGACAACAAGGGAACAGGAATGTCTTCAAACCAGTCTTCTCAAGAGAAAGAAGGGTGGACTTGCCACACATTAACCTGACAGCAAAAAGCTTTAATCTGAAATCCCAGGCTGCAACCTTGGTGGTTGCAGCCTCAACTGGGCCTCATAGCTTGGTTCCCTATGCCTTGCTTCAGTCTCTGCTTTTCTTGCTGCTGACCTGGAATTTCTTGTTTGTGCCATATCCCCGAAATAAGCACAACAAGCCTAGAGACTATCTGTCAGAGTCAGCTGTTTGTATCACCACTGAAGTCTATCTGGACAGCAGAATGCTCATTAAACAATTTTTCTCACATTGGTGATTTTCCTTCTTTTTCTTTCTCTTTTCTTTGACAATAGCCTTCAGAAAAAAAGAGACAGGTTTCAGAGCTGGTGCAACTAACATAATATGACTATTTCAATAGGAAAGTAAAGATTTTTTAAAATGTAGATTATTGATCTGTGAAATTGTAGGGGCTCCTTCAAAGTCATTAGGGTTTGTCATGTCAATAAGTTAGGAAGCACTTCTATAAATGAAGATTAATGATGCTAGGGATAATTATCGCTGAAGGAACTCACACATTTCTCAGTATTTGGACACTCTCGGCAAAGGTGAACAGTGCCAAGTACTCCTTGAGTGCACCTTAGCTCCTTTTCTGCTATTACAGCAGGGGAAATATTTTATTTGGCACAATATAAGTTAAACTCCCAGTTTCTTTGGCAATCAATAGTAGTTGAGTTGCCTATCTGTGGTATGTGCTTTAAATATGTTTATACATATATATATTCAGTGCAGCTGCTTTGCAGATCTACTAAATCCACGAGACAAAATCCTCCTGAATTTTTTTTTCTAAAACAATCTGAACATGCACAATCATTATTTTTCTCAATTAAACATTCAAGTCATGTTTCTTATTTTTATGGTTCCCTGCAAGACTTCTTCATATATTTTGCTAAAGACCTAACAAGTTACAACTTAAAGAAGAAGAAGAAGAAGAAGAAGAAGAAGAACCAAAGGTTTTTGTTAACTTCCTGGAAGGTAAAGAATTGCCTAAAGCTAATAACCTGATTTCACAGGGGGAGGCTCATGTTCATATTTTTTACCTAAAAACATCAAATTCAATATTTCTCAAGCTATTTCTGCTCTAAGGCTGGGGCTCAAAACGCCAAGTACTGTCCAGACAAGAAATGGTATAGCTCTTCTACGGTTTCCCTTGCACAAGTATATCTGAAAAGCTAAAATTGGTTGGTAATTCTGAATTATGAAGCACTAATTTCCCAAATAGTCCTTAGGATTATATTTTGTTTTCCAAGAAGTACCTGTTGACAGGTTCTATTAATCAGTTTTTCAAAAAGAGTGGTAAACATACTTTGGCAAGGTTTGAATTGGATTGAGGCAAACACAGCTTGATCAGCCTTTGTAGGTGGAATAAAAATGATCTAGATATGGACTTTCTGATTTCTAAAGATAATCAAAGACAAAAGAATTTTGAATCCATGCTAGGATATCTTGGCTCTTTTCCAATACAAAACCAAACTGGCAAGCCAGATCACAAATCCACATTCTAGTTCAGAGAGAGAACAAAGGCTGAGCAAAGGTTGTCAGCATGGTTCCTGTCTGGCATAATGCCCATCTTTGGTGGCCTGCAGGACCACATCAGAAATTTGTTTTGACTGCAGCCAAATCACAACTCACAAAAGACTTTGCAGAAAGTTCCTCTGCATCCTGAAGTCTTTAATCAGTGGGATATACTGAAGAGAGATACCTTCACACAGCAGAAAAATATCTAGCAATTAGACATATAAAATACCTGCTTACAGAGGGAACGCTATAAAATGAGGTCAGATTAGCTGATTTGTTTTATTAGAATCATTCCCTAATACCTAACTCCTGAGCTATTAGTAGTGTTTATGTCCCACCCTTCCTTTACTCAAGTTGTTAGAGTTCATTCTGATCTTGAATAAGAGGATGAACCGTTAACAGACGCTGTATGAAGATGAGTAGACTTCAAAATCATATTATACTGCAGAGCACATTTCAAGNNNNAAAAAATAAATTAAAAAAATAAAAACAAAAAAAATAAAGAAAAAGGAAAGCTTCAGTAAATACATACCTTGTTCTTGTGCATATACATTTTAAGGGCTGGAACAACCAGCAGGAAACAAAGTTCGCATTGTAAAAGTTTAGCTATAGTTTTTGTTCCAGTGTTAGGAATGAAGCATGGGAGATGGACAACACTGGAAAGCAATGGTCTTTTATTCGTGATGAAACAAGCACACTCAGCACACATTATCCATGAAGTTATCCTTGACAGATAACTGCATGCAGCAGCATAGATGTTTCTAAGGTTCATTCCAGGGATTCATCATAGGCACATACAGATACTATCTAATATATCTATTTTACGATAGAAGCATTTTTTATTATTTATTTGATTTCTCGACTTTACCATCTTCTTTTACCATCTTTTCAACCGTACCATCATTAGAAAATGACCAAGAAGATGATAAAATCAGAGAATGCTGAAAATGGGGCTGAAATACTTAAATTCANAGTTTAGCTATAGTTTTTGTTCCAGTGTTAGGAATGAAGCATGGGAGATGGACAACACTGGAAAGCAATGGTCTTTTATTCGTGATGAAACAAGCACACTCAGCACACATTATCCATGAAGTTATCCTTGACAGATAAATGCATGCAGCAGCATAGATGTTTCTAAGGTTCATTCCAGGGATTCATCATAGGCACATACAGATACTATCTAATATATCTATTTTACGATAGAAGCATTTTTTATTATTTATTTGATTTCTCGACTTTACCATCTTCTTTTACCATCTTTTCAACCGTACCATCATTAGAAAATGACCAAGAAGATGATAAAATCAGAGAATGCTGAAAATGGGGCTGAAATACTTAAANCAGAAAATGCTGAAAATGGGGCTAAAATTCTTAAATTAAAAAAAAAAAAAAAGATAAAAGTTCATCCACTGAAAAGTCTTCTCACTTGGATGCTGACTTGTGAATCAATACCAGGACACACAAATACACATAAGGAAAAAAAGGTCCCATAAACTGGACACTTCTGAATTTTTTGATAGAAGCCTGAGATATGACAATATAATAAAATAAAACAGAATTTCTTACCTTTATGATGATTTGCCCCAGATGCTAATTTCCCCCACAGCGTTACAACAAATATTATTATTAGCA
>VXAL01019409.1:752213-767637 GCA_013399475.1 Chauna torquata | reverse complement strand
ATATATCCTATGAATGCAAGTGTTCATAAAGAGACAGATAAGCCTATTTCTCTACTGAATCCTTACGAAATGCTTGAGACAAAAACTTGACAGAAAATTAGCCCTACATTCACTCACTTTCTTCTTACAACGAATATTTTATTTTCTACTTCAGAGAAACCCTAAATGAGTAGTAGAAACCACTTCTGACGCCACGTCTCTCCTACAGAAATAATGCAGCCATTTAAATTATGTTCCGTGCTGTGTTGAATCTTACATTATTTATTAGCTGTGTTAGTTTCATCATCCCACGCAATGCGGGTATTTGCAGTTTTATTTAGCCTTTCCTGTGTAAGCTAATGCAGATTTAAAAATGCCCCTCTGGTGGATAAGGTCACTTTGTAAAAGTAACACCAATGTGACCCCTGTGTGTTTGCATATATATAAATTCCCTCTATGACATTCCTGTCATGTTTGCTCAGTGAACAAGTAATTTGCCACTCTCATTACTTCAGGTACAAGGTAGCTTGTGAAAATCAATCTTCTTTCTGCTTCATATATCACAGACTGTAACAGACACAAAGTGCATTCTGATTCTGAAATGAAGCCAGGGGAAAAATACTGACCTGTTGTAATAAGATACTGTGTTAGATCTAGGTGGGTAAGAAAAGAAAGAGAAGAGGCATTTAGCCTGGTAAAGCATGCAAGTCTTACATAGGAATCTGATAGGAATCCTCTGTATGTAAAGCAAAAGTGGTGGTTTTTTTTTTCAAAAAGTTACCATTTACCAATGTGGATCCGCTACTAGTAGAATAACTAGCACTAGGGAGCTTAGCCCTACTATTGAGTAATACTCAGAAATAGAGCATTGCTGGCAGATCAATACGGGTAATGTCATCATTGTTACTTTCGGCTGAAGAGTAGTGGAAGCAGATTGAAGAATTTTAGGCTTAATGCCATAAGAAGGGTTTTTAAAGTGATATTGTGCTAAGACTTAAGACACTGAGGAAAATGAATTCTTTGCAAAAGTAGATAAGCATATGATTGACATACATGTCCATATTTATCTTTTATTTAAATCTGTGTGACTTAAGCACATACGTAAATTTAAGCACATACCTTCCCAAAAAGAGATGGATGTACACACCATGAGTTTTCTTGAAGAACTATTTACAGAGTGAGCTTTTGTAAGAAGATATAGTTTGAAGAAAGGAAATATCTCAAATATCTGAAAAGTAAAAAGTTATGGAATATATGAAAATATGCAAGAAATGAAAAAAAAAATTTTTTCTTTACACACTGCAGTTAGTTTCCCAATAGCTGCAACACTGGAGACAGATGCACATACAGGTAATTACGTGTCCATATAAGTATCTCATAGCACTTGCATGTTAAATATACGTATACATTATTGTTTCGAAAATCTGATAAGCATGGGTGCTTAAATTGCCAGAATTATAAAATGCTGTAGCCACCTAGCTGTGTATCACCTCACAGCCTCACAGCTAAAAGCCCTATGTGTTTTATGGACATTATATGGGGAACTTTTTCTTCCAAATGGGTACGTAAGGTTGTGATGATATTGTCTTGAAAACTCAAATGTTACTGATGAATGGCCTTCCCTCTAAGGTGCTATCAATGTTAATCTCCCTTGTTTCCAGGTTAACACTAGTTCTTTGTAGACACAATTGATTGCAATTTTCACCTTCATTAGTTTTCAGATGCAACACCTAACTGAAAGCAATAAAGAAAACAAAGAAAGAGCAAACAAGAAATGCACTATCCTCCTGGTCAGCTTCAACTCAAACAATACACATATATTTAGCTGCATGTATATTAAATTTCTTTCTTTGTCATTTCGTCAGCACCAGCAAAAGAGTGTTCATCTTATGAACATTGATGCTGACACCTTACTAAATACACAGGGAGAAAATATCATAAATTTTTGTGGGGCTAGATTCTGTACTTCTATGTATTTATGAACACAGAAGTATAAAATTAACAGCAATAATTGAGCATTAGACCTGCACATTCCACTCATTGTGCTTTTAAGTGCCTAACATAAAACATTACAAAATATTTAAATATCCAAAATATTCTAACATCTTTAATTTGCCTAGTGATGGTCCACACCCTTGTGAAATAAATCCTCACTGTTAAGTGTTCAGTATTAGAAAGTACTTAGGCTCCAATTCACATAATTTGCTCTGATATTATTATGCCAATTTAAACTCTTTTGCTCCCAGTTTCTGTGCTTAAGGGGATTTACGTTGTAGGGGGTATTATCTATTCACTTAATCATCATGACAGTAGTATTTGCTTATATCTTACATGTGATCCTTTTGTAGATGGTTATTTAAATTTTCTTTCAAAAAAAAAAAAAAAAAAACAGCAGTTCAATGGGGTTTGAACAAAATGTCTCACTGAGACCTGAATTGTTAAGTATACAGTGATTTCATAAAGTCCATTGCAGTGGTAGAGGTAAGCCTCCAAATCTATCAAGGCAGAGAAAGCATCAAATATTAGTGGAGAATGGCAACTGAAGTGCCCATATTTAAAAGCAAGGACAGAAATGATCTGGGCGAGCCAAAGCCTATTAGTCTGACCTCTTCAGTTTGCAAGACCTTAGAACAGGCTTTGAAGAGAAAAGATAAATTAAAGCCAGAGAGGTAAATAGAACAAGGGATAAAATGCAGCAATGTTAGCAAGCGTAGATTGTGCCAGACAAACCTGACAGTTTTTTGAAATGGTAACTGATTTCCTAGACAAAGAAATGAAGTAGACATAATTTGTCTGGATTTAGATCAAGCATTTTCTACAGTGTCACTCTGGAACTTACACATTGAGCTGAAGACTCTGTGGATTACTATAAGAATTGAAAGGTGGATCTAGGTGTGACAACAGCAAGTAGTACTGAAAGGGGGTAACAGAGATTAATGACATTTCTACTACAAGTAGAGAATTCATCATTTGAAACAACTCTTATAAAAAACAATTATTTTGTTTTAGTTGATCACCAAGAATACATTAGTATCAAAGTGATGTGAGGTTGCTGTGAAAAAGGCAAATCCTATAAATTATTATATTATGTATTTCTAATANAACCAAAGGAGCAAAGCAAAGGCTGAAGTGAAACAGAGAGATTGAAGAAAGGAAATAAACACAGTGAGTTCAAAAAATATATCCATAAGAAATGGATTAAATGGTGTCTTGCCAGGAGGCAAGATCAGAACGCTCAGCTCAGTGATTCAGGAGGCCTTTTCCAGTCTTATTTCTACATCAATACCATGATCCCTTTTTTGTACATTAGTACAGTAAGTCAAGTGCTAGTTTTTTTCATGAAGAAAACAATAAGCCAGTTCTTTACAAGTGTGTTACTGCAGTGTTTTTTTCCAAGTCATTTCACTCTCCTCAAAAAAAAAAAGTCACAGTATTCCTGTCTGTTATATCCTATGTGAGAACAAATGCAAGGCTCCTCTTTAATACCTGAACCCGCCATGAGTTCCATAAAACAAAATGTTAGAATGACAAATATGGCTCTTAAGTTCCAACTTCAAAACTTTTTGGACATTTTTAATGGGTCTATTTAACTGTTCCATGTCACTATTTTCCTCTGGAACTATTATTTTTAATGCTTGCCTTGTGTCTGCAACCATACCAGCTTTGTAACTGAATTCACTGAAGTAAGGCCATGCTGATAAACATCTGATTAAGACGAATATCCCTCTGCTTATTTTTCAACATAGTCATAGTGTAATTGCAGTCTCTGTTTCATAAGATTTAAGACGAACCAGTTACAGTACTTGTATTGGAGGACCATTCAGTACTAAAATTGGTTTTTGACTAACTTCAGTAAATTAAAGTCATACTGTTGAACATGGGTGATCATTCCATGATTAACACTCCTTCCCTTTGTTTAGAACTCATTTTCTTTTCCATCACTCTTGCTTTAAATTGAAAATCTTCTTATTGTCATCATGTTTTTAACACTGACATCATGGAAACACAAAACTGGTAAGCAGCACAATTGTCAGGATATGAAGGAGTCTTATTTTCCTCAAGAGTCCAAATGTAGGAAACAAAAAGTGTATGCTTTCAAGAATTAAGCATTTTAAGATAAAAAACAGAAGAAACAATAGCATTTGAGTCCAAATTAGAAGTATTTTTAAAGTGTGAATACATTTTAAATTTTTGTTATCATTAAATCCATTTAAAGGGACTACCACCTTAAACATAATGTCTTTCAAGCAATACTGGATGACTCTTTCTGGGATTCTTAAATGTATTTAAGAATACAGATGAAGTAGTATGACTATGTTACGCTATCTTGCCAGACTGCAGTTTAGTGTCCTCAGGACCATTCAGTTTCTACTGCATGACTTCCCTACTGAAGATTAAATTTTGTTTTTTTTTTCCAAGGAATTCTTCTGGTGACAGATCTCTGCACATGAACAGGGAAGCAAGACTCAGACAAATTCCCCCGCCCACACCCCTTACTTTCATGAAAATTACATTTGTCAGTGGACTCAGTAGCACTTCTGACAAACAATAGGCATGTCTGAGCCCAATTTATATCTTATACCTGCCTCCTGTACATTTTGGGCCACACTGTAAGGTAAGGGTTCAAGGGTAAGTAAAAAATGACAGGTTGCTCAAATCACAGAAGAATAAGAAGCCTCTTGTACAGTGACAAAAATAGCTCTAAGAGCTCACATAATGCACTAGGAAGACAGGAGAGCTGCTGACTGGGAGCAAACCTAGTTGAAACACAGTTGGAACATGTTCCCCCACTCTTCTAATGTCAAGTCCTAACACATGTCCATTCATCATGGCCACCGTAGGCACGACTTCCGGGGAAAACAGAGCATACCAAAGATAGGCCAGGCTCTTCCCAAACATCCCATGGATCTGGTGTGCAAAGCAAATCTCTATTCTGGAGCGAATGCATGTGGAAACATGAGAGAGGGAAAAAAAGGGAAGCCAGGACACACAAAAAATGTTCAGCTGCCAGCTGGGAAGTGGCACACAAATTCCAGCAACTAATCCAGAGACAGAGCCTTGTACTCAGCAGAGGTATGCCCACACAGGCACACAAGGACAACCTGTATTCTCAACTTACTGGTAGAGAAGTACAGCAGCTTTTCTGTTTGTGCACAGGGTTTTGTCAAATATTACGGGTTTTGGCCCTGGCATGCTATCTAATCTGCCACATACACTGTAATAACTAATGCTGTCTTGAGAATCTTGCTATATATGCCACACAATTTTGCAGTCTCCTACCAGTATCTATTTCCTCATCAGTGTTCTGAAACAATAAGAAAAATATTAATAACCAGCTCATGCTGAAAAAACTCAGAGAACTCCTGTGACGGCTTGCCAGGAATAGATTCAGGTCAGGATTTGCTTAATGATGGCGAAAATATCTAAATGGCACCCAGTCTTCCTTGAAAAATCCAATTAATTTCCCAGCTCCTTATCAAACACCCTCTCTTGAAGGGTACCAGCAACTATATAAGAGACATATTGACCATACAGTCCTGAGTTTCATCCAGGGAGGTGTACTTCCAGAAACAAAGCACTTACCTTGGCATGTACTATGCCAGCCTGGCAATGGCATTTTAATATGACCAGGAGCTCATTAAAAGCCAGTCATAATCTGTGCTTCCTAAATAGAATAGAATAGAATAGAATAGAATAGAATAGAATAGAATAGAATAGAATAGAATAGAATAGGAGTAGAACAAAATAGTTCAGTTGGAAGGGTTCTAGAAAAAAACATTCAGTCCAATTGCCTGACCACTTCAGAGCTAACCAAATGTTAAAGCATATTACTAAGTACATTTCCAAATGCCTCTTGAATATTTACAAGCATGGGACATCAACTACTTCTCTAGGAAGCCTGTTCCAGTGTTTGATCACCATCAAGGTAAAGAAATTTTTCCATATATCTAGTCTGAACCTCCCTTGGCACAGCTTTGTGCCATTCCTGCATGTCCTGTCATTGGGTACCAGGAAGAAGATACCAGCACCTCCCTCTTCATTTCTGATCCTCAGGAAGTTGTAGAGAGCAATGAGGTTGCCTCTTAGCTTCCTTTTCTCCAAACTAGACAAATCAAGTGTCCTCAGTCTTTCCTTGTAGGACATGCCTTCCAGCCCTTTCACCAGTTTTGTTGCCCTCCTCTGGACACATTCAAGTATCTTAATATCCTTTTTATATTGTGGAGACCAGAACTGTAACAATATTCAAGGTGAGGCCGCAACTATGCTAAGTATAGTAGAAGAATCACCTCTTTTGACTGGCTGGCTATGCTGTGTTTAATGCACCCCAAAATGGGATTTGCCCTCTTGGCTGCCAGCGCACAGTGTCAGTTCATATTGAGCCTGTTGTTGATCAGCACCCCCAGGTCCCTTTCTGCAGAGCTGCTCTCCAGCCCCTCATCTCCCAGTCTGTACCTGTGCCTGGCATTACTCTGTCCCAGGTGCAGAACCTGTCATTTTTCTTTGTTGAACTTCTTGCCGTTGATGATTGCCCAATGTTCCAATGTATCTAGATCCCTCTGCAAGGCCTCTCGTCCCTCCAGGGAGCCAACAGCCCCTCCCTGTTTAGTGTCATCAGCAAACTTGCTACAGATAAATTCCACTCCTGCATCCAGACCATTGATAAAAATGTTGAACAGAACCGGTCCTCAAACTGAGCCCTGGGGAACACCGCTAGTGACTGTGTGCCAGCCAGATGTAGCCCCCATTCACTACAACTCTTTGAGCTCTACCATTCAGCCAGTTCATCATCCAGCATAGCATGAACCTGTTCATCTCATAGTTGGACAATCTGACCAGAAGGATGCTGTGAGGAATGGTATCAAAGGCCTTACTAAAATCCAGAAAGATTACATCCACTGCCTTCCCTTCATCCACTAAGCAGGTGAACTTATAGTAGAAGGATATCAAATTACTAAGGCAGGACTTTCCCTTCATGAACCCATGTTGACTATGCGTGATAACAGCTTTCTGCTTTAAATGTCTTTCAATATCCTCCAGGACAACCTTCTCCATAACTTTTCCAGGTACTGAGATTAGACTAACAGGTCTGTAGTTTCCTGGGCCTTCTGTCATGCCTTTCTTGCAGACTGGTATAATACTGGCTAGCTTCCAGTCAGCAGGGACCTCCCCAGACTCCCAAGGACTTCAATAAATTGTTGAGAGGAGTCCAGCTATAACATTCACTGACTCCTTCAGAAATCTGGGGTGAAACCCATAAGGCCCCATGGATTTATGAATGTTCAGCTGATATAACTGGTCCCTTACAATTTCGGTGACCACATGTGGAAAGTCACTGATCCCTCTGTCATGGTCCTCCAACTCATAGGATCAGGCCGCCCAAGATCTATAATTAATATTAAAAACTGAGGCAAAAAAGGCATTAAATGCCACTGCCTTTTCCTCATCCCTACTTGTTAGGTGACCATCTTCATCAAGTATCCATCCAATGTTTTCCTTAGACCTCCTCTTGCTGTTGACATACTTGAAAAAGCTTGTTGTGAGACACCACAATGGCCAGTGTCAACTCAAGCTGAGCTTTGACTTTCCTTGTTTTCTCCCTATAAATGTGAACTGCATATCTATTACAGATGTTTATACCCAGCTTCATGCTATGTGATATACGGGATTTGCAGGTGGAACACAATAGGAGAGTGGATGATGTAACAAATCAATGAATACACTGTTCGGTTCCTCTAGTGCCCTGAATCAGATATTGCATAAGTGCAATGGGGTGCATTTATGTTAGCATCTCAGTTTGGACCTGGACTGCACTTTTCAAAAAAATTTCCCAGTTGTATCCATTTATGATGATCTGGTTCACATCATGAAATGTGAACCAAGGTGTATAACATGAAATGAATTCCCTACAAATGAAAATAAAGATGAGCTTGAGTACACCTAACACACTCTAACTGCTCAGGAATGTTCATTTCGGGGGACAAGCTAGTTGAAAACAACATTCTTCAACAAATGAATATAATTTGGACTTTGTACCCTCAGCAACAACAGTTTGGGTCTACAGAACCCCTTCTATAAGGACAAACTATTTGCTAATGTAGGCATAGTCCTATAGTCTAATGAAGAAGGAGATTATTATTATTACTATTTTATACTTGCATAAGATGCCCTCTTGGTTGTCATTAACCTTAAAAGCATTTTCACATCCTCAGCACACCTCAACAGCATGTTGAAAGGGGCTTGTTTGTGTCACTCAGGAGGCCCTTAAACAAGCTCTGATCTGCATTCTAGGGCCATTAGTCATACCATGACACTACAGCAAAGGAAAGGACAGCTTGTGTGCCAAACTCAGGGAACAGCTACCTGCAGTACATCCCCCTAATTTAGAACATTGAGTACAGAATAAATTACTTCAAATTACTCAGTGAATTGTTCCTGTTTTGTAAAACTGCAAGTTCCTTGTCTTTCAATGCAGAAAATTAAAGACCAGAGCTTTGCTGTCCTTTTTCACAGAGTACTACCTAATCTACAAGCAACTGCCAAAGAAAAGTACAACTCATTATAAAACTGTAAAACTAGATACTTTACTGGCTCCATACCTGCCATTCCCAGATATTAGATTATTGACAGTTTTTCCCTGAGTCTAGTAGTCACACTACCAATAACCACACTGTTAAGATGCATGGGTGGACTCATTTAGATGACCAGTAAATGACAGTCAAAAATAAAAGACTAAAAAATCACTGGCTGAAGATGGGACAGGCCCCAGCTGGGGAGAACCTGCCCTGCCCACCCCATGGGGACCCCCCATGTTCCTTGGCCTTCAGGGAGCCGCTGGCTTTGTAGTGCCCTAGCAGACAGGGCTTGACTTAAGGTTACTTAAGGTACAGGTAAGGTGACTTTATCCAAAAAAATAAAGGTCATATTCATAACTAGATTAAAATTCTTCTACTCCTGCCTAGCAATCTAAAGTGTTCTGAAATAAAAAGTTTATTAGAGTAAATTAAATCTGACTCAAGAATGTTTTCATTCCCTAATACAGCTTTGGCCAAGAAAATCTTCAGATGTTACCATATTTGCAACAGGATTAACTGTTTCTAACAACCTATGTATTTGCATTCTTATTCATGCTCAGTGGAACAAAAATATTATTTACTTTCATTTGTATTTCATTATTAAAGCAGGTTATGTCATTATATTTTCATAACAATTGCATTAACACCACCAACCTGAGACACAAGGATGTTTAGGATTCTGTGCATTTTGTTTCAAAAGGAGTACAGCCAGTGTTTGTAGCACTTATGATTAAAGAGAGCTACTTTTGATTTTTTCCGTCTTCATTTTATAATAACTAATTGGCACTGTCTAGGAACTAAGCCAAGTAATGTCTATTCTTGCTGTCATTAACAATCTAAATTTGGTAACATAAAAGAGCCCTGCAGTCCACTACAATTCTTTTACTGCTGTCTTAGAAAGGATTTCTATGTTTCTCATATACTAAGAGAGAGAATTATTCTCTAAATGTGCAAGACTTAAAGACTGTCTTTAAATAAGAATGATAATTAGATAGTGCAACATAGGAAGAGCCATAAATGAAAAACAGTAGCAAATTACCCAAACTTCTGAAGATGAATGGCAAGATAGAAAGGTTTAGTATGTAGCTGTTGTGAAATCAAGATTTAACTTTAAAGGGGGAGCATTATAATTTACTAGAGCACATGTATAATACTGTATATACACTACCTACAAAGAAAAAACTGATATAATATTTCCCTTTCATTTCAGTCACAGTTATAGATATTGCAATGCCATCACCACCAAAGGAAACGATTATGTGTTTGCCAGACTTCCGGGAAGCTATATCCATCACACTGAGTTCATTACATGTTGTTATAATTTTGGAAAGTAACCACAGCCTTCGTAACTTGAAGAGAAATAAAGCACAGTCTGAGCCAACGTGTATTTCATTCTGCATTGGTTAATTCTCTGTGTCATTTCGACAGCGATCTACCTTGCATTTCCCACAATCCTTGGCAGTGAAAGGTGAAAATTTTTCTTACAACACTGATGCAATAGAGGATATTTGCTGTTTCTATGCTGTTTGTATGTTCCCTCTTTGCAAATTTTTAAGTTGTGATTGATAACAATGGGCATCCATTTCAGTAACCTATTACATAGTGAAGCAAGCACAGCTTTCCTCCAGTGTTTTCTTAAGTCCTTTGATACTCGGTGTTTCTCTGAAAGTTCCCATAGTCCAATAATTAGATAAGAACTGCAATTATAATTATCCTTTGTAGTTGCAAAGAAAATGTGATTTCTAAGGGCTGCATAACAAAGGGATCTATTTTCTTGTATTAAAGCCTTGAGAATTTAAGAAAGATGAACCTACATTTCTGGGCAGATCTGGCAAGTATTACCAAATTTTTGGTTTTGAAACAATCAGTGGAGGTTATATATATATTTTATGCTTCTTTATTCAAATTTTCTACATATGCTGTATAACAATTTATTCTGAATATCTACATTATCTATAATAAATTCTCTTTCATCACTGTTGTTCATGTCTAATTAATATAAATGCCCAACTGGGAATAGAAAGTATTTATATAAAGAAAGTCACAAATTCTGGAAAGGGGAATTATCCCCTTATTTCCCTATGTAAGTTTTGAACTTTCTCAGAGAAAAGAAGAATTGAAATTTAAGGTCAAGATAGGTTAGCCCATAAGTGAATTCAAAAATGCTGTCCAAATTATGAAAAGTACTTACCACAGGAATATATACCTTTAACAAAAAGCCATTAAGATAAATGGAATAATCAAGAGAAGGGCAAATAAAAGTGTATTAGATAAGACTATTTCTTTCACTCCCTCCTGTTATTTTTTAATAGATAGTAGTTACCCCTTCCTTTTTGCTGGAATCACAGCAATGCATGTACTGGTTTCACCATCAAACCCAAATGCCACTAAGGCATGTGGACGGCAGGAATGAGGATAAATTCCCATGGGCATGTTTCTGGAAAAAGAAGAGCCATGAAATTGTACAGTTACTGTTATCAGGTATTTTCAGTGGTAGCTGGGACACTTTTTTATGCCCAGCCTAATATACTGTATTTGATTGCGGCAATTCATGCTTCCTTAGGAGAAAAAGACCAAATGCTATCTGAAAGACAGTGTCTAAAGGACACTTCTTTGCATAATAAATGCGACCACTACCATTATCTAATTGTATGTTTTCATTGTATTTCACATAAATTATAGCAGAGCTGACAAACCTAAGTTGTGTGCCATGACCTGAAAGTTTACGAGTCATTTCAAACTTCATCTCATTAACTGCAAGGTGTGCAAAGCGTATACATGAACAAACAATGGAACATAGTGGGAAAGTAACTCAGCCAAAATGCATTGTTCCCATAAATAGAAAAGGCTATATATTTGCAGTGTACTGTCAGGCAGACTAAGTTCATCAAATATCAATTCTTTGTCTGCTATAATGAAGACCTTTTACATGAGGCAAAAGATAAATTGGACTTTTCTCATGATTGCAGTAATTCAGAAATATTCACCTACAGGCAGCATAAGAAGGAGTTTCCACACCAAAAGAAAGTTCCTCTCTGGTCTCAATACTTTTTTTTCTATTTTATTCCTCTAAATACAGGTGTTGCCAAATACTATTTCAAAAATGAAAATGCTATGTAAATGCTATGTTATATTATTTTTATATTGTAGTTTGAGTGATGCCTATAGGTATATATGCTTTAATGGTCTGAAAATTAGGGGATAAAAATAAAGATGATCCCACACTAAAACTTGAGATCAAAGAACCACAGTTTCTTAGCAAAGTTCAAAACCAGAAGGGAATCTTAGTCCAAACTAACCAAAAATAAAAACCTAACTCTTATTTTCAGTGTGTGAAATGCATTAAAAGAGAGATATAATTTATTTCTTTATAGCAGGAGCAAAGTTCTATGGCTTACTTGCTGAGAAAATATATTTTCATTGATTAAAAATTATGCAGAAATTTGCACTGAAGTCACCTGGACAGCTGTGAGAAGGAAAAAAGTAAATCAAGCTAAATACACAAAATGAAGGTCAGGGTAACAGAACTTTTGATTTAATAATACCACATAAGTTACTCATCCAGAATATGGAAAATCCAGGTTCAGGTCCATGAAGGAAGCTGAAGTAATATGAACCTTCATCATCCAGAAAAATACGTATGCAACAGTGTATGATACTTTCAGATTCTCTAGATAACGCTGTTCCTAGAATCCTTTATTATTTATTACTATTCATTGCAACATCAAAAATACATATTCCACCTCCTAGGTGAATGTCCCACCCACCAGACTGCAGTCAACTCTTTCTTTGAATAATTACGTTTGACAGAAAACAGAAAAAGCACCAAGGGAAAATCTTTGGAGCAAGCCATTCATACCTTCATTGCATGATGAAATTTCTCAAGGTAAAAGAGGGAGATCAAAACACAGGTGACAAGTCTTAAAAGAATTTTGTACAGAAGCAGCTGTTTCTTCCCATTTTTGAGAACCAAAACTGTTTACCTTAATGTTTGCAAGTAAGGTAAGTAATTTTATTGTGTAATCAAAAATTGAGATATTTTACTCCTATTGCATCTAAATCCTTGATTCTGAAAATTATCCCTATACAAAACTTTTAAGCTCTTATAAACCCAATAGTAGTATTTTTCTATGCAAGTGAAATGAATCTTTAAGGACATTTTTGAAAAACACTTTTGATATCTACACAGACAAAACAATTATAAAATATTGTCACAGAAGCTGTGCTTTAGTTTCAGTTATCCTGGAGTCATATGTGAATGTCTTGGCACAATGCAGATTATGATTTCTGCATAGTGACAGAGGTGAGTTTTAGAACTAAAATATGGTTTTACTTCATGTTTGCTTTTTGGCCACAATCTGCTAGCAGTTTTGTAGTTCTCTACTTGAAGATGTTCCCATTTGAGGAGCTAATTAAATATTCACCAAAACAGGCAGAAAAGACCTGTATTCCATGGAAAGCTGGATGGTCTGTTGAGCCATCACGCATCACGCTTAAGAGTCATTCCCTGATTCAAAAGTTTATTTACTACATGTGTAGCATACTAGATCCATGAGGGCATACTGCAGGAGATCTATGTCAGAAGACCCTCTGCTCTGATGGTTTAGACACTGACCTTGGGTAAGAGACTCAGTTCAGCGTTGCTTTGTGCATGATAGAAGCGGAAACTATGCAGCAGTCATTAGCATAATGACACAATCATGCAGAAGTGAACTCAAATCCATTCAAGAAGAAAAGGAAAGTGGTCGAGCGTAATTGGAGAAAAACCCTAATCTTCATAGTTCAACTAGGGAGCTTCATGATGAATCTGTCTTGCAGGATTCTTTACCTGTCCTACTTATATCTGCCCTACTTTCTTTTCTCAGCATTTCTGGGGTCAAATCTACTGTCTACAGATAACTGTAGCTATTCTTATTGTATGTGAGTGTGTGTGAAGGAAGAGGGTGGGACATAAATATTCCATGCAAGCACTAGATAGCACTGAAAGAAGTCACTGCATAAATGTGATCTCTCAGAAGGAGACCCAAAAACTAGGATCTAGCTGCTAATTTTTGACCAGTCTACCTTAAACAGTGGAAGATACTTGTGAATATAGTCCCTGTTAAATGTCAGGCAGTCTCCCCTTTTTTTTGCAGAATTCTAGAGTATCTATAGAAAAATTAATTAGTTGGCTACAGCTAAAGCGAAATTTGGAGATAGATACAATTTGACAGTCAGTGCACAGCATACTTCATGCACTAAGAAAAGGTGTTACAGCTACACCACAAAAAAAGAAAAAAGAAAAAAATAGTATGAAAAATATACTTACCTATACATTCAATAATGCATGCCAAGAAATCAAAGTATCAGAACAATTAGAAATTATTCAAATTGGCATTCCCAGAAGTATTATTTTTCTATCAATAGAAGAACTGGTAGAAAGCAACTGCCTAACTCATAGTTCATCAGAAAAAGAATTACCTAGCTATATCTCATCAAAAAAGATACTACACCAAAATGCCATTATAACCCAAGAATTGAGAAAATAATTCACTTCTCTATTTAGGAGTCTATGATGTATCTGGTGTGCTGTGTAATACTGAATCCACTCAATGTCTCTGCAAACTTTGATTCTTGAAAAATATTCTGTGATTACAAAAAGCATTTACATTTTTAAAGACTGTTACATTAAGAAAGCAAGAGAAACAACTTTAAAACTCACCATATTTCTTATCCCTATAGCATTTTCTCAGTAGCATGAAAGGAAAGATCTATGTTTTTTTTTTTAATTTCTTAAATAAGGATTTTCAGAAGTGATAAGGTAAGGTAAGCCAAGTGATTAGACTTACTAAAAAGAAATCTGAGCCATGCACATCTACCTGCCCTCTTAAAAGTACCCACTACTTCAGTAGAATCATTGAATCACAAAATCACATAATATCCTGAGGTGGAAGGGACCCACAAGGATCATTGAGTCCATCTCCCTGCTCCACACAGGACCACCCAAAAATCAGACCATATGTCTCAGAGCGTTGTCCAAACGCTTCTTGAAATCCAACATGCTCAGTGCTGTGACCACTTCCCTGGGGAGCCTGTTCCAGTGCCTGTCCACCCTCTCAGTGAAGAACCTTTTCCTAACACCCAGCCTGAGCCTCACCTGTCACAGCTTCATGCTGTTCCCTCGGGTCCTGTCACTGTCACCAGACAGAAGAGATCAGTGCCTGCCCCTCCACTCCCCTCTTGAGGAAGTTGCGGGCTGCCATGAGGTCTCCCACCAGTCTCCTCTTCTCTAGACCGAACAAACCAAGTGACCTCAGCCGCTCCTCATACATCTTCCCCTCTAGACCCTTCACCATCCTTGTTGCCCGCCTTGGATGTTCTCTAACAGCCTAACAGTTTTATGTCCTTCTTATGCTGTGGTGCCCATAACCGCACACAGTACTTGAGGTGAGGCTGCAGAGTAGAGGGACAATTACTTCCCTTGACCGGCTAGCAATGATGTGCTTGATGCACCCAAGGATACGGCTGAACCTTTTGGCTGACAATGCAGAATAGCTCATAATTTATGAGCATCATAACCAGGAAGGATTAGAATGCTGATCCTGTTTCCACCATAACATCTACCAGGAAGTACAGGGGATGGAGCAGATCAGACTTTTTCATGAACTTAAAGAGTTCTCATTAACTAGATATTCTCTTCATGTAGGTGACATCTTGTAATGTAAATTTCACAGAATCACAGAATCACAGAATGGGCAGGGTTGGAAGGGACCTCTGAAGATCATCTAGTCCAACCCCCCTGCCGAGCAGGATCACCTAGAGCACGGTGCGCAGGATGGCATCCAGGCAGGCTTTGAATATCTCCAGAGAAGGAGACTCCACAACCTCTCTGG
>VXAL01019409.1:734858-751317 GCA_013399475.1 Chauna torquata | reverse complement strand
AACATGACTTCCCCTTGGTGAATCCATGCTGACTATTTCTGATCACCTTCTTACCCTCCACATGCTTGGAGATGACCTCCAGGATCAGCTGTTCCATCTCCTTTCCAGGGATGGAAGTGAGGCTGACTGGCCTGTAGTTGCCTGGGTTCTCCTTCTTGCCCTTTTTGAAGATTGGCGTGATGTTGGCTCTCTTCCAGTCCTCAGGCACCTCTCCTGTTCTCCACGACCTTTCAAAGATGATGGATAGTGGCCTAGTAATAACATCAGCCAGCTACCTCAGCACCCGTGGGTGTATGCAACACAGAATTCTGGTATCCCTCACTTTAAAGTTTTAACTGTATACATAGCCTTTGTCTGACAGGCAAAAGTTACTTTTGAGACAATATACTGGAACTTCACAATCTGAAGAAAAGAACATTCAATTCTATGAAACTTCTTTTCTCCAGGAAAAAAAAAAAAAAACATAATTGATGTCAATATGCTTTAAATTAATCTGAACTTTTCAACTTTTCTGCAAATATCTTGACTTCTTTTTACTTTTAAATATTGTTCTGCACGTCCCTTGAGCAAGGAGAGGATATTTAAGATAAATCTTTGAATGTGCTGTAAAGGTTGATGAATATGTTTATCATTTCGCAGAAAGTCTATCTAGATATTTTGCAGAAACCAGACTGGGGAGAACTAGCCTGGGTTTGGGAAACTGAATCACTGCTTTTGATTGTGTCATTGAGTGTCAGAGTAGTATTAACATAAATTGAAAATATACCCAACGACAACATGCCCATCACCTTTTTGTGAAAATTACAGAGATTTTCGATACTTCATGAGATGAGAGAGAAATTACTGTTCAGAAGGCTGCACAGCACCTACACAGCAGATACATACTGTCTGAAGTAAGTACTGATATTTGCAAGTTTGTTCTCATGAGAGCAGCTCTCTCATCAACGATTATTAAAGATTTAATTGAGCTCCATGGCCACGTATTCCCATGCATGGTACACTAAATAACATGGAAGCAGTCACTTTTTATATATCTAAATTTTCAGTTTGCCTTCACTAAAGAAGGTTGATGCTATGTTCATAAATATGCAATTAGATATACTTTTATGGCATTTAGCTCAGCTAAACTGAGGAGACAAACCTAGAGTAATCCCAAAATCATTGAATGAAGAAATCATCTCTAACTAAAGAAGTGAGGTCTGGTGCTGGTCATTGGCAAAAAAAATATCTTCTGAATCCAATGAGAAAATGCAGATAATTTCTACAGTGCAAGAGAGATTATGAGGGGACTTTTTTTAGTTCAGTAGTTGACAAACTTGACTATGATGAGCAAAAACATTTTGACTGCAAAGATTGCCACTCTCTCCCAGCCCAGTCAGGGTCAGGGATTTGATCTCAGTGTTACATCAGAATTTGTTAAGCCAGAGAGAAGGCAGAACTAGGACCATGGACCTAACTGGCACTCCAGAGACTGTAGAAGCATATTTCAAGGCCTGAACATCCAGAAGAAAAGCCAAGTTCAACAATAGATTTCTCCACCTCCTTCCCCAAGGGACATAAGACTATGAGGGTCACACCACCAAAAAGAACCAGTAGCTTGAAGTGGCAAGAACACCTTCAGGCAAACTGGTTCTAAACATTTAACATACATGTCACTGAGCTGACCTATGTACAAGCAACCTTTGCCCTATCAAAAACAGCAATTAGACATTATCCAGGAAAGAAGAGTTTGTAGAAGGCATTTGGAACCAGCCTGCAAGCGCACCGCTGGAAAGATAGCTGCAGCCTCAGCCACCTTGTAGTCTGCTCTTCATAGAGAGCCAATGTAGTTTTAGCAACATAAATTGGGATTTACCTGTTCTAACCAAAAACTTTACAGATTAGGTATCTAAGCATCTACATTTATTTTATGGTTAAAGGAGGGGAAATGACATTCAGAAGCTGATTCATGGCAGCTTGCCACAGGCGTTTAAGGGCTGCTGAATCATCCCTGCAATTGCTAGTTGCACTCCATTGATTATAAAGGGAATTAAAGAAACTAGTATAGAAAGATACATCTGCTTTTTAGATGTCTAAGGCTAGAGAGAAGCCTACTCATGGAATCCTTTCCTTATTCAGCAAGAGTAGATTAAACAGCTGTCGTCTCCTCCTTTCATGTGGTTATGACAACTACCTACTCCTGGTAGGAGCAGCAGCAATGAACTGCATACTTATGTGAGCTACTAAAAAATATTTGTTTGAGAGCACTACGTTCGCTGTATTCTTCTACTGCCATACACAAAGTTCTCCATTGAAATTATCTTGATAGAATACCCCAGGGCACTGATTCTAGAAACTGAACATCCCACTGAGTGTTATAGGGGAGTCTAGTCCTCAACACTATTTTCTAGAATATCTGAAGTCCTGACATATCCTTAAAACGTATTCTATGTTTGCTAGCTATCCTTTATTACTGTAAGGAGTAGAAATTACAGTTCACTCAGTGAAAGCTGTGACTTCATTGTTCCAAGAGCTGGAGCACTGTCTACTATGCCTCTGTGCAGATCTCAACCTGTAAAAATTCAGAGAACTCCTGCAATTTCTGCAGTTTTTGCTGTCCTCTCTTTAGAGACAGAAAAATGCAGTCTAAATAAAACAGCACATAATATACAGCCTTAAATATTTTACAGCTTTTTAAATTCTTCAAGTAAGAAATTTGCTTTTCCAGTCTGAACTTAATTCCTGTTGCTTTAAAATTCCTCACTAAAAATCTATTTCAATGAGGGTATTTTTTTTTACCTGGTAACCAGATGGCAGCTCTTTTTCTCAGGTTTTGTTGTTATTTAGCTAGATTTTAGTTTTTGTTCTTAATAGGTATGGCAGATATTTTATCCTGCTACTACTATATTTTAGCATATTTAATTGCTAAGTTCACAAGAAACGACCCACTGCTTTTCCCAAGCAGATGGTGGAAGTTGTTTTTAACACTGTAGTGAGATTTCTTTTCCAAAATGCTTGCATAGCTTTATGAAGTCTAATCTCTGTTCAATATACACACAAAAGATCAGCTCATGAGCATGTATGCATTTAGGGGCCAAATATGCAAAGCGCTGAGCACTCTAGCCCAGATGTCTGCACTGGGACAATTTTTTGTATCTAAAACTCAGCACATGTTCCAGTATCTGTGGAACTAGGCCTACAGTTTCAGTTCCTGGGAGACATGAGGTCTTAATGAACAGTGGTGCCCATTTTGGACTATATTGTTTCCCTTTCATTATACATATCTTTTGTTATTACTTTTAAATAGGCATAATTTACAGCAATCTATCTCAGCAAGATATACAACAAAAAAATCATTTTTACATGAATTCTACTTTAAATCCCAACCTAAATGTTTGCGTACTGCAAAATGAAGTGACCGGAACAATGAAGAAAAAAGTAATGAATTTACATAAACTCATTTTTTGTAGCTTAGCAGATGAGAAATATGAAAAAGCCTATTAGGTGACATAAATCAGAAGGATGGGTTCAGATATCTCCCAGCACTCTCTGAAGTTTAAATCTGGATCTGAACCCAAACACTGTACCTTACCAATCATTAATAACCATGAATTGACATTTTAGAATAACTTAGGAGAGAGAGAGGGAGAGAGAAGGGCAGTTGAATCACCTCTTGCCAACCCATACACAGCATAGCAGCATGGCTAGGGATAAGACTTAAAGCAACTTGTCTTGCCCTCACCTGACCTCACAGCTCTGTCCCCCTAGCAGAGCAAGCTCCTGCCACCCCATTGAGGAATGGGCAGCCTTCAACCAAGGCCACATCAGCAGCAATGGCCCACAAGGTGCACTCTGCTGGAAAAGCATTGCTAGAAGCAAAGTGCCCTGGCAACAACCTCCCAAATCTCCCCTTACCTCAAAGGGCCTGGCCATATATTTTATAAGAAAAAGTATTAAAAACAATTGTTTCACATAAATATAACCCCATTCACACAGAAGCCTTATAAAAATGTCCATTGGTTGTTAACACATCACTCTTATTTTCAACGTGTTTGCAGTATTTTTGAGACTGTCAGTCCACAGCTTCTGCACCACACTTAGCACAGCACTAAACTCTAACAGATGGATGCCCATAGAAATTAAAAAGAAATATAACACATTGTGTCCGAGTAACACGAAATCCTACCAACAAATGAACCATCTAATTAACAGGTCACTAATATTAACTGAGATCTTTGAGTATTAGGAAAATGTTATCCGTTTGTATAGAGAAAGTCTAATTCTTTACACAGTCACACAAAGACTAGGAGGGAATAAATATAATGGATTAATAAATAATATGAGAGGATGAATAATATGCATTATTTTATGGGAAGATAATGATATGCCATTAAACAGATCGGCTATTATCCTTCCTAAATTTCAATAATGTAGTTAAAAAAGAGCAAATAGGGCAAAAAAGGAATGAAAGAAATGTAACACTGTTATGTAAAATCTGTGCATAAGGAGTATGCATGTATATCCCTTCACAATTTAATCTGATTAACAAAAAGTAATAATTTTCTGCTCAGTGCTACTTGTGAAAGAAAAGTTTTGGTCTTATAAACGATTTTGTATTAAATGCTTTTCAGACTCCAGATAGATAACAAGTTGGCTATTAGAGAGCTTGCATAATTTTACGACACAAAGTAGGGTTTATCACACTTTTCACATCTAGACTGTATTGTAAAGAAATTGTATCCAGTCATTGCTGATTTTGACTGACTGGAACTAAACATGGTGGGAACAAAATGCACAGTCTTTTTCAAATGCAAGAAGAAAGGACATTCTCATTAAAATCATTTGCTGATATGACTTAAAACAATTTATTTAATTTTCACCTTTTTTATGTAAATATTCTTCAACTGAGAATTTAAAAAGTATAATTTAAAATAGATTTTGTAAAGTATAATGAGATGCTCTGTCAGATGGGGAGACAAATTAAAAGTGCAATTCACACTGTTATAGCAGCATTGCTACCATGGAGGTACTAATCTTTTGCACAATGCTCACAGTAGAATGTACTCCAGTCTGTAGGGCACGTGATTATAGACTTGCAGGGAGACTGGGATTTAAATTATTCATCAAAACGGATTTCCTTCTGCAGAAAAATTAGTGTGCCACATAAATAGCAAAACTGTTAATTTTTGGCCCTTTGCAAATTAACTGCCTGGTAATAGCATCGGTTATTACCAGGTAGTTTTACCAGCAGTTGCAATAGCAATCTGCTGTCAAACAGAAAGCTGTATACTAAAATAATGCTAAAGACAGAACAGCCATGCAGCCAATTAAATGTTCAGAATGCATTAGGTCCTGTAAATATAAACTGCTGTGCGTAAGCCTGCCAGAAGATCTGATGAATGCCAGATTATGGCCACAACCTACATGTCAACAGAACAATGCCATCTACGGCAAGTCTTTACATTTGCGGATCCAGAGGGAATAGGATATCAAAATAATTTACCAGGAAAAGACTTGCAGTCTTCAAAACTGTCAGGTATGAATTTCAAGTGATGAGATATGGGCTATCATTTGCCTGTTAACCGCAGAACACTACAAGCCTATTATTTACAAAGTCAAACTCCATTGTCATCTAAATGGCATTATTAAAGTTTGTCACATGTGGTACCTCCCCTAGCCGGGCATTAGAGGACAGCATCATTTGTGACATACTGGCTGTGTCAACCTTTCAGTGCAGCAATACCAGGGGCTGGTTTCTTCTGCATTTATGGGAAGTGGCACAAAATTTCCACAGATTTTAACAACTAGTTCCTAGCAGCTTCACTGAAGATATTTACTGGGCACAAAGTTAAGCCTATAGTTTGCCTAAAGTTTGGCCATTACTACAAAACGGGCTTAGCAAACCAGGGAAAGGACTGTATTGGTCCCCTCCCAAGTGCCCAGAATGGTTCTTGGGACTTGTGGCTGGCTACCCACAACAAATATATAAAAAATGAAAGGCTTCATGAAAAAAATAGACAGTTAAATCTAAAATATATATATATATATCTCCTTGATTTTAACATGCAGTTGAATTCACTGTTTCTACTTTAAGAATGAAATATTCAAAAGTGAGAACCAGTATCAAAGAGGAAATTGTCAACCTTTCTGAAATCTAGGTGAAACACACCATTGATGAATGTGAATACTTACGCAAAGTGGACATTCATAAGTCCATGGCCCCTTATGGGATGCACCCATGACTGCTGAGGGAGCTGGCAGATGTGATTGCAAGGCCACTCTCAATAATGTTTTGTTGATCATGGCAACTGGGAGAAGTGTGCGAAGACTGAAGGAAAGCAAATGTCACTCCCATCTTCAAGAAGGGGAAGGAGGACCCAGGGAACTGCAGGCTGGTCAGCCTCATCTCAGTCCCTGGGAAGGTGATGGAACAGCTCATCCTGCAAACCATTTCCAGACACATGAAGGAGAAGAAAATCATCAGAAATAATCAGCATGGCGTCACCAAGGGGAAGTCGTGCTTGACCAACTTGATAAGCTTCTATAATGACATGACCAGTGTGGTGGATAAGAGGAGGGCAGGGGATGTTGTCTTCCTGGACTTCAGCAAGGCCTTTGACACTGTCCTCATAAAGAAGCTGTTGACATATGGGCTGGATGAACAGTGAAGTGGGTTGAAAACTGACTGAATGGCCAGGCCCAGGGGGTAGTGGTCAGTGGTGCAAAGTCTAGTTGGAGGCCAGTAACAAGCGGAGTAGCCCAGGGGTCAATACTGGGTCCAGTTCTGTTCAACATCTTCATTAATGATCTGGATAATGGGGTAGAGTGCACCCTCAGTAAATTTGCAGATGACACGAAACTGGGGAGAGTGGCTGATTCACTGGAGGTTCATGCTGCCATCCAGAGGGACTGCAACAGGCTGGAGAGGTGAGCTGACAAGAATCTCATGAAGTTCAACAAGGAGAAGAGCAAAGTCTTGTAAATAGGGAGGAACAATCCCATGCACCAATATGTGCTGGGGGCCACCCAGCTGGAAAGCAGCATTGAAGAAAAGGTCCAGGTGGTTACCAAGTTGAACATGAGTCAGCAATGTGCCCCTGCTGCTAAAAAGGCTAACAGTATTCTTGGCTGCATCAGGCAAAGTATTGCCAGCAGGTCAAGAGAGGTGATCCTTCCCCTCTACACAGCATTGGCGAGGCCTCACCTGGAGTACTGTGTCCAGTTCTGGGCCCCCTGGACATAGCAGAGAGAGTCCAATGCAGGGCCACCAAGATGATCGAGGGACTGGAACGTATCTCCTGTGAGGAGAGGCTGAGAAAGCTGGGGCTGTTCAGACTGGAGGAAAGGAGTCTCGGGGGATCTTAACAATGTTCATAAATACCTGAAGGGAGGGTGCAAAGAAGACAGAGCCAAGCTCTTTTCAGTGGTGCCCAGTGCCAGAACAAGACGCAATGGGCACAAACTGGAACACAAGAGGTTCCCTCTGAACATCAGGAAGCACTTCTTCACTGTGCAGGAGACAAAGCACTGGCACAGGTTACCCAGAGAGGTTGTGCAGTCTCCCCCCTTAGAGATCTTCAAAAGCCACCTGGACATGGTATTGGGCAACCTGCTCTAGGCGTCCCTGCTTCAGCAGGGATGTTGGATCAGATAACCTCCAGAGATCCCTTCCAATCACAACCACTCCATGATTCTGTGATTCTGTGATTAAAAACAAAGGGAAAATAACTGAAGATACTACATATATAACTAAGTGCAAAGAATTACGTTACTGGGCCAAAATACACCGTCTTAAGTTCAAAATGTGAAATCTTTACCTCTACAGCCTGAATGGGAAACAAAAATTTATCTTCTGCCTAGACACCAGTCTCCTCTATTTACACAGAAATCAAAGTCCATGATGTGATACAACATGGAATTTGGTCTGTTACATTAGACTTCAGTTCAAATCTTCATTCACAGTCTTGAATATGAGTCAACAGTGTGCCCTGGCTGCCAAAAGGTTCAACTGTATCCTGGAGTGCCTCAAGCACAGCATTGCTTAGCCGGTCGAGGCAAGTGATTGTGCCGCTCTGCTCTGCACTGGTGCAGCCTCACCTTGAGTACTGTGTGCGGTTATGGGCACCACAGTATAAGAAGGACATAAAGCTATTAGAGACTGTCTAAAGGCAGGCAACAAGGATGGCGAAGGGTCTAGAGGGGAAGACGTATGAAGAGGAGCTGAAGTCACTTGGTTTGTTCGGTCTAGAGAAGAGAAGACTGAGGGAAGGCCCCATGGTGGCCTACAGCTTCCTCACGAGGGGAGCGGAGGGGCAGGCACTGATCTCTTCTGTCTGGTAAGCAGTGACAGGACCCGAGGGAACAGCATGAAGCTGCAACAGGTGAGGTTCAGGCTGGATATTAAGAAAAAGTTCTTCACCAAGAGGGTGGACAGGCACTGGAACAGGCTCCCCAGGAAAGTGGTCACAGCACTGAGCCTGTTGGAGTTCAAGAAGCATTTGAACAACACTCTCAGACATATGGTCTGATTTTTGGGTGGTCCTGTGTGGAGCCAGAAGTTGGAGTCAATGATCCTTGTGGGTCCCTTCCAACTCAGGGTATTCTGTGATTCTATGAGTCTATGATATGGCACTAATCTAGTCTCAGAGGGCAAATTCCATTCTCATTTTCAATAGTGTTCTTTCAGTAGCACTGTAACAGTGATGGAGCTGTAATGTATATGGACCAGTCCTGTGTCCAATCAATAAACCTAAACACTTCAGTTAGTCTTGATCATTCTGTCCTTGAAGGCCAAAAACACTACTTCCAAAAAGCTTAAGGAGCACAATCCATTCTCTGCAGAAACTCAGGTAGANATATGAGTCTATGATATGGCACTAATCTAGTCTCAGAGGGCAAATTCCATTCTCATTTTCAATAGTGTTCTTTCAGTAGCACTGTAACAGTGATGGAGCTGTAATGTATATGGACCAGTCCTGTGTCCAATCAATAAACCTAAACACTTCAGTTAGTCTTGATCATTCTGTCCTTGAAGGCCAAAAACACTACTTCCAAAAAGCTTAAGGAGCACAATCCATTCTCTGCAGAAACTCAGGTAGATCTAATCAACCTCCTCTCCTGCCCTCTGAAGGACATGTAGAGAATACACAGACCAGCCAGGACTCTTCTCCATTTCTCATGGATATCAAGGGAGACAGTCTGGCAGGTAACAGTTCCTTTTCATTTCCCACAATAATGATCATAATACAAGTGCTTAAGGCGATCTGGAGCTGAAAATATCCTTTGGGCAACAAACCAGACACCACTAAAGAGAGGATTTCATTTCTTAGATGTTGCTTTTCTTAAATGTTGACAATGTTGACTTTTTTTTCTTATTTTGCAAAGATATTCAGCAAGTCATTGCACATTCTTAAAAAAAAAAAAAAGAAGATGTATTTTACTCCTCAAACATAAGACTGAGCTTACTCATTAACCTAGTGAACATCACTGATTCTATCTTAGTAAATCCATGAGGAGTGAGTTGCAACCAAGCCAGCAAGTTCTACCAACTGAGACATTCCTTCCAGGAATACAGCCCTGAACCTTGTCCAAGAAGAAAAATGCACTGCAGTATTCTTCCCATTTTTTAGGCCAGATAACATTAAGGTTTAAAAATACAGCACTTTGTTATCTTGGAGGGGTTCATTTGCTGTTCTGGTTTTTGGTTGCTTTTTTTTTTTCAAGAACAGTATTCAATTAATTAACCTTCCCTCTTATTCAGAGACAGAAGCAATACAAAACAGCACCCACATGGAAATCAGTCCTGGTTCCTAGATATTTTACCTCTGTGTGTAACACTGACAGATGCAGATGCAGTTTTTATTTCATTTGGGTTTCAGGTGTGAATTAGAGCATCTTTCTCCATTCAGCAGTGCGTATGAATCAGAAATGTTGATTCTGAAATTATTAGGAAAGTACCAATTGTTAAATAAGATTCATGGAATTCTCTTTTCCATAATCAGCCTTATAAAACTCCTACTCGAGTTAATCTAACTAAATGCACATGAACACAACAGATATATTTAACTTCTGATGGACTAAACCCTACACAGTGCTGGTGACCTGAAGCATTCCTCCTGTATGCTCCCCTCCTTACAGCCTCTTACCCCTTCATTGCTTAGAATCTGTAATTTAGATATCCTTCCAGGAGAGCTCCACAGTGCCAGAGCTTTGGACACATGTAAGGATAAAAGAACAAGATACTTTATTGAAATATGGTTGGTTCTAAACAGTCTTTTCCTTTTAAGTGGCACATAATTCGAAATATGTACCTCAGTGATGATTCCTGTAATTTAAAAGCAACATAGTGAAAACTTTGTTCTGTTGAAGTAGCACTGTGAAAAAAGATAATTGCCTTTCCTGTAGTCTCACTTGTCTGTCTGGAACTAGCAATCCCAATACGTGGGATAGACTGTGCATTGTATGTAGTGGAGCAGCCAGCCTAAATATAGCACCATGCCACTGCAGCTGGACTACTTCTGTTACTCAAGTTAGTTCATTTAGCAGAAGATAAAGTATCTCTACATTGCACAAAGGAAACTTAAGGCCAAGTCTCTTGGTAACTTTAGAGAGAGTTCAAACACTGAGGAAATTCCTTGCAGATAAAATACAGCTGTCAGACTATAAACTTTCTATTCCTTTCCTTTCCTCAAATAGAGGAGAGGCCCGGGCCTGGATAATTACATTGTCCTTTCAGCATAATTACCCAGCTTTGTCACTGCTTCACACATAATTAAGTATTAATATTACTCTGTAAGTAAACAACACGTACATGATATCTCTGTGATGTACAAGAACACATTGCCTTATACGTACTCTGTTAGCTGGAATAAAATTTCAAATGCATGCTGAATCTGAGTCTATACTATGCTGTCAGATATTTTTGGTTAAAATGAATTTGTTTGTTCTTCAGTACAATGAGCCATTAAAAAAATCATTTGCACAATGCTAAAAGCATTCATTGTTGAATGGATTCTTACACAATGAACAGATGTGACTAAATACCTAAATCATCACAGAAAACAAGATGCTGGACTCAGGTCTGTGTTGTTTGGAAACATCATTACAAGTCTGCCAGTACTGTAAAACTGCCAAAGAAGAGCGGCAGTATATTAGATGTACTTTGCATAAGTGCTGATGACTGCATGGGGAGGAGGGTACAAGGCTGTTGAGAATTTGGTCCTCTACCTTCATTTGTGAACTTGAATTATGTCAGCTTAAGACCTGCTTGATCTGGCCACTGTCCTGTATTGAAAAATCATCAGCAGAAGACAGAGGTCACACATTTCCCTTACAGAGCAGCCAGCAGTGTAGGGATTCTCTGGGTCTGATATTGTAACAAGACCACTGAGGATAACAACTATAAATGTCCTGTTTTCCATAAATTATCTTCATCAGTTTCAGAAACAATTTCTGTGTTTGCCCTTCACAACATCCTATTGCTGTGAGTTTTAGAATTTACTTGGTAGCTGTAGGAAAAAGCAGTTCCATTTCTCTATCTTAAACTGCTAAATTAAGATGGTGTTCCTTAGTTGCAGCATGACAGGAAAGAGTGGTCTTTTATGATTTCCTAGATATTTTCACACTTCTTCACAGCTGCCTGTTTTCCAAAATAAAGAGTCTTAATCTACTTTGTCTCTTCTGATAGGGAAGCTGCTCCATGCCTCCGGTCCATATTTGGTTAAATTCTCTGTGCCCTTTCCAGTTCTGCTACACCTTTTTTTAATTGAATGAATGAGCCTTGCATGTAATATTCAAATGGGCTCATAAAACATGTAATTGTAGCAGTTTAATGATGTTTGGATGTTTGTTATCAAAACCTTACTTCTAAATTTCCAACATCTACTTTCCCTTTTCAATGTTCAGCATTGACGTCACATTCTGTATGAAATAACTGCTGTGATTCTAATCTTGCTAAATGATAATAGTAATGGTACTTTTGAGGTCATTATTCTGTATGTGTAGCTAAGACCATTTCCTCTGCATGCATCATTTGGTATTTATTGACATTGAATTTCATTTGCCATTTTATTACCCAGCAACTCAGTATCATACCATCGGAATCTTGTCACAGACTTTTAAATACTAGGCATCATTTTGTTTTGTCTGCAAACTTTGTCATTACAATACTCGTCTCTTTTTCTGAATAATTTATAAGTTTGTGAAATTCTAATTTATGACTATGCTGAATAACATAGGCTCAGTACAGACTTCTGCAGGATTTTGTTTGTAACTACGTTCCGTTATAAGAAGAAGCCACTGATTTCTGTCTAGCAATCTTTTAATAAGTTGGCAATATACGGGTCTTTATTGAAGGAACTTGCCATAAACTCTTTTGCAGTTCTAACGACATTATATCATCTGAATCACCTTTACCCCATGCTTGCTGACAAACTCAAAGAACTCTAGCATCTTTTTGAGTCATGAATTTCCTCTAGTTTCCAATCCTTTTTGGTGCTAATTAAACATATTTATCTTTGTGCCCTCTAATTCTACTCTTTACCATAATGCCTGTCAAATTGCTTAATGCAAATGCCAGATTTCTTGGTACTCAAATTCACAAGATTGTCCTGGAACCCCATTTTAAAAATTGGCATCACATTTTCTGCCTTCTATTCATTCAAAATTGTAGGGTGCTATTAGTAGCTCAGCAAGATTATATTTAAGTTCCTTAGAATATTTGGATGAGCATGGTGATTTGGATTAGATCGTGTTGATTTGTTACTACTTATTTTATTGACTTGCTCCAAAACATCTTTTATTGACACTTTAATTTGAGACAGTTCCTCAGATTTATCATCCATAAACAATGACTCTGAAGTAGGTATCTTCCTGACCTTCTCTGCCGTGAACATAAATGCATACAATTAATTCAGGTTTTCTGCACAGTGGCCTTATTACTCACAATGACTTTGATTATCTACCTATCTAGCTGCCTCAGAGATTCTCTGGCAGACTTCCCATCTCTGATGTGTTCTTTTGTGCTTTTTATGTTTGTTTGTTTGTTTTTAATTTGTAGGTCTTCGTCAGCAAGATATCCCTCAAAATGCTTTCGGCTTGTTTCATTGCAATTTTATATTTAAACTGCCAAGTTTACATTTATTTCCACTTTCCTCATTTAGACACGACATGCATGTCTGTAAGTTCTAACAGTTTCTCTCTGTTTACTATTTCACACCTTTTCAGTATTTTGAAAGTATTCTCCAATTACTACTTAACTTTGTAGTTTATTTAAATACATCAAGGTTACCTGCAAGCATTTTTGTCCTTGTTGCTGCTCTCTTCAATGAGCTTCCTTACATTTCATATCTCTCATAATTCATCTTTTTAATGTTAAAAAGTACAGTAGGACTTTTTATTTTTTTTAGATAACATATACAGAAGCAATTGAAATCTCCAAATATTATTGTGTTTTCTGTTTTCACAAATTCAAGTGAAACTGTCAAGTAGCAACTTGACAATAGGCAACAGGAAGAGCCTTTTTCATCCAGTACTTCTTCAGAGTATGGAATTTACTGTCAGCGTTTAGGCTAGGGGTTCATTAAAACAGTATTACAAAACTTTCCCTGTTTAGGCACGCCACATCAACCTATAGCAAATCTGTGATTTATTTTAATAAAGGTACCTTATCTGACTTAATCTTCCCACTGAATCATATCATGACTTACTATGTCATTTCTATTTACTTTCTACTCCAGCAACACAATTCACTCTGATTATCTTCTTTCCATTTTACTTCAGACATGCCTTTTATACTGATACGCCCAATTAAAACTAGCCATTTTCAACTGTCAGTTTGGGGGGGGGGTTAGACTTGAAATGTAGAGATGGAACTGAACAAAGAGAGGTATACGGAATATCATTGTATTTCTAATTATTCAAGATAAGTGCAAGATTATTAGCTGTTCCAAAGACTAGAAACAAGCACTAACTGGGAAAAGGTGTTTATTTACAAGTTAACTATATCAGATTGATTACATGTGTGGGCCTTCTTATTCTGAAACAAGAAGAACTTTACTACAAAACAGTTTATTTCCAAAAGAGTATATGTATATGGCAATACATGGTAACAGACTACAAACTTTTTTTTCAGAAATACCTCTCATCAACCAAATTCTTAATTTCCTTGGGTCATAAATATTCAATTACAGCTGTTTTTACTTGTCTCCAAAATTAACAAAGCATTATTCACTTCATATAACCGAACACTTTACAGTGACACTAAAACAGGCTTTCTATAGACTGCTATATGATGGCAAAAAGTTATGGCTATGTATCTCCTTTGTCCTCTTCCTAATTCAAGTTGTGCAATATTAATTTATGTTGAATCTTTTAATTGAATGGAAATGTCAAATGGAAAGCTCAATTACAACAGTAAGCTGGTCAAACTGCAACTAATCACAAAATAATCTACAATAGTGAAGTGGTAGACAGATAAAATGGAGGTGTATGTTTATACTACAAACATTACATTTCAAACTGCCTTCCAGAGGTTGAGAATAAGCTAAAATCTTTTTCTCTCTATGCACTTCATTGGCTCTCAGTCCCCAGTATGTGCTATTATCATGTCATATTTGGAGGAGAAATGTCTGCCTTTCAAGAATACAACAGACAATACCGATTGTACAGATTATGGCGTCAAGGTCAAGATACTTTTGTGCAGATATATACACAGAGAGACAGACAGAAGGACATCTAGCTTTTTTTTCAGTCCAGAAATACTGGTCCGTTCTCTGATGTTGATGAGTGAACACTGAATTACAGGTAAATGTTTAATCTTGTTTCTCTTCATAGTAACATGACATAACAAAAGAAGGGCCATATATGTCAGACCAAACATTCATATAACTCAATATCCTGTCTCTGGCAATGGTGACTAATGATGCCTAGAATAATGAACAGTGTAAGAGAAAGCATGTAACGGTAATTCTGTGATAAACTCTTCCTACCTACAGAAACCTTCTGCACGGGGCTGGTCAAATATCTTGTTTTCAGATTGAAGTACACTAGCACAAAAAGTCACTCTTCACACATTTAAATTCTTTACACATCTTTCATTAGTCACACCATTCTTCTCTTTAGCTTTTCTATTTCTTGTATGTGGTTTTAAAGACTAGGACCATAGAACTGTACAAATTACTGAGGATGAAGATAGGCCAGAGATTTGTACAATGCTGTAATGATGTTGCAGGCTTTGTTCTCTATTCCTTTCCTGGCAGTTCTTCTTATTTTACGTGCCTTTTTTGTGCACTGTTGAATCATTGGCTATTTCTAAGCTCTGAGCTGACTTTTTCATGGAATGATCTATTATAATTCCAAGATTTCTTCCTTGAGTGAAAATAACTCATCCAGAGCCCATCATTATGTATGTAAAGTTAGCTTTTTCTCCCAATGGCATCACTATATATCTATCAAAACTGAATTTCATCTGGCACTTTTTCACACAGTCCCTCTGTATTGTCAAATCTTTTGCAACTCTCTTCAGTTAATTTCCATTTTTACTTCACTGAATAGACTAGTATCAGCACACTTTTTCACCTTGCTATGCGCCTCTTTTTCCAGATCATTTATGAACATCTTGAACAGACAGGCTTAGCACAGATTCTTTCTGGACTCCACCAACGATCTCTTTCCCTACTAAGAAAAAATGATAGTTTTTTATTCTTTTTTCCTACCGTTTAACTATTTATTTGTCTAAGAGAAGATCTTCCATCTTATCTCCCTGCAGCTTAGGTTTTCACTGGCTTTGATGAACAGTCTTCCTAGAAACCTCTCTCTTCAGAATACAACTGATAAATAATTTGCTAACAGTTCATATGATTTTGGCAAAAGTAAACTTATTTGTGAATCTGAATTTCATTTTCTGAATTTTTGACCAATTTGTTTTTCCATAAAACTACATATGTTAATTAAATATTTTGATGATAATCTTCATTTCTGTTTCTTTCTTGCTTACTTTGCTGCCTCAGAATGATCTTCTGGTATAGTTTTGTGCATTGTGGCATTATGACATTTAAACATTTCAAAACACAGGATCAAATAATCCTGTTTGGTTTCACTATGTGCTAATGAAAATAGTAATTTTCAGTTAATCTTCTCCAATTCTTAGACAGAAATCTTAGGTCAGTTAGACATTTTCTGTTTGTTTTTGTGATGGACAAGTAATACAACTGCTTGAAAGTAGACGGCAGAATCACACTGGCCAATAGCTGAGCTGGCTGAATATGACAAAAAATTGTTTATGAGTCTTTTTGTACCCTACCAGCTCATTTCAATAGTATCACACAACTTTCCCTTTTTTTAAACTCATTAAAAATTGGTAAGTAAAGCTTTATTGTAATATTCAAGGAAAGCAGAAGCTACACTGTGAATCCAAGGATTAAGAGATATTCATAACAATATTTGCTCTGGAAGTGCTCCAGAGGCCTCTTTGAAAGCCCTC
>VXAL01019409.1:672121-730445 GCA_013399475.1 Chauna torquata | reverse complement strand
TAGTATTCCTATTGATTATTACAGATATCCAGCTTTTCTCAGCCTCTGTCGTAGCAGGGCATCCCAATAGCAGGGCAAAGAGACTGAGATAACTTGATCTGTTATCTTGCTTGTAGTATACAAATTTATCTAATTATGGAAATTGTATAACCAATTATGAATATTCTACAGAATGAAAATTGTTCATGTAAAAGCCTTGTAGAGCATATAATGAATGCATTTTGGGAAATAAATTATTCTAAGTCATAAGTTATTTACCAAATAAATTATTCACTGTGAATTGTTCAACTCCCAGTAATCAAGGCCTAATCTGCTGTTCATCCAAAGACCAAGTCAGTGGAAGAAAGCAAATTAATCTAGAGACTGTAGTAGTCATTGATTCATCTCACTGGCATATATAACAATGCAACCTGATACTGTTTCATATTTCTTTACAAAGGTTATATTAATTCATTTGATGAAGATCATATCTAAAAAGCATAAATACTCAAAAAGCAGAAAGAAAGAAAAGTTCTTCTCATGCAGCAAACAGTAAAATTCTGTCTAGTCAGAATTCATTCTAAGCAGTATATGCTTACGCTTGTTCTGTTGTAATCCTCTCTGCTCGCTCAGTTATTCATTTGGATCACTTATGCATCTTAAATTCTCTAGGTATTGCACTGAACAAGTATTCTTTCTCAAGATTTTTTAGTGAAGTCATTTGATATCTGTTTGTTTTAATTTCACTTGGAAAGATCATTTTAGAGGCTGCTGCAAGACAATTAAAAACCTATGTCTGTGCCCCTCCAAGGAAAAAGACCTCTTAGACAATACAGTACTTGTTTAAATGATGCTGAATGCTTCTCATGAAATCACACCATAAATACAGTACTGTAAATGATTTAAGTAGTAACCTTGCACTGAAGCAGGGGTATGGATTAGTAGACTTCTTTTGGTTCTTAGTTTCTATTATTCTGCACTTAACTGAGCAGGTCTGGAGAATTCTACCCTAGCTCTAACACCTCCTTCTCATTTCTCTTCCCTTCTACAGTGTCCCCACCTTCTTTATGTTCCATACTTTCTCTGTATTGCAATACATTTGTCTCCTGCCGTATCCTCTAGCTTCCCATATCAGATTTCTAACTTTCTACATTTCTATTTCTCTCTTTCTATCTTCCAAACAACACTGATTTATCATAAGTTCTTACTTCATTTTCCCCTCTACTGGCAAAGAACTTGTAACTCCCTAAGCCTCTGTTTAGATGTCTTCCCATGGCATGCCAGGAATCATCAGGCAAATCCTCCTAAAGCAGTAGGCACAGACATGTTGTTTGTGGAGTTGTTCAGAGATTTCTGACTCATGTACCTTCACTGGAGAAAGGATGACCCTGACCCATGTATCTCAAGAGCTCCAGGTCCCCTGTCCAGCATCTCCAGATCTTCTTGCTGATACTCGGGCTGTGCAGGTCTCTTCATCTCTTCATCTTATGTTCTCTCTGAGGCCCCAACAACTCATTGCACCTCCTCTCACCTCTGGCACAATGACGATCAACACCACCAGGAGGAAGAAAATAATGTCAAGGATCCTTCTCTGGCTTGTCTCTCTGAGCAAAACACCATCAGATGTCTTCTAGAAGCAATGGGCTCTGTCAGACATGCCCTGCTCCTTGCTTTCCTCCTGTGCCCACTCAATCCATTTTGGAGCCTCAACCCCCTTTTTTTCTCCCCATTTTTTCCCGTCATCAGTTGCTATTTGCCTTATGTTTGCTCAAGAGATAACTAAGCACAGTAAACAGGAAGTATCAAGCACTTTGGGAAGGCGGTGTGTTCTCTTAACAACACATGCCTCAAGCTCCACTCATGTTTATCCACCCAATGGATTCCTTAGGGTAGCTGCATGCTGTCTCTTTGCATGTATTGTAATAGATTTCAATGGGAAACAAATTTCCTACTGCACAAAAATATTCATGATTTCAACAGCCTTCCTCTTCCATAGACAGGAAAATAAAGGCCAAAACTTCAAATACCTTCTGCAACTTGAAAATGACAACAGATGACGTACTTTGGCAAAGCAAAACATTTCGATTTTAAATTCTCTTTCCATTGTTGATACTACAATACAACAAATACACATTTCAAAACAATTGTTTCAATTAAGAAAAACTAAACTCTTCTTTTGGAAAATGGCAAAAAGTGATGTTTCCACAATTTTGAAACTTGTTAAAAAAATTTAAACCAGTAAGTTAATCAAAAAAAAAAGCTATTTCCCACAAGCAGTTTGAGTTCAGTCCCATCGTTGTTTTACAAATAAAAAAGGTTTCATCAAGAAATTACTCTGATCTATTCTATCTTATATATTTTTGATGATGTTTTGATATGCAAGTCTTCTTATGTGATTTTTTCCAGTTTGTTTGTTCTAAAAACTTTATATTAATTCAAGTGAAGTATTTATTTTAGCGATTAAAATGAAAATAACATAATGCACAATCCATAGGCCAGAGGAAAGTCATAACTGGCTTTCGTAAGCAATATTATTGTAATAATTCAGATAATTAACCCTTATTTTGACGAGTGTAACACTTAAGCAACTGTTGGAATTTCTTGCTTTATATTACAGCACACTGTGAATTATCTTAGGCATCTAATTGCATGGTTTTTTCCAAGATGTTCAAAGAGTTTAACATTGCCAAACTTCACCTGTAACACTGAAGGAAGTGAACTCTGAATTCTTAACAAATACTGAAAAACAGTAAAAGATTCATTCTTTATTACATTTCACAGCCCATTTTAGGTGAGCGCTTAACTGTGCTTTGCAGAACTGAGCCATAAATTAAAGCTTAGAGCTATAATAGAAGTTCACCTGAAAATCAGATCCTATAAAGGGATCAACTCTACGTATGGATAATTCAGGCAATTAGCACCATCCAGTATCAGTTCTTTAGATTGTAACACTTGCTAATAGAGTCTGGACTGTACCTATGAAGTGAGTGAGTGTGTGTGTGTGTGAATACATGTCTGTGGAAGCACAACAAACAACAGCAGAAAGAATCTTGCTGACAAAGCAAGTGGCAAATCCAACCAACCCTTTCACTCATAAAATTTAATTTTGAAAGAGATAGAATTTTTGTTGAGATGTGTGCATCACTGCTGTTTTATATAACGAATCGTAGGTTTTCTCAAAATAAAGGAACAGATTAGTTTGTCTTTAATTAAGGGGAGAGATCAAAAGTTCACCTACACAGATACCTAGAAAACAATTCAACCTGTAATATAAATAAAATTAATTCAAATAAAAGAAAAAATGTGTGCAGCGCTACTTGTATTTAACATGATGTGTGTTGACAAAACCACTTTCAAGTGAAGTTGATGCCAAAAACAACATGAAAGTGATCTGAACGAAACACTACTACAGTTCATAGCTAGAGATTGCTGGTTATTTATGAGTTAATTTGGTCAAGTTATCACTGAAAATATGCATTGCTGTCTCTGTTCAATGAACACTGAGATGCAAGCTTACAATCGTATTGTGTTGTAGTTGTTGTTGTTTCATTTTTCTTTCCTTCGTCCTGTTTGCAGACTGTCAAAGTCAGAGAAAGTTATCTACAGGTTAGACATTTGGAACATTATCAAATAACTCTGTATCCTCTAGTGCAAATTCAGGTGACGGTATAACCTGTTTCCTAGGATTGTTGAAAAGCATTACTAGATTAAAAGCCTCCAAAATAAATCTATTATTTTGTTTTCTGAATTTGAGGACAGCAATCTACAAATGATGAGCTCTTCTTTCATCAAAACCAAAAGGCTTCTGAGCAGACAGATTTTATATAATAAAAAATGAAGCCACCTCCTTTCTTAGCCTCTTGTTTTTCCACTCTGACCCCTAGCGAAAGAAGCTGAGGTTCCACAAGGATACAGGTGCCAAAGCTTTGTACTCACATGTGCCTGCAAAAGGAGCTGCAGTTCTTCACAGAGTACGTAACACCTGTGACACAGCTGCAAGGCTCTCTCTCATTCCCCAATGTTTGCTCCAAGTGTCTTGCTGATTTCTTTCAGTAGAAAAAAACAGTGCCCACTGTGCTGTATTGTTTTGCTTCTTTTATGACAGTGATAAGTGAGGCCTTGCAGCAGGAGGACCATTCATTCTGCGCTATTAGAGACAGCCCTTATTTGGTGCCTAATGTTCCATGACCCATAAGCATTAAAGGAACTGCAAAGAAGTATTTGATTAGGTAAAAGGTATATTTTTGAGCCACAGGCATGCAAAAGACAGTGCTGGAGAACAAAGATGTTTCATATAATGAATAGAATACAGCATAGTCAGGTAATAAAACAGCAGGAAAAAAGCATAGGGGCAAATGCCTACACAGAAAAAAACACCACCCTCTTTATGGCAAAGCCACAGAGACAGCCAGTTCCAGGCTGGAGAACAGCTGGCCTCTCCTGGAAACACTGCTTGACCTGAAGGTTGCAACACTGATGCATGATGCAGGAAAAAAGGAAAAAAAATGTGTCATGTTTTTATATTAGTCCATTAGTGCCTAGTTTCCTCAGAATCACCAATAATCCTCTAAGAAATAGACTGTCACAGAGCAAGCCACAGGGTTAATCGCTTGTGAAAGCACCTGTCTGGCAGACTTTCAGTACAGTCCAAGCCACAGGCAATGACAACACCATGTCAGAGCCGTGTCTGGTGGCCTAGGCACAAATGGGATACACAAGCAGAGTTTCCCTCTTCATCCTCCTTTGTCCTCTTCCTTTTCCTCCTGCAAAGGAAACATTATTTTAGCCAGGCAAGGCTGGGACATCAGGAGGTGTCCCATGCAACCCCCTGCTCAAACCACAGTCTGGTCTGAGGTCAGACCAGGTTGCTCAGGGCTTTATCCAGTCAGGTCTTGAAGACCACCAAGGACAGAGAACATAACCTCCTGGGGCAGCCTCATAGTGAAAAAAAGTTTTTCCTTACATCCACTGTGATCCTCTCCTGTTTCAGTTAATGTCCATTATCTCACAGTCTTCCAAAGAGCAGAGCCTGAATCCATCTTCTCATTAACCTCCACGTAGGCACTGCTAAACTGCTGTTAGCTTCCCCCAAGGCCACCTTTTCTCCAGGCTGAACAAGCCCCCGTCCCTCAGCTTGTCTTCTCAGGGCAAGTGCTCAAACCCCAGGCATCATGGTGGCCCTCTGCTGAGCTCACTCCAATTTGTCCATGTCCTTCTGTTATTGGGGGGCCCGAAACAGGACATAGTTAGACAAAGTCTAATGAGTGCTGAATAAAGGAGGATGATTGCAATGTGCTGGCTGTGCTGCTATTCATATAGCTGAGGAGGCTGCTGGCCATCCCTGCTGCCAGGGCACATGGCTGGCCCATGCTCAGCTGCCCACCAGGGCCCCAGAGAGCTATTCCCCAGCCAGTCCCACCCAGGGAAGCTTCCATCCCAGGGGACGGGATAGAATTGAATTAGTAAACACCTCTAAATAACTTGCTAAAATGGATAACTGAGCTCAACACCAAGTGGAGGAACTAAAGCTCTTGCAATATCTCTCTGCCCAACACCACCACTCATTTGCACAGCAGGGTCAGAGCAGCAGCACCCACAGAACCAGCTCCAATCACTGTCCCTGCATCTGCTGCCTCAGGCAAACCAAAAATGGGTACAGACAGCAACTCAAAGGCTTTCTTAAGGCTATCAAATGGAGTGGCAACAGCAGTCTCAATAAGCAAAGTCCAAGAAGGAGCTCAGGAAGAAAGCCATCACCTTGTTAGCCCTTAATCTGACAAGAGCAATACAGAGCCCATCCTGAGAGCTGAACTTGATTAACTGTTATCCTAAGGTAACTCCACGTAATCAGGAAATACTCTGACAACTCCAGGAGATTGAGGTCTGCCTGCAAAAATAGGTAAGTCCCTCTTCAGTAAGTTTAGTATGGGAAACGCCTATTTTGCAAGCAGTTGTGGGCTCACCCTGCCCACACTCCAAGCTGAATCTCCAACCAGAAGCTGTTAATAGAGTTGTCCAAGTGACAAATCTCCTCAACCTGACCTATGGAGAAACAGGACATGTTGGTTCAGACCTAGCATTGCACCCTTCACACACACACACAGAGCGGCTTGTGTCTGCTCACCAAGCAGCAGGTAGGCAGTGTATCTCTTCTGTTTTACTCAAGCCATAACACCGCGGCCCTGCCCTTCCACTGTTCCCTCCCAGTACATCCCAGTGGCAGCCCAGACCATGGGTGGCGGCAGCAGTGCGGATACAATCCCATGAGGATACAACTGCATGTGGGCTGCAGTAGCACTGAGCCCAAGCAGCTACCCCTCACCTGTGCAAACCAGTGCCCTGCGGAATTCACCCAATGCAACTGCCTCAGAAATACAAGTAATTTACAGTTCAGCAGCCCCAACTCTGTGGTCAGGTTAATTTTGTTGCTGCAGTAACCATTTTCTCTAACCCCAGCTGGCCTTGCCACATCCTGCATTGCACAGTGACCTAAAAAGAGACGTTTGTCAGCGAGGGTAGAAGGTCCCTAGCAAAGACGAAATGCATGGGGGGACGTCCACTTAGATCTATACAAAATGGACAGCCAAAAAGCTTCTTAAGGCATTAAAAAAAAAAAAATTACTGGGGCTTTCAACACTGAAATTGGAATAAACAAGAGAGGAGCAACACAAGCCACAGTGAATTTTGCTTTGAGCTTTGTTTTCTCCAAAAGACTGTGCTACATACTTTATCACTGCGCTACTCCAACAGAATTAGTTTTTTGCCAGTATATTGCTATGCCAGCTGATGAAGCTAGTAACAGATTTCACTAGCAAAATTTTGCAAATGTAGTAAGTTATACTCACTAAAGGTTGAAACTACACTGTATAACTCCCTACAACTGCAGTAATCATTTAATGTCTTTTATTTAATGAAACCAGTAAAGCAGCCTATGTTAAAAGCTGGCTTTCATAAAAATGAGGCAATCTGGCTACTTACAGCAAATAAGAAAGATGTAGAAGAAATACCCAAATGAGGTAATAAGCAATTAATTTCAAAGAACCAATCATCAATTTAGTAGCTTACACAATAAAAAGAGATGGTGATGTAAATATGGTAGTAAATACAGTAGCTGCATCTACAAGATGTGATTTAATTGGTAAAATGAATCAGTTAGAGAAACAACTGTAAAAAATGCAGCGTTTTTCAAGTTTAAGGAGAGAATAGACAGTCTGTTTTCTGCTTTGTAATGTGAAATATTATTGCATATTTTGTTCCAATTCTACTGAAAAAAATATCACTGATGTCCACTGGAAGTCTGTGAAGTCCCAAACATGAAACTGATTCACCTTGCACAGCACTGACGAGTTTTTTTTTGCCCCAGAGCTGTTCTCTGAAAATGCTCACTATTCGTGTTCATAGAGTCTAAAAGTCCCCTTCTACCTATCACAGGAACATAGAATATTCAAAGTTAGACCTCTCAAAAGTCTGTATTTTCCTCTATTTTGCCTTCTTGCCCACCAAAACAGATGTGCCCTGAACTATACCTGTACAGATTTGTAACAGGAAAATTATACAGGTTTGAATTAAGTGGAATGTAAGTATGCATGAGAAAGCACCAGAGGAAAGAGAAGAATAGGGTTAAAAGAAGAATGGCCCATACTGATAACCAAGGACACAACAGCAGGAAAACACTCAGGGACGTGATGTTTCCATTGAGACCAGGGCATGTGTTCTGCTAAGACCACTGCACAGATGAATCAACAGTGGAAGACCCTACACCTCAAAAAAAAGGAGTACAGTGAGCTTACAGCACATCACATGAGCTGTTCCTTTTCTTGCCAGCCCAACAGGAAGATAGGTTACAACTCTTGGATACCTAAAACCAGAAAACATAAACAATGTCCAGCAAACTTGCCTAAAATTTATGAAGGCTGAAGTAAACAAAATTCTGAGGCAAAAGGATCATGTCACAGTAACTGCTGAATCTTGAAGGTTAAAAAAGGCCTGTCCAAAACCCTGTTTGTCATTATCAATCAAGAAAACCCAAATGCCGTGATGAAGATTCAGTAGCCATCAACCCATGTCCTTTACATCACATTCAGTGATCCTGGCCAAACCACCTTGAGAGCCACATCTCAGTGCTGTTGAGTATGTGAGAGTGAGGGCGGGAATGAGTGACATCTATGAGAGATTGAATTTTAGTTAAATCAGTTTTGTTTAAAATAAAACCACCTTCATGTTCCACAAGATCTAAAACTGAGTCTTCCTAATTTCCTACACACAGTGAAAGGGACCGTGCAGCTACATGGCCACTGGTGCATAGGTTGGCAGGTGCTGTATCAGGAAGGATTAAGGAGGGCCTAGAGCTGCCATGATCTTAAACACATCTGGATTAGTCTTTAATTATCTAGTCTTCTGTCTTTGTTAGATAATGCTTTAGGAAGTCGAAGTCCAGGAGACTGCGCCCTTACTTGATGTATTTCAGAGGATCTTCCTGATTAATGCTTGTCCCTGGAAGCCACTATAGTCATTCCTGAGCCCTCGGATGCAGTATCCGACATTGATCTGTGTAGGTCCCATGGAGACACAGCCCAATCCTTTTTATATTCTTTTGAGCCGCATGCCCTCGGGATTTGGGTGCTTCCTACTCTTAGGGATCACTGTCCTTTGGTTTAGGAACATGCTGATGTTTGAAACCACCCACTGCTCAGGTATCTGTTGCACCCTTTGACCATCCTTCTGGCCAAAATAAATAAATAAATAAATAAATAAAACAAAATTGCTCCTATCTAAGCTTAATTTCCCATTTTGGAACTTGCATCCATTGTCTCTCATCCTACCACTGTGCATCTCCAGAAAGAGTATGGCTCTGTCTTCTCATAGGTAATCAACCTTTCTTACAGAGTGCTCCAGTCAGATTCAAGTTTTCTCTCCCCAGGCTTATTCATCTTTAGAAAATTCAGAACAAAGCTTTAATATTTCTCCTACTATGAACTAGTTATGAACTAGCTGGTACCAGACTCAGAGCCTTCTTCAGTGGGCCACATGCTATGCTTGTATTTAATACTCTGGGCAAATTTGGAGTAGAACTTTCACCTGTTTCCACTTGAATTGTTTCCATCCAGTGAACCTTCTATTTTGCATCAGTCTGTAATGAAGCAGATACAAACATATAAATGTGACTCGGGCACGCAGTTTTTACCAGTTCTTCACTGAAATCAGACACATGATAATCAACCATTTCAGGTGACTGAGTCTGAGGTTCCTGGCTCCTAAGTCTTTGAGGGATAATAGTTTTCTCTGCAGTTACAAATTCTAGTCCCAAAACTTTTCTATGGCTTTTTTTAAGTTAGCGTTGTGGTTGTTTGAGTCTTGAAGGCTTTTTCATTACCAATTGAACAGGTATTTGGCATGGTGACAGCAGCGTATGACTGTCAAGGATATCCTGACAAAATGCCTTAACAAAGATCATTCGCCAGGGATATAAGGGAAGTTTCAATGTCAACTTCATTCTTTGCCACCTTACTGAACTGCAAAGACCATAATTAGTGCAAAAGCTGATGCACTTTTTGCTATTTGGATAGCTTTCCACTAAAAATTTAAGACTCATTTCACATAGGCCAAACAAAGCACTTAGGTGATAACTCCATTCATACAGCGCCAATCTAGCCTGGGACATAAATCAATGCCCCAGAGGTGACAGTCTTCAAATCCTGTTACTGTTTCACTAAACGATCCATTCTCCTATCCTAAGAATTCATAGGAGTTGTAAATACCAAGGTGGTAATACAACCTAGATTAGAAGTACACATTTTCACACATCCTTTAGTATCCTGTACTGGTCAGCTTATTAAGATTGTCTGCACGTATCAATATAGAAAGAAATATTTGGCCATCCAACTGCAAAAAGAGTTCACAAAAATTAATGGCAGCTATAAAAATCTCATCGCTTTATTTAGACTGAGTCTATTCTTACCATGAGCTTTGGAATGTGGCAGCTATATGTGCTGTATGCAGGATGAAAAATACGCTGTAGCAAAAATACAGCTCCATGAAACTGTCCAGGAAAACTTTTTTTGCAGAATATTTTCTAAGCAGATATACCAACCAATTCATGAATTCACATTGAATCAATCAAAATGTTTTAAACAATCATCTGCTTCAATTTGTAACTTATTAAAAACTATTTCACTTCAAAATGCACCTACACAAATATCTTATTATTTAAAAGTTTAAAACATTCAAAAATCAAAGTTATTTCATTTTGATTCAAAACACAACAGCTCTTAATTTTTAGCTGAAAACTGCAATATATTGGTTTGTGATTCTTTCAACACATTTCACATTTTCAATAGTCCTGGTCAACCAGCAAACCAAGAACACAGCTCTTGCTAAGCATTCCCCATTCATCAGCACAGTCCAAATTACCTACCACCCCATTCGTTCTTTGTTAAAAATCTTCTGCTCTGATACGCTCAAGGAACAGTCATCCAATCAAATAAAATACAGGTGAGGAGCAGCCACTTTGTGTGCCGTAAAAAAAAAAAAGAAGAAGAAGAAGAAGAAGATGAAGAAGCTACTCTTTAGATTTATATTTGTATAATATGTTTAAATAATATTACTATTTAATTTTTTTTAAAAATGAAAAAAAGAGGAAATACTGAAAAATCACCCAGAACTAGAACGTTAAATCAAATTAAATGTGTGACAGAGGTTAGCCCTATTCTAATATACATTGAGGCATTTTTATTTATCAGTTTAATTAATGACCAATTTAATTAATGATTTTGCTTTTAAAATAGTTTCCATTTGCTGTAGCACACACTGCTGGCAGGGGTGGTCACACAAGAGTTCAGAATTAGGTAACAGCCTCCCCACCTTCCAGCTTGTTCCTCTCTGCTTCTTTAGATCATGCCACCAGTGAAACATTCTGCAGGACCAGGGAAAGAGCAGCCAGGGCACCTCACGCGCTGCCTTGCAGCAAGGTAGGTTTTCTCCCTTTCACACCAGGGCAGCTATTTTGCACATGCAACAGTGCAACTGTGTGTGCAGGAGTTGCACACTTCCATTATGTCCCACAAGTTTTAATACTGTTTGGAGATATATCAACATTCCCAAATGCCTAACCAAAATTTGTACATAAATAACTGCCTTTTGTATGTAAATTACTGCCTTGAATATTTAGGAGGTATCTATTAGGATAATGTCCTAGAAGACATTAGGACAGATAGGATAGAATAACATTTGAATAATGTACTGAAAGGATAATATCAGGCAAGTTCCACGCTTTCTTCTTCATATCAATATCACCCAAATGCTTTCAAATGGCAAAAAAAAGTTGGAGTATCTTGAAATTCTTTTCAAAATATTTTACTTTGACAGCCATGTGTTTAAGCATATTAAGTAGCACAGATAACATGGATTTGGGAAAATCTACAGAAAAATAATATGATTAGGTAAATACGCTTCTGAAATAATCCTATCAGTGATGTTACCTTTTCTACCTCATATATACCATATATGCTATGGCTTGGTATATAGATGTCAATTGACTTATCCCAGCTGAGGAACTGACCTCACGTTGTCACTGTTCTAGTCAAACAAAAATATTCAAGGACTGAAAGAACATGAGACTTTTGGAGGATGTCTTTCAAATGAAGTTGTGCACTAAGTTCCTCTCATCAGAGTATTTGCATGTTCCATTAGCATGAATCATAACACACAGATAGATCAAACAGCAGTCACCACTGTATCACATTCTTATGCATAGTGTGATGAAGCTGACTAATGGAAGTTGCCTTTTATTTGCTAAACATGGAAATGCTTAGTCAGCATTAACATTTCTTCTTTTGCATGGAAGAAAAGAAAGAAAGCAGCAAAAGGGCAGCCAAACTGAGCCATCATTATTTTGGGATCACATTCTGGGTCCAATCTCCTCTGGCACTAATTAGCTGAACTCTGCTGAACGAATGAATTTAAAAGTACTTTTTTGTTAGACACATATGAAAAACTTTTAGGCCATAGCAAAACATCTTCATAGTGAAAGGTGTGGCTTATATATCTAAATATTAGGAACTGAGATGCTAACATTATTGCATATTCAGAAATTACTTAACATCCTCTTCAAAAATTAGCCTGTTATCTGAGCTAAATATTGTCTTAATATTTATGTGTATGTCTACATGTACGTATTCCCCCTGTTCCACACATCCAGATACTTCAAAATCACATAAAATTATGTCAGTTCACACACTGTTTCCAGACTACTGATACAAAGACAAACTAAACAGAAAGGAAATTCCTTTAATTTATGCTTTACACTTGCCTTCCTGTTTAGATTCATTCGGATGCCTCTCAAACCAATGACTTCAGATTTCACTATACCAAAACCAATGACAGTCTTGCCTGTATTTTTCCTTTTGAAAACACTACTGAAATAATCTTCTCAAAATATTGAAGAAGGCAAAACCTCAAATCATTACAAACACAAAATGTTGACACAGATCCCATTGGGAAACACTCCTTTTTTCACAGAAAAGACAAGACTAGGAAGTCACTAGATATTCTTCCTGTCCAAAGAGGGAAGGAGCTATATTTATGTCATTCTTCAGTGGCTTTACATCAGTCCCTTCTTCTTCAGCTTCTCTTAGATAAAATGCCTTCTTGACAAGAGGTTCCCCAACTAGTGAAAAATGAACAAAGCCCATGAGTTCTGTTTTAGAAAGATATTTTTAAAATTCCTTTTCATCACATCCTTGAGAGTCTGAAAAAAAAAAAAATCCTTTAAATCTGTGCTCTGAAGAGAGGATTGTACCTTCACTGCAGAATATATATGCTAGTATACTGCTGCAGACAAACACTGCAGTAAAATTTTCCCAGTTAACAAAAGAGCTGCATACCCTTGAAACACACACCACTTTTTTATTACAATGTTGAAAATTAATTCCTTGCCCAGGAGGCTTTCATGACCCTACCATTAAAGTTATACATGTTCTGAAAGGAAATGTTTAGATTATCTAAAGATGCTGTCAAGCAAATTAAGTCTATTGTTGAATGTTTGCATTTCACTGTCAGACACCTACCAGCTTCACTGGAGCTATCTGTTACAAACAGCAATGAAAATACAGGACATTAAATCTAGCAAGACTGCAATTTATAAGAAAATAATAAATTAATTCAAACTTTTGAAATCTTGAAGAAGATACATTGATCTCTGAATGCACTAAGGAAATCAAGATTCGTACTCCCACATATATTTTATTACATCCTCACAGTTCAACTTAACAGTGGAACAAGAATTTTTCGTGGTAAAACATTTTCTAAGATATAAATTAGTTCAATACATGTACAGAAGACATAAAGGAAGAGGAGTTCCCATTGTTAAAAATGTACCACTCCACCCTAATGTATATAGAGAATAGTAAAGTTAATGGAGAAAAAGTCAGGTCTTAATTTCTCAGGCAAAGAACTACAGTTCAACATTTATTTGCCAGTGATCTCATCCCAAGAAGATCACACAGTCTGTTACACCTTACAGTTTTAAACAAATTTATGAGCTTGGTTTTTATCTCAGTCATGATAAGACCATCTTCCTTTCACACCATCAATGTTTAAATAGAATAGTACAAAGAAATCAATGGGGAGCACTACATAATATTTAATATGGCCAAAAAAAATTCAAGCAATACATACATTCAATTCATACAGCTTCCCTAAGATGCGCAATAAATGGCTGCTATTATCAGTCATAGTAATTAGATTTCCATAGTATATCCGTATATTGAGTTGTGTAGAAGACCCAGTTTGGTGTATTTGTTGTTACTTGGTTTAGATAATTTTCATGATATATCCATTCCAAGCACATAAGGAGACATAGCTTCTGCTATTTGTCTCCCTCAGTACTACAACATAACAAGCGATTTATTTCATTCCTTTGTGCAAAAAAAGCTGTGTGCATAATTAAATGTATGAAGACGATAGACAGCTGATATTTCCTGAGTAGCTAAAAGTTGAGAATTCTTTTAGTCTAAGATGGAATAGATTTTGAAGAATGATATCAAGAGTCTTATTCACATATTCATTATAGAAGAGCTGTTCATGAGAAGCCAGGTGACTCACAGGGTTAAGTGCAAAAGCTCTTTGGTACTGAGTTCAAAGGACTGAAAATGATCTTTACTGTTCTCATGCAACTAATCCAAAGGAAGTTTGTGAGCTTCAGAAGAAACCATCAATTTGTCACCGATAGCCTGTTCTATAGATCTTGCTGAAATAAAAGAAGGTGATTGTCATAGTTATGTGGGAAACTCCTATACAAAAGAAGCACGTCACAATTGTCAAATAGGGACAATTGTGGGAGAGAGGGAATCTCATGTATACTTTTCTGCAACATATCGTATCATGGAACTATGATATTAAATATAAAACTATTATAAATTACAGTTTGAACATTTCTAGAAGCTAGTTTACTTCCAGGTATTTATACGGACCATTTGAAATCTGCTGTCAGCTTCACAAAGCAGAACAATGCTTATTCTCTGCCCATGCCAACACAGAACATTACCCACAAGCCTCAGGATCACTATACTTTTTTTCCTGTTCTAAAACCTTTCTTGAGATCTCATTTTGCAATTGCTTTGGTCCAGGTGTCATTTATATTTCGTTGCATAAGCCAAAACATTGATTTTAATATTTTACAGAAAAGGTCCACTTTGCTGCACAAGTGTCTGTCTTCTCCATGACTGTGTTGAGCTGGCTGACATTTTACACATAGCTCCACGTATAAAAACCAACATCAGGCTGAAATAAAAACCCAAGACAGTAAACGTTAATCTAAGCTATAAGAAACCGAAAAGTTCTATGACAGGACTTATTATGGAGTCTTAGAATAGGCAGGGCTAGCAATCCCATTTATAGTGTGTATACTTACTCAGAGTACGACATGTTCATTGTTTACGATGACTAAAACCTCTTCATGGCAACAGACAATCAAGCTTTGTAACTTTAAAAGTCCTTTTTTGTATTTTTTCCTTAGCCTTCATAGAAATATTTAACTCTGTATGAGAAGTGACGTGAAATTTCACAGGGAATGGCTTATTTGGGGGACAAGTAGTTGATGAGAAGTTGTAGATCAGACTTGTAATGGAAGCTGGCTTCAACCTTGCCTATGCAATAGCTATAACTGTTTTATAATAAGAAAAAAAGATTAAGTCTTGGTATATTGTTTTGTAACTCAGGCACCCTGGAGTTGGCAAGAAGCATTTGCACAATCCAGTCAGGATAAGGCATGCTAAGAAAATTGAATGAATATAGGTTTCTAACCTTTCTAGGGCAAGGATTTGTCAGATGTTTCTTCTAGTGTTATTTTGGAAGAGGTACTTTAAACAATTGGGGTACAAAAGCAATATACAGTGCTGCAAAGCTGGCCTGTACAAAGCAATCTCCGGAGACACAGGAGAGCCATTTACAGATTTACATAGAGGTCACAGTGCACAGTTAAATAGAAGAAATACTGACGATTGAATTATGCTGCATATTCAGCAAATGGAATATAACATATTTGTCTCTTAGTTCTACTTCATCAATGATTAACTACTAGTTTCTTAGATATTTGACTTCTCAAAAACAACAATGGTAGAATTCTGACCTGAGTTTGCTTCAGTGCAAATGAAAATAAAAACTCAACAGAAATTAAAAAAACTCAAGAAAGACCAGAGACTTGTACTGTATATTTCTCTGCATGATCATGGCTTCTGAGCAACTATTTTACAGCAGACCAAAACATTAATTCCACTCTACTACCAAGAATATTTTTTAAAAGTTTGCTTTAGTGGGATGACAAGTTACCAAGCTGTCAAACATCACTACTGCACCTCCATGAGAATGAGAGAAGTAGAAGCGGTTGTGGACAATTAATTACTGAAGTAGCAGAGTTTCAGATGAAATCAGCTTCTGGTTAGACATCGAAATTAGAATACTGCATTTTCTTAAACGTTCAACAATGAGTAGTTTCCACTGTTCCTAAGAATGACAGAGATGAGTGAATACTGCTGGGAGCAGGGAACATCTGAGCATCTGGCTACTGCATTTATAGAAGCTGAGCTCTTTTGCTAATGCTTTTGAATAAAATTTATGTTGCTAATAAGAAGTCTGAATACAATGAGAACTGTTCTCAAATGTGTGGAGAGGTATTATTACCATGCAATAATTACCACTTTACCGACAAAAAACTGTCATTAGTAATGGCCTCTTAAGTATTTTGGTCATACAAACGTTACATTGCACAACACAAATTACCATGCTTCAGATCTCCTACTGTTAAGTCATACCTGATGTCCTGTCCGAAGCAACTTCAAAATGGTCAAACAGGTGGCATATAGTCTTCCAAAAACAGTAAAAATATTTTTAGGAATGGTTTCTTCCATGATTATTTTTAGGTGGCATGGAATGAACAAATACACGAGAAATGTAAGAGGCTATTCATATTTATTAGCAACGCTTAAGCTGATGCTATGAGTTCTAAGAGTTTATGAAACATTTGGGTTTTGGACCATTTCAAACAATGTTTGAGAAACAGGGTCATTTTCTTTTGGTTGCCGAAAGAAATGTGACTACAAATGATTAGGCTTCTCATGCCTCCAACTGGTAAATTACACTTTTTTTCTAAATAGTATTCTTTTGCCATAAGGTCAAGAGACAAGATAGTTTATCATCTCCTTTAACATACCTTGTGTGTCTAAAACATTTTAAAACTGCAGTAAGAAGTAAAGCTGCTCTTTGATTAGGGAAATCGATTTCTGTTTACAAATAAATTACTTTACATGAAAGCTACTACTTTCTTCATTTTTATAAAACAAATTTCTGTTCACAGAAATTGCTTCAAAACATTTTTCCTAGGGTTTGTGGCTAAAAAATTAATTTTATTTACAGTACTTTAAAAAGAATCACCCCCAAAAATTTCAGGAGGGTCTCATTTATGTAATTAAAACACAGTCAATAAAAAATGAACAATTTAAAGATGGAATAGCAGAATTAGATTTAGTGTGAAGATAAATACCTTTTGCTTTGCTACCAGGAGTTACTATACCAAACTCAATATGTATACAGGTACCCTATGTACTTGGAAGGACAACTGAACCCCTTGTACAAGCACCATATACTTTACTTCCAGAAATGCAGACTGCCTGATCTTGAGATGTCACTTCTGGACACATAAGTCTTTTGCTGGAATAGGAAGTCAATGATTACAGGGTGGAGTTATAACTTTATTGGATCAATTAGAAAGTATCTGCAGGAAAACAGGTATTTGTAACAAGATATTTTTGTAGAAAATATTTAGGTCCACAACGGCATCAGAAAAAAAGCTGTACCATCTACTAATTTCCTTACAAGTTATAACGTAGGCACATAAGATTTTAAGATTAATTACCTAAAAATGCACACAGCCTGAAGGGGAATGCCTATTGGAGTCTTCCAAAAGGTCTGGTGCCCATCTCAGCAACAGGACTTAGACACCATATAATCAACTTAGTCAAAACGGGCCATCTACAAAATCCCTGCATCCAAGCTTCTGCCAACCCTCAGTGAGCACATAATCTGCAAGTTCAAATCCTGGATTCTAGTCTCTGCTTCCAGTGCATATTATTCAGCAACTTTTTGTGTGTAAACTTTACAAGAAACAGGGAGTCAATCCTAAAGTACCCCCTTCCCCTCCTGAAATGGCTTCATTGGTTGGCTACTGACTTGGTCCTGGTCTTATAATACTTGTATCCCTTTCCACAGAGCAGCACGGCTTCACTAGAGAAGTAGATTTAGATCATAGAATCACAGAACGGTTTGGGCTGGAAGGGACGCTTAAGGATCATCTAGTTCCAATCCCCTGCCATGGGCAGGGACACCTTCCACTAGACCAGGCTGCCCAAAGCCCCATCCAGCCTGGCCTTGAACACTTCTAGGGATGGGGTGGCCTTTCATTCAAAAGCAGCACGACCATGGACAGTGAAAAGCTGAGATCTCTCACATTAATCTCCCAGTAATCTCCAATATTATAGAAAGTTGGAATTTATGAAGGATTTGCCATTAATATGAAAACTACTCTGTTTTATTGAACTCCCTGTAGATAAGGGAACCTAAATGATGTGATATCAATAAGCACTATAATGATACGAAATTTCAGAAACATCATGCTGATCAATAAAATAAAAAAAGAATATTTTAAACCTTTTTTAGCTTTGGTAGCAAAAACATTTTCTTGGTAAAATTTTTAAAAAGCAGGAAAGCAGAATGCACTAGAGCCATCTGCCTATTGCTCCTTTCCAAAATCAGGCAGAATAAAGTTATTTAAAAAATAAAAGTTCTTTAGGTAGTCTGTTAAACAGAACATGGTAAAAACTCCAAGTACATCAGTGACAAAACAGTAGAAGCCCTAGTAGACAGACAGAAAAATGAATTACCATTGCTAAACACGAGTAGTAAGTTGAGTTTAGTCTTAAAAGGACAAGTTATATGCTTTTTTAACACTTGTTACTTTTTTTTTTTTTACATATAATTAGATACAGATTGCTGATCTATTTAAAATATTTCATTCTTCGATGTGATTTTTATACCTCATCATTTTATCTCTGATACACTTTTAAAATCTTATTTTCAGGGACATATAGCATGTAACGTTATCCTCATGTAACCCCTTTCAATTGCATCTGTTGTTTGCACTACACTAAAACCATCCTTGGTAAAATCCCTAAAGACCTCCTTGAAGCCTGTACTTAAAACCCATCAAATCCCCAACCTCCTTGATTTATCAAATGACTTCAAAACCTATATACCCTTTTCTTCTTCTTAAAACACTTAACTACAAAATACTTGACTGATGAAGAAGTTGGTATTTGTATCAGAAAAGAAGAACAAAAGTTATACATTTTTTAATCTTTTTTTCTGTACCTTGAGAGAACCTTGACACCACACAGCTCAAGTGGAAGGCACCTATTTCTTCTACAGAAAGGGAAATCAGAGAATGATTTAAAAAGCATAAGTTTTAATCTACTCCGACTAAACGATAAAAATAGGTTTTACAGAAAAAGATAGACAGTATTTCCCTGATGCCTCTTTGAAAAAAAGGGCTAAAATTTACAGACCTACACAGAAGTTGCTTGTGTTCTCCCAAAGGACTCAGTGCTCAAGGGGGACATTGACAAAGACAAGATCATTGAAGTGACAGCATTTTGATGCTGCTTGCAATGGACCCCAAAAACAGGAGCTCTGCAGTGTGAGGTCTCCATTAGAGACCTCTCCTTTCCACAGCCCAGGTCCAAACTGAATGTGACAAAAACCGCTCCTTGGTTGAAAGGACAAGGACAAGTCAACATCTCTGCTTCTTGTACATGCTGTTAGCTGTTACCTTAGTCAGGCTGGGGATCCAGGGCTTTTTCTTCTTATGCTAAGGAAAATTAGTAAGAATTAAGACTTTTAAATTAGGTTACTTCACACAAGTAGGCCTTAAGGGCACATCAGACCATTTCTGAAAGGATGGTCTTTTATTTTCTGTTTCAGGATTGTGAGAACAAGGAAGTACTACCCTGCGATCCAGATCAGAAGGAAACAGGACTTTAGAAATGACATTGGACCATGGAGGGGAAAAGGTCAAACAATGTACCTCTATGCTTTGTGCATATCCATTTTTCTTCTGTCACTCTTCAACTATGATGAAAGAAGATTGTGAAAAAAGATTATATTTAAAATAAGAAGTGAAAGCACAGAAATAGGAGAGAAACTGCTGATGATGTTCTGTTGTCATCAAAAATAAACAAAATAAAAATAAAACTCATAAATACAGAAGTCAGGAAGGCTGTGTGGTTTACAGGAAGAGCCACTCAGCGTCATTGGTGGCCAGTGTTCCTATACAGCAAGGGAGCTGCAGTCATGTGCTGTGTTCATAGCAGTCAAGTCAGGAACATTTTTCATCCATGCCATCTAATTTTGGGCTCTTGTGCACCTTAAGACATCTGCACGACTGATATCAAAGGATGGTTCTTTGCAGACCCCAGCACCAAGGGTGGAAGCCTGATGGCCGACCAGCATCAGCACTTTCCACCATCCTTGTGAGCTGGTTAACACTGCCCGCCAGCTGACATGCCAAAAGCCCAGCAACATACATGCCTTGCCAGAGTTTTTAACCTCATTGAACCCAATCCCCTTCCTACAGTCATGTTTAGCAGAGGTCTGTGGAGACCAGTTTCTCTATTTATAAAGCTGCTGCTTCTGTTGTTATCAAAGTGTTAACAGCCAGTTTCAATCAATTTCTCATAGGCAGAAATTCCTTGCCATTTCCTTATAAACTGATGACTGGAATTGATAAATGATGGTGCTATCTAATTATACTAATGAGATTAGGTCAGTCAGCTTCTGCTAAGGAGTGTTTCTTGCAAGTGTCTGTTCTCTAAATGTCAGGCAGATGTAGATTCACACTGTGGGACCTCCATACATTACTCTGCAAGGCACAATAATGCTTAACAGAAAACGAGTCCTGCTTTGAGGCATCACAACCACCATATTACAGCCCAGTGTCAGATTTCTTTGGAAGTGCAACCAAAACCACTGAATGTTCAGTGAGTCCAGCCTAGGCTAGTACAGGCAGGAAATCTTCCATAGCGACACTTACAGGGAGCAGGAGCCAGTTGTGTCTAACATCATCCACATTTGGTTCCAGATAGTTCTGGTGTCTCTAAGTCTTCAAAGAAGCTGTCGTTAACAACCCACAGTATGTCTGCACAGCTCCAAGCAGTCCCATGCAGAGTTGCTCAGGCTAGCATGGACAAAACTAGCTTAGATCACAGGCACCCTTACAAGACGTCTTTTACCAGATGCTAACCTCGCAGGATTAGTATTCTTTGCCTGAATGGCACCAGGACTTCTTTTTCATTTTCAGACTCCTGCCAGATGCTCAGATGACTCTTTGTATGTGAGAGTTGAAAACACCATTACTATCTTATGTCCTGAAAATGAATCAACAGATCCTTGATGTAAATGCTTGGATCTTCCCCTATTAAATCCTGGAAGATGACCTTGCAAGGTCCTCTCCAGTTCTGTTTTCAGTCATAAACTCCTAGCTGGAAGGTACAATCACATGCTGTGATTCCTTCAAAAAGATACTCGTCTCTGATCCTGTCAGCTTCAACATTTCCTTCAAAAAGAAGACAAACAGCCTTCACTTTCTTTAGTCTGATAGGAAATATAAACTCTATGACAAAAATCCTCAACAGATTGGAAAAAGAAAGAAAGGGTCATTTTTAAAAGGGTTAAAAATTGATATTTAAAAACATTTATTTTTTTCCATCACAACCATTAAGGGCAGTGATGCTACCAACACACCAAACCCACAAAAATAGCATTGCTTCGAAAATTGAAAAAAATAACAAACACTGCCTATAAAATTACAGAAAAAAAAAAAAAAACAATAAGCTATCACAGTAAATTTCAATGTACTTCTGGAAGAAATAGCCCAGTTTACAGAAAGACAGAAACCAGAAACTTTTTGCTTCCAGACTATTGGATCCAATAAGCTCATAAAAAAATCCTTAGCAACTTAATGCTTACTTCCTCTAATTTATGAAGAAAGACTCCCAACTCCTACAGCAGGGCTCCACAGAAACATCATCATAAAGAAGAATGTTTATTTTAAATGGGACACTAACACACTGTGATGCAGAATTATTTGTTTGGGGCTTTTACACTTATTATCTATCTTTGTCATGAATATATGCATACAAAATTAGTTATACTTAGCACATAACCTTGACAGCTCTGTTATTTTTTTTAAACAAAGATTAAATATATAGAAATATACAACTTTAAAGAAAAAACTTTGAGACTTTAAAAACTCTGAATTTAAATGCTCGACCACAGTGACTTCACTTATGAGACAACCTCTACCAGCAGGAGAGAAATCAGAGCACAGCAATAAATTATAGTGTTAAATCATCTGATTATATAATTTTAGTCTTCTCTTTCTCTCTTTTTAAATCAATGCTTGAAGGAATAAATTTATTGCTGAGGCTTGTCTTCCTGTTCTGAATGATGGATCTCACATTGTTCTTGGAATTTCATATATATGGAATTCAGTACTTCAAAAATAATTTTCTTTGTTTTATGGCTTAGCTAAAAAACATCTACGACATACTTATTACTGAAATATTAGAAAATCATTGAACTGAAAAATAATATAAAATATGTAAATGTCCTAAGAAAACAAATTTTCATCAAATTTTACCCTTTTTTGCCTAACAGATTTTAATTTATTGAATGAAACTTTGCTCAAAAAAAAAAAAAAGAAGTAACAATCAGAAAGTAAACAGTAGCACAATTACTTGATTACAGTGAGAGGCTGTACCTTTCAGCTAAGACTGACTGGAAAGTTTAGATTAAACAGATCCCCAGGTAACAAAATGAGTCAAGAACTGAAGTCTACAGTGCACTGGAATGAGATTAAGTCACTGCAGAAACTACTTAATTTTGGCATTAGTGGAAAGAAGGTAAATGCAAAAGGGTTAACAAGTGGGCGCAGCTCACGGAAAGAAGCAGGTGGCTGAAAACTACTGAGATTATTCTTCCTCTTGCTTTTCTCAGGAAAGAGTAGAGAGACATTTTTCTGGGCTCTGCATCTTTCAGGAGGTTGAGCAAGGAAAATGCTATTGGAAGAGTTGGGTAGAAACAAGTCCTGCCAAGGAGCAGGCTCTCAACACAAGTGGGACCTGCAGACTGGTGAGATCAGCAGGTTGTCTTTCCCACTTTTTCCTCACCAGACTGGCTTTTCAACCCCCCTCCTGGGATTAAAAAATCCTGAGATTAAAATCTCCAGCCACTTGATTTTGCTCTACTCATGTCCTTTAGGTCTGCCCTGCTTTTTATGCCCTTTCTTGTCTCTCTCCTCCACTAGCTCCCAACAAAACATTGTTCAATCAAAATAAATAAATATATATATATATAAAATTAGGTTTGAGAGGCATTTCTTGTTTAAGAGAGCAGTGAGGAAGCAGCTAATTCTTACAAAACATTTGCCGTTTGTCCTCACAGCTTATATGCTAGGAGAGGATGAAATAATTCGTGTAATAACCAGCTGGATCTGAATATTTCTGTCTCAAGCTGTTGGTTCATTCAGTTTTTGCCCTCTCTTCAATACAGTAGTTTTCCCACTGAATTTGCTGTTCTTTAAATTCCATCTGTGCTTTCAAACTATTACCCATCTGTGCAGCATGAACTTCAACTAAACCTTCGACCAAGTGCTCAGCAAGTGCGCTGCAGTGCTATTATACTCTGTACCCTCCTTCCTGAGCTGGTGAATAAATGTTAAACAAGACCAACATTAGTTCAAGTCACACATTGCAACTCTACTTATTTCTGTCTTAATGAAAGTGGAAATTAATTTTTTCTAGTTAATAAATATTGGTAATTTTTTATGTTAAAATGGGATTTCTTCCTAAACACAATAAAGCATCTAATTTGTTAACTATGTCCTCTGTGTAACTAGGCTGTCATTTTCACAAGTCCATAGCTATCGCCTCTTACCACTCTGTATGGATGCCCACGAATAGCCAGCTGGAGGGGCTCTCAGAGCCAGCTTCGCTTTGCACTGAGCACAAGGGTCAGCTCTGCCTGCCTGCAGGAGCACCCTGCAGTGCCGCTGGCCCACTGGTCCAGCACAGTTGTGTTAATCATGAAGCTGCAGTGAGCCTTTGCTCACAAGATGTAGGACTTGATGTGCCTCAGCTTCTAGCTTCCCAATACCATGCAAAATCATTGCGTGCATTTCTCAGCAATGCAAGAGAAGGTGCATTTCTCAAAAAAAAAAAAAAGCTTTCAAACAGTAAGCAAGGCACTCTACAGGTGCTTTCTTTCTGATAACACTCTATTTTCCTTTTTTAGTAGAAATGAAAAAACTAGCAGAGATTACATATTTAGCCTACGTGTAGCAAGGTTATTTTTTTCATTTAATATGTTCTAGTTAAAGCCACAATGAATGATAGCACCACCTTTAAAGATACAGCCTCGCAGTCAGGTCATGTGTCAGCCCAGGTTTCACAGAAAAATAGACCAAAAGGCTACAGTGAAAAATATTTACTTGGATCACAGAATATGACAAATATGTTTTGCAAGATTACACAGGATTTCATTTCTGTTGTTTCCCTAACGGGCTTATTCTTGAATATCTGCAGTGATGATTCCTCAACAAAATGAGATATAGTATTTGTAAATGCAAAGCTATTAACAATTCAAATGGATTATACTACTAATTAAGAAACCACTAAGCAACCATGCATGACCTATTCCTGATCTGTGCCATGAGCCTCTGCAAACTGAAAGCAAAGAAGAAAACTCACCAAAGAGGAAGACCATGCTGACTTAATTGAATCCATCGTTCTTTATTAAATCAGCATTTATATTCTAAAGTGTTGTTGTTAATAAGGTTTGGTTCAGTTAATACTGGATCTGAATTAAAGTTAATTATTTCAGCAAAGTAGAGCCGTGCAAATCCAGAGTATGAATTCTGTGAAATCACACAGAAGAAAAAAAAATGTCATTTTATATTACTTTAATCTCTATTAGTATGGTATTCAGAATTGTATTTAAAAAAAAGAAACTCATTGTTTCAATGTAAAATCCATCTTAGTGCAAATATAGATCCATTCTATTTGAATTTTTATGATAAAAAAGGCATGCTTATGTTCAAAAATTGCATACTTTATAATATTTTCTTAAATTTATCCTTTTCAGGATTTGTAAAGCAAAAAAAAAATAAAAGAGCTTGTAGTATTTATAATATTTCAAAAAAAAGACAAAAAATTGCTGAAGTCTTGAGAGCAAATCCTTTGGGAGCAGACTGGAGTCTTTCGCTCAGTCATGCTATAAGACACATAATTTTTTTTTATTTAATATTAATAAACACTATTTTACCATATTCTGAATGCAGAAGTTTCACATCCACTATGTGCAACAGATCTTGGAATAGCAGTTTGAGATCTGAGGTTAAACTGATTCTGTTGTCGCATCTATCTTTTTCGCTGCTAATCCTTTCTCTAGATGCACCCCCTCACAAAAAAAAAAAATTGAATTTAACTTTTCCTGGCAAAATTGCAGTCATATAAAGAAAACACTGCCCAATCTGCTAGTACATGGCTTTTTCCTTCTATTCCCTTTTTACTATGATTGCTGAAAGTCCTGTTGAAAATAAAACCTCAACAAAATATCATCAGTATAGCATGTTAGTCTACCCCTCTGCAGCAGGAAGACCTACTCGTGAAACATAACGTTTCTTCCTTGCAGCCCCAATATACTATGAGCCTGCTTGATTTAAGGCAAAACATGAAACGTAGCCAGTTTTTTTTTGCACCCAGACTTGCCACAAGACTGGTTGATTAAGGTGCGAAAATGAATTATTATTGTAACATCTGCCTGCTTGGCATAGTTGTACAAAAATAGTAAAACAGGTAACAGCACTGAGACTGCAGCTACTTGGAGGTATCAGATGACTGTACCAGCCTGCAAACATGTAGCACCCATCTGAAAAGACCAGGATGGACAAGCATTTGCCCGAGTAACACCTGTCTGGGCGAGCCAAAGGCCATTGGCTCTGACCTGTGAAAAGAAGTAATCTTTGGACAAGATCGGTCCTGATCCTTGGAAAAAGTTTATCTAGACACCAGTGACACAAGTGGAGCTGGCAGAAGAAAGACACTCATTTCAACCCCAATTTCCCTCAGTGAAGAGCTCTTGACACCTCCCAGTTCTCCCAGGGGAGCAGATAAGAATAAGGGCAGCAGAAGTATACATGTGGCCTTCTAAAAGTGCCACCAAAAATAGCTGGCTGCACCATAAAATGTCTCTTATCAACTAAGCAAAGCAAGTTTTACATAACAAAACTCTTTCAATGACTCAAAAAAAAAAAAATGCAGACTTTGATTGAGGAGAGGTCTTTTGGGATATTTAAAAAATTATTTCTTTAAATAAAGATGAAAATTTTGATTAAAAAAGTAAATGGTTGAAAAGCAATCGTATGTCTTCCATGGAAAGCAAAAAGGCTCTTTGGGAACTTTCATGATGTCAAAGCCTGGCCATGAGGAAGGTTTATTAACAGCAAAACAGCTTCGATGTCACTGGAACTCCAGGAGACAGCTCCACTGAGAATTGTAATAGCTCTTTCAGAATCTATAAATAAATAGAGAAAAAAAAAAAAAAAGTCTATTGACATTATAACAGCACTTACACTAACTTAAACCTTGTCGTGTCAATGCAAATGTATGTAACCTTTCAACTAAAAACAAATAAATGCTTCACAGGTGATATCTTCAGCATACACATTCTTTGAACTTAATGCAATGACCCGGCACAATCAGGAATTTTACAATGGGCCAATGGAATTTAAATTTGCTGTATATTATACTCTTCTAAAGCCAGGAAGAAAGGCATTCCGTCAGCAATAATTTTCCCTTGCACTGAAGTACAAGGAAATTTCTGGCAGCTCTGGATTTCTATGCGGTACCTACTAACAATATTTCTCCATAAAAATCTAGATACATGGGGTCGAAGCAAAGTACGACACACTGAGCTATCACCCTATCACTACTTAACTCAATGTAAAAGCTGTCCTTAAGTTTTATGTCTCAAGATCAAGCTTCCAGGAATATGGCGACACATTCTATTATATTCAGGTCTGAACCCATTCTCAAAGTAACCTAGTCCCACTGTCAAGAAAAAAAAAAAAAAAAAAAAAAAAGGCTGCTCAGACTAATAGAGAGACAGCAAAAATGTAAATACAGCTAGAACAAGCCCAGATTCTTATTTACGAGGTTTGAGCAATGAGGCAAGGTCATGACCAAGTGCACTTAGGATCAACCCATGCACAGCAAGCTCACTTAGGATCAACCCATGCACATGCTCAGCTCTCCCAAGGCAGAGGGTCAGTATTCGGAGACCTGCAGTGTGCCCGCAGCTCAGGAGGCCAGACAAGGTTAAAAACTCTCCAATGCGGTCTTGGCTTCTAAGCATAGATCTGTCCCAAGAGGTTACTTCACAGGAAGCCAAAGCTAAATAATAAAAATGAACTTCAGGAATAATCAACTTGTGGTTGAATTGTGCAGTGAAACAGCAACAGAGCTCTCTGGGAAATGCACACAGCCAACAAGTCTACTTCTGGCCAGAAATAACCCATCTTATCTGATGATTTCTGTAGCTGTCTTTTGCCTCTGATCCAAGCCCTACACACTTTGAATCACCGTAGTTGCACTGGACACACTTTTCATCCGGGAAACTTTCCCTGCTAGCCGTGCCAGGTATCAACCAAGTCAGAAGCTTTCATAACATTTTTACTATGTCTGTACCAAAATACTCCTCAAATGCTTTTAAATATTGTTACCAAATCAATAGTTCATATGGTCAACTTTTGGGGTTTCAAGTAAATTAAGTGCATTTAAGCTCTTTGCTGGCAAGGGGTGAAACGGTATGCTAAATTTGTAAACATCTATTCTTTTAATAGTTATTGTCACAGTAATTCTGTTTAAAAGCCTTAAATACACAGCTATGACCACAAAGTAAACTTGTCATGATAAGTTTAAACAAAGTGGAAAAAATAAGAATGAGTCTAAAAGTGAACTGTATTGATGTGGTCTATCCAGCATTTGCTATTAATCATGATAAAAATAATATTCAAATTCTGAAGACATTACACTAAAATATTTTGGAAAACAGTAGGAAAAAGAAGAGAAACTTAGAAGGTGATCTCTTTCTCTGGAGCAACACTACTATAATCATTTTCTAAATCCACCGCTCTAGCAATATAAAATCTAGTGATTAATATGAGCAATATGCAAAATATTGTGCAAATAACATGCAAATCACAATGATTGATAGCAGGTCAAAGCAGCATGCCGTTAATATTCTCCTAGTGATACTAGAATTACTGTAAAGTACTGTCTGCACACCAACAAGACAATTAATGACATTCTCCACACACACACTCACTCACATTACACTTTTTATTAATCTTCTTTATTTCAGACACAGTAAAAAGAAACCTAGTCACTACTTCAGCATTCTAGCTTCCATCAGGACATACAGAACATTTCCAGCTGATAAGCACTAACCCTTCTAGCATACAAGTTTGCAAATGCCACCCTCACACATTACCCAGGGCTTGTACGTTTTAGTCTCTCTCTCAACATGTCTGTGTCACAGCGGGACGAAATTTTACAGAAGGCTGATTAAGCAAAAGTATACCTTTTTGCTTAATTTTCCCTTTCAAAACATATTACCTGTAATAAAATTAAGATGTCATTGCATATAGTGATGCACTGTCAGCTGTGAAGAATAACACAAGAGACAGGCATTTAGTGACAGAATGTGGCAAAGGCCACGTTCTCCAGGCAGAGCCATCACCTTGCTCTTTAACAACCACCTCACACAGCCTTGGGAGCACATTTATGCAGAACAAAACTGACAGTTTGAATGGAAAACTCATATTAAACCAGCAAGTTAGCATGACGTGAAAAACAATACAGTGAAAAATAAAAACAATGGCTAATAATAGAAGACGACACACAAGTTTGGGTTTTGCAATAGCTGGGGAAATCTCAAATGTTTTCCCTGGATTACATGAAGTGGCTGTGGACTGACACCAAGGTAGACCAGCTGTTCACTGAGTAGAACACCTGATCTGCAGGTCCCAGTGCTGTAAACCAGAGCTCTATCAATAAGCCACTTTTCCCTTTTTATTCCATTCCGGTTCTTCTAAACATCATCCACTTTTCCCCCTCAGATTGGAGGGCAAAAGGAGAAATCATCCCTTGTTACTTTCAGTCACAACCTAGGTCATCGTATGAATCAGTAGGCACAATCTCTTTCTTTAGATGAAGATAGATTAAATACCATAGCATTTGTTATACAGCATTTCATAGCATTCATGTATTTTAAATGTAACCAATTTGGGGAGAGTTTAACATTTTGGGAAACATTCAAGAGTTTACCTTTTCTGTGAAGAAAATTCTTGGTACAGAACAAAAGACTTCTTTGAAATGCCAGTATACAGTGGCAGAGAATTCTTTACATCACAACTACTTTTTTTAAGAGAAATCAATATTCTGGCTAAAAGTTTGTATGTTGTTTCCTAGTAATGCAATAACCCAGGAAAACTATTATTTTTCCTTGGGTTTTGTTTGTTTGCTTGTTGTTTTTGTTTTTCTCTAGGAGTTATTATTTCAAGTTACCTTCTTAAGCATATGCTAAGAGAATTGATGTGATATCAACTGCAACTCAAAGATCACACCAGCTATAAACAAGCTAATCAATTCCCCAAGTGCAGGTTATCTCTACTACAATGTTGTAGCTAACCAGTTGCCTGAGTGGGGTTGCCTCTATTCAGCCTCAACTCCAGTAATGTTGTAGCCTGATTCACAATTTAGCAAAGTTGCAGAGCTGCTACTGTGTCTTCTGCGTGTACCTTCACTACACATTATATTCTGTTGCAATCTTCTAACATCAGTATTGTCTTCAGGAAGCCAACAAGCTTGATTAGATGGATAAATTAATGTTTACACAACCCTTTTCAACAGTTAAGCACATATGTAAGTGCTAAGTGTTGCTACCTACGTGTGGTTTTTCCAGTTGAGCTGAAGAAGCCAGGCAACAGAACTGGCTGGTCTGTTGGCGAAAGGAGTTGCTTGTTGCTACATCTTCACTGCTTCTGTCCTCTGTCTGTCCAGATATGCATAATGACTCCATCACAGTTTAGTTTTCTGATTAGTTTCATAAAGAATGAAGATGAAAATGGCTGCATATGTACACCAGAAGAGCAGTGGATTTCATTTACCTCAACTTTAGGAAGGCTTTCAACACTGTCTCCCACTGTACTCCTGTATACAAGTTAGGACATTACAGTCTGGAGGTAAAGACAACCAGATGGGTAAAAAAGTGCTGAGATGATAAGGCTCAGGGGGTTGTGGTTAATGGGTCATACCCTGCCTAAAGGTCAGTAAGAAGTGGGAGTCTATCCTGGGACCTGTCCTGCTTAACATCTTTATCATTGACCTGGAGGGGACTCTCATCAAGTTTGCAGATGACACCTAACTGTGGAGGGCCAGCTGATATGCTGGAGGGCAAGGCTGCCATTCAGAGAGACCCAGGCGGGCTGTAGAAAGGGGCTGACTGGACTTTCAAGGACCTTCATGAAATTCAATCAGGAGAAATGCAAAGCACTGCCCCTGGGAAGGAAGAACCCCTGTAGCAGCCTAGACTGGGGAGGGACTGGCTGACCTCCTAAGGCTCCTTCCAGCCTGAATTATCTTGTGACCCTATGATTGTTAAGAGCCATAAGCTTCCTTTAAATATTTATTATATAAAGCAGTCATATCTGAAGGTGAAATGATAATGGAACAGCTGCAATGTTTTAATTAAGTGTACTACTGCACCTAACAATCTGTCTCTCTCTCTCTCTCTCTCTCTCTCTGTCGCACATACTTGCACAAACACTTTTTCCAGCCTCTCCATCTTTGCAGTCAAAGTATCATATCAAGGACACTATCCCTGTCATCTGATTTTCTACCCAGTCATCACTAATTTTAACACAAATCCAGATCTTTCACACAATTCTCATTTCCTCTGTCTGAAGATTGCTCAGTACTTTTTCAGCAAGATACTTTGCCAATTTCAGCCACCTCAGTTCTCATCTTGTAAAACGTCCTTTTCCTTCAGATAACAAAGAGTTTGCTATTCGAGTATTTTCAGAGATACCAGATGCCTGATGGTTTTTTGTATGCTCAATAGGAAACAGTTCCATATTTGTATTTCAGTAGTCTTTTATCAAAAGCAAGAATACTTGCATCCTTGTGAACAACAGATATAGGTACAAAAATAATTTGAGTCACATATTATGAATCCTTTCCTGTAAGTTAATGTCAGTACAGCACAGTGGTCTGTAAAAGCTATGTTATTTCAGTTTGCTTTGCCTTGAGCAACAAGCATTATTACAGATGGAAAGAAACTATGGCCCAGTGGTTGGGCCAAAAGCGGCAAATTTAGAAGAATCCACCTTAGTTCTCTAAACTACTGCAAGTTTTCTATGGGACCTTATGGAACCCAGTCAGACATGGAGACTGCATCCATAAAATTGGCTGTTATGAAGGCATAGTAAGATAAATAAACATCTTACAGAATAAAGTAAAATTGTGAAACACTCAGATACCATGTTAACACAGGTGGGTCATATAAGTACCATTAATACATAATCATGCAATTAAGTTTAGATATAAATATGATATATTGTGAAGTAAATTTTGATAGATCAGGAAAAGAAAATGAAACTCATTTATAGCGGGGAACTGAGTCTACTGCAAAGCAAGTATCAAAGAGGTACCAATGTGGTAAGGTTCTTGAAGCTGTACAAAGATAACTTCTTAATATTACAGAGTACATGTAATTTTTTCCGTGGTTATTTGCTTTATGTGCTTGTTTTTAACATTAGAAATATCAGGAGCTGAGTTCCCTGTAGTATTTGTGTTTGTTCTGAGATGTTTGCTGAAGGGCTAGCATTGTTTAAAGAACTCACATGAATAAGGACATCATATCTTGAGCAAGACACCTGGTTTAGAGCTTGTCTGTACATGACACTGTACAAAAATATCATTGCTTTCATCAGCCAGATCCTAACAATGTTGAGGAACATTTACGGATAGAAAAGCAGGCAGGTAACAAAATAAATCTTTAGTGAATACGCAACAGAAATGGCAACCCCATGTTTGAATTCTGGAGATTTGCAGTGAATTTTGTGGGACTGAATGCTGCTACTATTTAAAGCGACTATCATTCAAATGTCACACTTTTGTTTACAGTACCATTCCTACACATTCCTGATGGGTGCCTACTTGTAAGTGCAACAAAACCAGTGCTATTCCTTTGAGAGCACTCTCTTAACACTTGTGATTATTTCCAGGGAAGTTATTTCCAGTTTGGATTTGGAGGCCATGATTGTGTTGACTGCTACCATGTGAGGTCTTGTGTGTGACCATATCTTAGAAAAAAGATTTTCACAAGTTCCATAAAGAATATCAAATTCTCTAAGGAGAATCCAGTCCATCCCAATGTCTTACCTTCATTTTTCCAGAGCTGTTCCCAGAAGATTAGAAAGTCATTTGGCTTAGTTCTCAGTCTAAGGAGCTCAGCCATAAATATAAGCTCATGTCAAAGACTGCCTCCATCTCCCAGTTATTTTCATTCCAAGTATTTCTTTTTCATAAAAGCACTTTCAAGTATCTGACCTATTTATTTTAGCAAAGAAGTGCTCATTAATTAGAGTACTTCACTCCGTCCATGAAACAGAGCAGAAACATCTATCGCCTGTTAAATGCCAGGAGCATTGCCATCTGATTGGGATGGGGGTTTATTTAATTCCCTCGTTACCATGGCCCCCAGGCAAGTGATGGGACTTTTGAGGAGATTACTTACAGAAAGCAATTGCTCATTGTAATAAACCACATTGGTGCTGGCTTTCTGTGTAGCCAGGAAGGCAGAAAGCAACATATCCATTTATCCAAACCTACTAGGAAGGTTTCTCACAGGCAATGGTTTCTGTGGTGCTAGAAGACCTCATCCAGGGCCTTAGAGGGCAGCTGACAGATTTCAGCACCTCCATTCTTCTCTCACAAATTGCAGAAGACAGCCACAACTTCTCCAAGGCAGAGCACTTTCTGGTGTTCCTGCAGCACACAGTACAACACGACCGGTGCAGAACTGTGTCTATAAGATGGAATAAAACTGAACACTTTAATTCCTTAATTGGGCCTAAGGTGTGCACAATAAATAAGAGTTCTATTGCTTCCACTGGGGCACTTGCTTTACAGATAACAATTCATTCTTTAATGCAATATAGAAAAAGGTCGTAATAGTCTATTCTTCTCTGACAAATATTACATGATCATGTAAATAAAGCATCAGTTTTGTCAGTCCTGTTTCCTGAATCCTAAATGGATTCAGGAATCCATTCATCTAAAAATCTCTCCTTCTATTAATTTAATTTCCTACAAAAAGTGACTGAAGAATCAGGGAAAAAAAAAAAAAAAAGAACAGTTTACCAGCAGCAAGATAGCCTCTGTTATGCTCCTTTTGCACTACAAGATATTTATCAAAAATCATTTACCACTCTTTCATCTGGGGAGCAATGCTAAAACCAAAGGATGATTCTTTTTTCCTGAGAGTTTATAACTGGAGGTTTTAACAGACACCTTTGCATCCCTGAAAAATCATTTTATTTTATGAACCAATCCACATCATAGATTTCATGCATTGTCAACACATTCTCATCGGTTTTTGCCTACACTCTTTGAAGTACCTCCTTTCAGCTCTTGAAATAATTAAACTGCATTTTCCTTAGTTGTATTCAAAAGGTATGCAGTTTAACAGGGCTGTCTTCTACAGTTCCTGAATGCTCCATTCTCTCCAATGAAACTGAAAATGGGAATTAAATGCATGATTTTATGAAAAACAATGGTAAAATATAAGAATGATGGGCTACAGGGACATAGAGAAGTGAATAGGGAATTATCATCCATTGATTTTACCTAACTAATAACAAATACTAAGAAGTATCAGATTAAATAAGACAATGTTAAAAACATACAAATAGCAGCCTTTGGACAGAGCATACAGTTATGGACATCACTGTCACAGAATATATAGATATCTAAAGTTTATAAGGGTTCATTTAGACGAACTCATGGAAGGAAACTATCACAGTCTATTAAACACGATGCGATCTTTGATACAGAAAATCCCTAAATGCAGACTGCTGCAAGGATATACTAGCAGGAAGGATCTCTGAAAGCCTGTCCTGTTCTTCACTCTCCTGCAGTTCTTCATCCACTGAGGAAACTGGACTGACCCAGTACAGCTGTTCTCATATATACATAACAAGGCTCATGGATGAACTTAAAATTACCAGCCAAATCCAGTAGTTTATTAAAAGGTACAGTAGCACTGTGACGGTCAGGCATGTTATTATATGTGTTCAAATTGTTTAAACTTAGCTTATACTAACAGGTCTTGCCAATTCATTTATTGGTCTGACTTTCATCATTCTTCTGTCAAGCATAATGCTTTAACTAATAAAGGTATCCTCCCACATCCCTTCCCCCCATAAGGAAGGAAAATGATAATCCTGTTTTACAGCTGGGGAGTCAAACAACAAGGAAATTAGACATTTCCCTTGAGAAGAATCAATTTACAGGAAGGATGCTATGGAGCTTGCCTGATGATCCAGTCGGCTCCCTCATGTCCTGTTTTTCTTACATTAAGGACTGTGCAATAAATTCATTGATCTGGGGGATTGATTCCTGATTCCCCGTCAAGTGCTTTAGCCAAATGATAGCTTATGCTCTCCATTCCATAAAAGACTACTTTAAAACAAAAATCAACTTCCTGCCATTTCATTCAGCATCTCTTCTCCTCATCGTCATGACACTCTGCAGCTACCTCAAGGTATAATTTTAGCTTATTTTACCAAAGCAAGGACCTTGTTGTCTAAAATGTCTATCATCTACTTTTGACTGCTATGAAGTAAATAACAACTTAACTAGAAATTATTACATTTGTTGAACATTTACTGAGATGTGCTGTGGCAGATGACTACCTGGGCTATAGAAATGGATTATTTATCTGTCTTTCTGTCTCTCATACACAGATTCAGAGGCATTGTCTTAATATATATTTGGCCAAAGATTTGAGCATGCTGAAAGAAGCATTAAGGAACTGTAAATCACTAAAGATGTCAGAACTGTATTTGGAGCATGACTACTATTCTACAAAAGGGAATAAAAATCTTTTTTTGGAAATTAAGTATAAATTGACCACTGGGCATGAGAAACTGTACCTTTAAAAAATGTAGCTGTTCTTATATCCCCTGTTCAGATCACAACTCTACTGACAAGTCAGAATTTCCTCCATACGAGCCCCAAACTCGCAAAGAGGGATAGTGCAGATGAAGGATTTTATGGGATATGGGCAAAGTTAGGCTCCAGACATAAAGTTCAGATTTGCAGATGAGTGGTACATGAGTTCCTTAAAAAACGCAGTCATGAATAAACAAAGCAATCCTGAAATTTTCTTATACCGTGAGAAAATTCAGCATATGCTTTGAAATCATATTTTAACCACTGGATTATAGTTATTTGATTCACAGAGTCAAACTGCAGTAAGTATTTAGAAGACAGTGTAATTTTAATGGAATTCTCCAACCAAATAATTTGAACAGCTTTTATTTTTGAGAGCTGGGCTTTTCTAATCATTATATCTCTAGACTTTAATGAAGCAGCAGGTAATTAATGAGTTATAGTTGAAGAATTATACAGTTATACTTGAAATCCCCAAAATATTTCAAAACAAAGCCTATGCATGCAGCTGATCCCAGTGAAGTGAATGAAAAGCTTCAGTGATTTCTACAGAAACAACTTAGGAGCCCCTAATGGGTTTGATCCAAAGTCATATGAAGTTACTGGTAAGACATATATCTTCTTTGTCTGGTATTTGTCTTCCATTCCAAGAGCAGAATGTTAACTTGATGTGCTCAAAACCTCTTTCTCTTGATTGTCTTCGTTCATTTTTCAAGTATTTATAGAAACATCATCATGAATTACTGTATACTTGCTAATAATGGCCCTAACTAACTCTGAAGCTTGACATCTCTTTGACCTTCAAATCTCTTCCATGGCACAGGTTTGATAACCATCATATGACTAATCAATGGATTACTTCTTTGCTTCCTGAACAGTCAGAACTCTTGATATGTCAGACACTTTTTATTAGTATTTATTTTGCAAAAGACAGTGCCAGTGAATCCAAGATAGTTGATAAAAGAATTAATTCCCATATTTTCCAGAGCTGTTTTATTCAAGGTAACAAATTGAGATGTTACTATTCAGGAAGGTGTTCTGCACTTCCTAAATGACTCATCAAGAAAGGAAACTGAATCAGATGTTCTGAAATTTTGTCCAATCTACCCCCAAAAAAGTTAACATCCTTTTTCTCCAAGACCACCCCCAGGGATACACGCTCCTACAACTTTTAAAATAAACTTTAAACATGGTTGAATAAAGACAGGTCTGACAGTACTGGGATCACCATAGAAGAGGAATGTGAGAAAATTCTGAAATGCTGATCCTAGGAAACAGCCATGTTATCCAGGGCTTAACCTGTAGCACTGGGACATAGGAGCATTTTGTATTCATTTTTATTTAATAGCTCATAATCACAGCCCTAGTCATATATGTCTATGGGGTTTTTTGGTTTGTTTGTTTTTGTTTATTTTGTTTTGTTCTGTTTTATTTGACTATGAAAAAAAAAAAAACTCCATTAAAAATTCCAAGCTTCCTAACTCCATTACCTCCTCTATAGTGCCTGATTACATTCATAGTCCTCAGGCTGCCATGGTTCAACTACAGATCCTGGTAGGTAACAAACAGCAAAAATGATGGATGCAAAAAAAATGTTACTTCAAGGGCACTCAAATCCAAATAATTGTTTGAAATATTAGAAAACACTACAAGGTTTTTAAATGCTTTAGTAGCTTTCACTTCATAATTCTATAGAAATGAAGGGGCAATTTTGTGGTGTATAAATAACTTGGAAGTTATTTCAAAGCTGCATTTACTTAGTATAGGAATATTTGGAGAGCATTAGAGAAACATGGTAACTTTAAACTATATTTACTATAAAATATGGTTCCTTTATATCAATTAAAATATAATATTGAAAGAACTAGAAGAGTATAATAACGGTCCTGGTAGCCTAAACCCAAGACTAAATAAATAAATAAAACCATTCAGTCACAAAAACAGGAATGGCTCCTGTCGTACCCTTTTACAAGCAGCTAGACTACCCTGCATACCATGAAATTCAACAGCTTCAAGTGAACCAGAAAACACGTTACCCCTTTGCTGAAGAATTTTATTCCAACTCCACTGTACAAGGGGAGACTCAGTTTCTCTGTCACCTAGTCCCAACGAGGTGACTTACTTTTTCATAAGGATTTAAAAGTATTATTTTAGAATAGAGGGTGGTCTTGTGTAATAGAACTAATAGCTGAAAGTTGTCAAATAGACTCATGTAACATACACTGTAGACACTGTTTAAGAAGCCTTCTACTGCATGCTATACCTTTCTGAATTTCTGAACATACTGTAAATTAACCTCAACATTGAGTGAAACACAGCAGACTCCTATCAGATCGACAAAGGTACCAATGACTACACAAAAATTATTCTACATTCAGAAGATAGAAGAACAACCTCTTAGTGAGACAAAGGCAGGCCACACTCGCTCCGTCAGCTTAGGGAGCCTCCCAAACTGTCATCTCCATAAAAAAGGGCAGCTGCACATTATCTACTACACTCACTCTTTTCCCAGACAGGAAACATCATCTTTATCAGTACACCATTGATGCTGTGTAAGCTGAAGAGGAATTTTATTTCGATTATGCAGCTGCAAGCATACCTCTTTTGTCATTATAATTCTTCACCTATTTTTTCCACTATTCAAAGTAGTGAGAACCAGCATATCAGAGCGAAGTCTTACCTCCTTAATTTGGTGCTAAGAACTGCAATATAGCACAAGTTCTGCCAAGACTAAACAATGAAAAAGTTGGACAAAGCTGAAGAAAAGTTAGTGGCCACAATCCTCTGTTCTTACTTCATCTGCATCGTTCAGCTTAATACTGAGCTACAATGGCATGTATGGATACAATGCAACTGTCAGCAGGAATTAAGCCTACAGCTTTTGTCACTGAAAACACACACTGTTGTCTAATGAACTGAAGCAGAGATTAAGCAGCTTAGCAAGTCAGCCAGTAGCAAGAAGTACGATCTCAAAGAAGGGTTTATTTGAGCAGACCTACAAATTGTCTGTTTAAGAAAACAATTTTCAACTAGTTCTGCAATGACTATCCTGCCAAATTTCCATTCCAAGCAAAAGAAATGACCCGTAATGCCAATACAACCAACTTTTTTCACTCTCATTCTACAAAGTGTAAAAGCAACAAAAATGACTGAATCAGAACAAGACCTAATGACAGGGAGACAGATTAGCATATATCTATCTATACAGCAATTTATTATGACTTTGAATGGGTCACACTCTTAGCATCTAATCTTTTCCTGGGGGAAAAAACTTTCTCACATAACATTACCACAGTAGTTAAGCTAACAAGTTACCTTTTCTTAATTACAGGTATAGAATAAATGATGATCATCATGAAATATTTTGTAATAACCAGAGTGACGTCAGATATTTTGTATAAGATAAAATTTTGCAGAATTTTGATAGAGCATTAACAGATTTCAGCAACATAAATATTTTGAAATATGATAGTTTTATTGAGGCCTTGAGGGTTGTGTTTTCCAAGTTTATAGCATAAAGCAAAAAATCTTTATAATACAGAAACTCTTTCCATTTTTAATCCTGCTCTTCTAAACAGTGCTTAAAATGAGAAACAGAGTTTTTTCAGGAGTTTGGGACATGGAAACTTGTTTGTTTCAACTCTGATGGTTTCAGAAATTATGTTAAATTAGAAAACAATAAAATAAAACATTAAAAGGTATTAACATCCTAAAATAGGTAATGACCAAGGTGGATCTGAGATCACTAATTTATATTATAAATCTATGATAATAAACCTAGAGATTCACCAAAACATCATGTCCTCAAATCAAATCCCATAGCTCTTATATAGGCCAAGCTCCACATTAACTTTGCAGAAAGATAGGAGATTTCACTAGTGGACAGATGATTCCTTGCAAATATCATAATTAAACTCCACAAAAAAAAACCACACAGCATTCAACTAAATGTAAATTAATATGATCTCTGCCTTAAAGAACTTATAGCCCAAAAATAACAACATAGGCAAACATCATAGCACTAGCCACCCACTCAAAGGGTCCCCCAATGAGTCTTTTTATTGTCTTCAGTGAGTTTTAAATGCCAGACACAAAAGAAGAAAATCTTTCTCTTGTATTTGGAAGATTATCTACTCTAAAAGAAGTTATTCTGTCTTCAGCACTGCGGTGGTTCACGGTTTGCTGTTCTGCTGCCTGCTGCCACCAGCAGCCTGGTTCAGTTGACCAAGCCCCACACGCCACCACCACGTGGTGCTCGGCAAGGGGACACAACAAGGCACTGAGTTCCCTGTAGCACACAAGGTGCTTATATGCATCTAAGCAGATCAAAAAGGGCAACGAAGCTGGTGAAGGGTCTGGAGAACAAGTCTTACAAGGAGCGACTGAGGGAACTGAGGTTATTTAGCCTGGAGAAAAGGAGGCTCAGGGGAGAACGTATTGCTCTCTACAACTACCTCAAAGGAGGCTGTAGTGAGGTGGGGGTTGGATTCTTCTCCCAAGCAGCAAGCGATAAGGCAAGAGGATACAGCCTCAAGTTGCACCAGGGGAGGTTTAGGTTGGATATTAGGAAAAAGTTCTTCACTGGAAGGGATGTGAAGCATTTGAACAGGCTGCCCAGGGATGTAGTTGAGTCACCATCCCTGGAGGTATTCAAAAGACCAGTAGATGTGGTGCTTAGGGACATGGTTTAGTGGTAGACTTGGCAGTGTTAGGTTAACAGTTGGACTGGATGATCTTAGAGGTCTTTTCCAACCTAAATGATTCTATGAAATACCTGTCTATTCTGTTTTACTTACATTAGTTACCCCTATGATAGATATGCCATCTATCAGGTTTACTGAGACTCGTACAGTGCTTTACAGAATAAGATATGTCTATTTTAACAAGACAACCTCTGGACTACAAGGCTGGAAACCAGGTTACAAAAAGAAAATATTCTAGAGCCCCAGTTTAAGAACCCATCTGGAAAATCCTTTAACTTGTCTCAGAGTTTAAAGCCGGAGGAGAAATCTATGCAGCAACACCCCAGCCTCTGAGTGTGGCTCTGAGCCTATGCCCTTTCTCTGAGCCTCTCTCAAAGGTATACCCATACTTCCTTCTTCATTTCAGTGCAAATAAAGCATTTCTCTTCAACAGACAATAGACTTGATAAATGGCCACCATTTTCTGTTAGTTCTTCACCTCACATTATCTGGGGCAGGAGAAAAAAGGACAGATACAAGTCATTCAGCATAAACCAGGTTTTGGAGCCCATCTGCCTGTATATTCTCTTTTTTCAAGATTATAATATGTTTCAAATGCCAAAAGAATACAGTGGAAGATGCTTTCTTTAGCTGCTGTAGACTGAAGTGAGATGCTATAAAGCCCAAGCTAAAATCTAAAGTCTCAGAATTATGCTTGATCCAGTGGATCGAATGGAATGCATTCTTTGAGCTTTTCCAAAGTCTGTGTACTGCTGTAGACCTTTATTTTTTCAAGTGACCAAAAAATAAGTATGCAAGAACTCATTTAAATGGAAAGCTTTCATCTAGTCAATATAATATAAAGCATAAGCTACTTTTCCTTTGATACTGACCTTTTAAAATGACTTTTTAGAGGTTCATGCTTCCTCTTAAGGGGAAAAAGACTTCACTAATACAAGGTTGCTAATTAGATGGTGCTGATTGGCATACATAAACAGGTTAGCACTATTATCCATATTGCTAAAACCACCCTGATTATTTTGCTTAAGATTGTTAAAAAAGAGGATTTGCTCGCCTATGTAACAATTTTTTTTATTCTTCTGATTTACTCAAAAGAAAAAAAAAAGAAAGAATTACTTCTCTTTTTTCTGTCAAAATTTAAAATAGCTGGAGAAGAATTATAAAAATAGCACTTTTATGTCTTTTATTAATTTTTAATACTCAAAACTATCATCCAATCTGGACTGTCATTTAGTGAATTTATTAATTATCTTACAGGAAGACTTACCCAAGCCCATAACTATACACTCACAAATTAAAAACAGGAATAGGAAAACCTGCAAATGAGATGTTCAAGCAAATATAACACATTTCCACATTAATTGAAAACAAAACAAAACAAAAAAAAAAAAGCAGATTCAGTTTAGAGAATATCAATAGATAATTTACTCTCTTATGATGTACAAATCTTAATAGACTTCATCAGGACAGCTCAGTAAAATGGATAATCTACAGGAAAGATCAGAACAACAAAATGATTACTTATATGATAGGCTCATACTAGTAATGCTCTAAGATCCCACACACACATTTTGTAATTAATATGAAATTTTTCTAATTAAATTCAGATTCTCTTGAAATTTAATGATCAGTGTAATGTATTTAAGTGATCTCATTTTTAAGAGAACCCTCATGTCAGCATTATGAGTCTGTTGCAATTTCTTAACAGCATAGGCTGAAAGTCCCAAAAAGAGTGAATTACAGTAATCAGCCCTGGAGATGACAAAAGCATTAATCAGCATCTCTGTATCTTTACTGCTGATCAAGGTCTCAGCCTGGCAATGATATAAAGGCCGTAAAAAGGAGCCTTTGTAACAGATGCAAATATTACCAAATGGTAAATCTAACAGCAATACTTTGTGATCAGATGTATCAAATGATGCTAAAAGCATCACAGAAGATAACAGCAAAAGGCAGAGACCAGAAAATAAAAAAAAAATATTTTAAATATTCTGCCACATAATTCATGCTCCATGACGTATACCATTAGGACCGGTATTTTTCCAAATAGATTAAACTTCAATAAATGAGACTATAATTAAGAATAAATGGAATAACTTCTAAATTACTTAAACACTTGGTCACCAAAAATGAATTATTGTTGTTGGCAGACTTCACCACTCTTCTTATTAAATTCAACAATTTAAAACGCTTTTTTCCTACTAATCTGGCACATGTGATGATGGAACTATAAAATATAACATGCTCTGGTGAAACTATTTCCACCTAGCACTTCTCAGTAAATGGAGACATTCTGTTCCCCAAGCAAAACAAACAGCCCCATGGATTTCTCAGGGGCTGAAGCCATGACCAATGTTTGACAAGTGAAAACACAGATATACAGCTGGCTGCCCTTCAGTGGCTTCACTGAGAGTTGAGATAACCTTCTCTGAAGACACCAAGAATATTGCTTATTTTCTAGGAGAGTGTCTGTCATGATCAAAACCAGACAAGAATGTGGCATTGGTCACTATCAATCACTATAAATAATTTAGGATATAAAATACTTGATTTGAATGAAAGTTGCAAGACAGGAACAGGACTTCCATAATGAAGCATTCTTGATCCTGTCAGAGGTGTGATCTAGGAAGTGGCTATAGCAAGCCTAATATGTAGTAACAGGAGAAAGTTTAGCCAAAGCAAAAGAGCCATAATCATTTTTATATAAAAATTGCAGTTTGAGTGGGAAAAGACTGATATTGCCTCATATCAGGGTATTTACTTGGTTTAGAAGACATGGATTTTTCCACCGTGAGTACTTACGTATGTGGGAATAATCGGATACCAGCTAAAACTCAGATGTAGCATAAGAAAAAGAGGCTGGAACCCAGGATTCAACCCAAACAGACAGCTTCTGCAGTGGTAATTCATCTGCAAATCTCATTTGCTCTTGCTTCTTCTCTCTCTAACCCCTGGATTTTGGATTCTTGGCTGTGCAGTTGCACTGCTTCAAGAGAGAAGGTGTGTGGTACACCCAGATTATAACTGGAGGTTAAGGGTAGTCTCCTGGAATGATGGAGATGTAAATTTGAACCTCCTGAGCCTGAGGAGACCAGTCACCTCAGATAAGGTCTCCCACTTAGGCAAGTGCCCTAACAACAACAGGTGACATAAAATGGAACCAACAACATATCTGTGTTTTAAAATAGGCAGCTGACACAATTTTTAGTCCTGGAAAGGATGAAAAAGGTGCTTAGGCCCAGATAAGGGCTCTGTGTATCTCTACCTCCTCCCTGTGGCTGAAGGTAAACCCCTACCTCTGTGAGAAACAGAATTTCATAAAACATGGAGTAATACAGGTTGGAAAGGACCTCAGAAAATCTCTGTTTCAAACTCTTGCACAAAGCAAAGCCAGGCCTAAAGTCATGCCACTTTGCCCAGGGCTTTATCCAGTCAGATCTTGGTGACCTCCAAGGATGGAGATTGCAAAACCACTCCAGGCAACCTGCTCCACTGCCTGACTGTCCTAATGGGAACAGTCTTTCCTTAAACCCAGTCTGAACCTCTCATGTTGCAACTTATGTCAATTAGTTCCTGTCATCCCACCATGCACCACTGTTAAGTGTCTGAGTCTGTCTTCTAGTTAACTTCTCCATAGGGTGGACTGCAACTGCTAGGAGGTCCCCCTGAAGCCATCTCTTCTCCACGCTGGACACAGTCAATTTTTCCGTCTTTTCCTCACCGAACAAGTGCTCCAGCTCCCTGCCAGCTTCATGGACCTCCTCTGAACTCAGTCCAGTTTGTCCATATCTTGTATTGTGGGGCCCAAAACTGGATCCAGCATCTAGACGCAGTCTAACAAATGCTGAGTAGAGTCAGGTGGTCCCTTCTCTCAATCTGCTGGCTGTGCCCCTGCTAATACAGCACCAAGAGGCTGCTGTCTGTCCCTGCTGCCAAGGCACATGGCTGGCCCATGCTCAGCTGCCCACCAGGGTCCCAGGTTGTATCAGGGTTTGTGACCTGTCATGAAGACAGGAAACCAGAAGGATTTCTCCCTCATGTTAATAGATTCAAGAGTGGCACCTGGGGCCCTCTTCTTTCCTACAAAAGCACTGATAATGTAACTAATGGGTTATTTGTAGAATCATGCTTGAAGAGGAGAAGACAGGAAAAATCCCAGGTTCTTCCTGAAAATCTGTGACAAAACATCATCCAAAAGATTGTTTTAACATACTAGGCAACCTGGTATCTCTGGTGACATTAAAAGCACTGAGGTCTGTGACTTATCCACCTGGAACTGGACAGTGGTAAGTCTCTCCCGAATTTGGTCTTAACTGTCTTTTTGTTCAAAGCAACTGTTCATTGCCTCATACACCTCAGCTCAGACTCCTAAGGACGCTAATCTAATGACTCATGGACACTGTTAATATAGCATCAACAGATCTAGATAAAATAAAAATTTATTAACTATCCAAGCCTCTGCTTTTCCTACTCTACAATATGCACTAATTAATGTTTGCTTCCTACTATGGAGTAATACTAGTCTGACAAGAAATAAGATCACAAAGACTGTAACAATCACACACAAAACATCTGACGAGCTCCCATTACTGAAAAAGGAATTCAACACATAATTCATTAATTTTACTAATTTTAGCTATTCCTAGATCTTACAAGAGGCCTTACATCAGTGTAGCTCCTATTCCTACGGCAGAATGTCATCTGAGGACCTGAGCAAACTCTTGCCTTACATTTTTAATCACAGCTGTTGTTTCTAAATCCAGTATAGGAAGAAGTTGCCACTTCACTCCAACATGATCTCATTTGCTGTGCCATCTACATGGGAATTCTTTCTTTTGCTGACTTGACAAACACAAATAAATCCCAGATTTTGAAATCATATTTAGAATTCATTCGTTTTCTTGAGAGAACAGAACACAACAAAGATGCCTGCATCCAGCCATAGCACTGCCTATTTTAAAGTATATTTTCCAGTGTATACCTTACAAAAAATCTTCTTCAATGTATTTAAACTTCCAAAACCTTAATGAACAAGACTTCTTTAATGTAATATTTTGTTTCTATGCAAAAGAACACTGAACCAAATATTATGTTCAATGACAGCTTATGGGACAAAGAAAAAGATTTAGATGACATTGTTTCCTACAAAATATTCTTCTAGATCATTTTCTTAAAATACATTTCTATGAGGAGATTTTAGTGCATATGGCTTCTTAATTTTCAGGAATAAATACAAACAAGTAATAAAGTGCTGACATTGCCAACAAGTGTTTGTCATTTCATTAACAAGGATCTAGACTTGGGACAACAGTATAAAAGAGCTGATACTAGTAATTTCTCAAATGAAATTGTGCTGCTAGGTAATTCTGACAGCTTTCAACCACAGATATCTCACAGTAATGAAGATGGATGCTATATTAACAGAGAGACAGGGGGGAGTTAAAACTCCACAAATCAAGGGAGCCCGGGCCCTCTTTCTGTATGACTTTGGTCTTGTTTTGAGGGACAGTTTAATTTTCTTCCTGAATCACTGGGAGTTTGCCACCAGTTAAAAGCAAGACAGAGAAGATCCAATAGCATGGATGCTACTGCCTCACAGTAAGTTCATACAACTCTCAGAGTTCACATCAGAGGGAATTTGAACTTTTCTACCAGAAGAATCAGCCGGTGTCACTGTACTATTGACAATGTGATTGCCTCCTGGGACCAGTTGTAGCTGGCAAATTCCTTGACATCCTAGAGACACAGGACATGGGCAACCTCCTGGACCTCTCTCATTTTCTTTACTGCAACATTGTATTTTTCTGGTTTTGATCTTTCTGTTCTTTGGTCTTGACTTGGCATTTGCCACAGAACAGTAGGAATGATTCTGTGGTCCATGATATGCAGCTATCTGTGCAGCAGATGTTCTGCAGACATCAGATCCTGTGAGGCAGCTGTTCTGTGAACCTCTGAACAAGACATCTGTTGTAATAATTGTAATAATCCCCAGTAATTGCAGGGGATTAGACTCAATGACAGAGTTGGCCTACACCTGCCCTATCTCACCTCTGTGTAACTCCTTTCTTGCAGTAGATAAATATTTTTCCCAAGAATGATTTCTAGCCTACCCATTAGTTAAGAAGTATTCTGAAGTCCTCATGTCCCAGAAGGCAACATTCAGAGCAGTAAATTATTCTAAACTTCAGAAAGTGCATATGAATCCTTTTAAAAACAAGTCACCACGCTACAAGCTTCCCCTTGCTACCTGCCACCCCACCCCCGTGTAGAACACAGCTCCCCTCAGCTAGTGAGGGGGGATCAGATGGCTTCTTTAAAGCAAAGAACAACATCCAGATGTTTTACGTCTCCTCCTATTTCCCTCAATCCCCACAACATCTATTCAGGACAGTTGATCTGCAGCTTCCCTTAACAAATGGCAATAGCAGATATCATGAATAGCTCAGAAGAGGCAAACGTAGGAATTTCAAAGCCTCAGGATTGCTTCCACAAAGCAGTTAGCACTAGCTATAGCTAAGTGCATAGGAAGTACTTTTACTGTTTTCTGTTCCCTTTTATCCAGCATCAGACACAGGCATCACATTGGAAATTTCTTTCCCAGTGGTTCAGTTCCAGGAAACAGGTCTCAAACTAACTAGGATTCTCTTTCCCAGGTTTTGAAGGAAGATGAGGAAGGATGGAGAAGCTGAGTCACCTTTACCAATACCACAAGAAAAATGAACATTCTGACTTAATTATCAGAAAAATAACAGTAACTACACATTCTGCAATAACCTAATTCTAGCTGTTGCCACAGAATGACTTCAACTCAGAGGACTCAACTATTGCTATCCTTCAGAAAAGAAAAGTCATCAAAGAGAAAGCTGAAATCTGAGAATATTGATGTTGACGTTTTAGTACTTAAAAGGCAAAGTGATTGATGTATGGCTCAGGACTGTCAAAATCTAAATGCTGCAAAGACAAGAAGACAAAGAGGAGATTAGTTTTGTTAAGAAATAAATTAGCTAGGGAGCACCAGCCACAGTGAGAAACAAATGAGAATGCACTCTTGCTTTGCCCACTACTAACTTAGCTATCTTCACCTGTTTGTTGTCAAAACTATTTTTAGACTGAGTTGTCAGAATACTTTCTTCTCTACTTCTAAAGTGAGGCCAGGACAGGGACAGGACACCCCATGACCATGGGAATAACTGCAGGCAATGGAGCTCCAGTCACCAACAATACTTTAGAGAGAAGAATAATTCTTTAAAATAGTTCCTTTTGTCATTGGACAAGAAATTTTTCTTCAAGAATTACTTAACTCTATTCTGAAGTCTGAGAAATATATGCTGATTCTGATCCCAACAAAATCTTTTGAAACTAATATGTTCTTTGAAAAGAATATAACCTCATGGGACTACTATACTTACTAGCTGACCTACCTGACCACAAGTCAATGCCATTTCTTCTGCTTAGACATTTACAGGCAACATATTCCCTTCCACTATTCACACTACTTTCATTTACCATTATTCCTGACACTATTCCTCTGGATTTTTTCAAGTCATATCAAAAAGATACTAAGCTGCTATTCCCAGCAGCTCTCTTTCTTAGCAGGACATCTTGCTCAAAGAAATTTAACGTTACCTCTGTCCTTTTCATGACCCAACACAGTATTGTCTCATGCAGTAAAGAAGGAGGAGAAAGAACATTGGAGGTCAGAACATGCAGGAACCAATAAGACCAGGTCTTATTCTTCCAGGTGTTAAACAAACATGTAGGAAATGACAGATACTGTCCAGCCATATCATCGTGAGAAGCACAGATAAACATAGAAAAGCATCTTCTTTCTCTTACTAGTTTAATTTATCTACAACTTCAGAACCGTAGACCAGCCATGAGAAAATTCAGAAAAAAATTGAATGATTCAGGTTTATTTCATCTATAGAGGCTATAGAGGCATCAATTCTTTTGACTTGGAATATTTCTATATGAATGTAGGTAGCAAAATTGTCAAAACAGTATTTGAAAGGCTAAAAAAATGGGCTAATAAATACTAGAAAGCTATAGTACTTTGGTAAATATGGTATTGTTATTAACACAATGATAAACAGCAGCTGATTACAAGTTCAGTTTGTCTGAATTTGCTATGCAATTGCTATTAATCATTTTTGTTACTGTGTCTTAGAAGAAATAGCAACAAAAGCTTAGAAGTTCCTTTCTTATCTTAGGACCATGAGGTGTGTCACACATTTTTTTTTTTTCCATTTCCTTCTACTTAAACAGGTTACCACTTTGTGCTTGAGATGTGATAATCATGTTCTGTAAGGCTGCACTCCTTCACTGGGAGGCATACAGAAGTTCCAGTTTCCCATGCAGCCTACCAAAATTAATAGGCATACTGCCTACACAGAGTAATGTGCAAAAGCAATGCTTAAATGTTTACCATAACTCCCTTTTGGCTATCTTTATGTTTTCCTAAGGTATCATCCTTCTCCAGTGCATTGACAAGTAATGAAAAAAGGTAAGCATTTGAAAACACAAGCTGAGTGGAATTAAAAGGAGTAAATAGTGTGCTCACTAGGAAGCAATTAAAAGCTATGAAGCAGGAAGAAGGCTGGAGGTGCCTAAAAGGCATTGTAATTAAAACCTAATGCATGTTAACTGTGAGTGGAGCATTGAAGTCATTGACATGAATGACAGAACTCCCACTGAATTCAATAGGGACAGGATTTTACTCCATAAGTGCCCAACAAGGAGGTCAGTTCAGCTTCAGAAAGATTGATTGGAGGTTTGAGGATAAAAAGAAACGATGCTGAAAATGGGAACTGGTAATTTATATAGGCAGCGGTATGCACAGTTGTAAAATATCCACAAGAGAAATGAAAAGAGAGAATGAAAACCAAATGAGTTAATCCTTGAGAAAGAGGGAGAATAAATTATTTTTAAAACACGATTAGCAAAAGAGAGAGAGAGAGAGAGTGAGAGAGATTATTAAAAAGGAGACAGAATTAAGACAAACCCTGAACATGGAACAACTTTACCCCAACTAATAGCTAGGAAAAAAAAAGTGATGAAGCAGTTAAAAAGCAGTGATAACTTTGTAGAGCATAGCTATTGATAAAAAGCATATTGGGAATACTTGGAAAATCTGAATTGGTTCAGATAGCACATAGTCTATTTGAACATGAATCAGAAATGAATTAAGAAAGAAAAAAAATTTGCCATTGAGTACAGCTAATCTCCAGAGCCCAGTTAAGTAATGGAGCCATCCTTCAGAAAGAGTCAGTTCCAGTGGCTTTAACACCTTGTTGTCAAAAATTGACAACATAATTTAAGTTTCCCTGGATGTATTCAGTGGATGTAGATAAAACCCCAGAAATTAAAAATCATATTGGATATCAACACTAGCCTATAAAAAATATACCACCAAAAGTCCTACTTGTACAGGGAGTCTAGCAGGCTAACAAATTTTGAGTGGAAAACTGCCTAATTTCACAAAATGAATGACATTTCATACTAGATACACTGTATGCAAATATAAAAAAAAAGTGCAAAAGAGTTCTGATGTACCATTTAAGTACTTGGAGTTCAACTGTTGCAAGGGAATTCTGTTAATTTGGCTGGTATATCTAAAACTCTGACATCAACAGTCAACAAGCAATGGACAGAAAGAAAATACTAGCAGTGTATCAGCCCATTCAATAATGATATTCTCCATGTCTGCAGAACATTTACAATGTCTCTCCTTATCAGACAAATAAATCTTCCTGGCAGAATATTCTTAATGTTGACTACTAATTCATGAAAAATTAAGAGATGGCATTGTGAGTATGTAACTTGTCTAAAGGATATGAGAAGACTGAAAAAATTGGTGAAATCAAGTATTTTTAACAATGCCTGAAAGCTGATGATCTCCTGAAACACCATGCAGCCTTTCATTATCTGATCCTGCAAGTCAGTAGCTAAAAATACACACTTAATTACTTATTTCACTTCTCTGTGTGACATAGAAAAGGACACTGAGCCAACTGAGAGAGCTTGACAACCCTGAGTTCTTAAGCAATGACTTCAGAAAGTCCTACTCAGAGCTTTCAGCTCATATGAAGTTTTAACAAAACTAGAGAAAGGCCAGAGGATGGAGCTTCTGAAACATAGAGAGTGCTGTCTGCCCACTGTTTGCTCAATCAGGCTGCCCAAGAGGTAATGGGTCTTAGACGGACTATCCCAGGCATTGCTATATTTCAAATACAACTTCTGTAACTTCTCTTGAAGGGCTGGTTACTCTGGTGCTGTGAGAAAAGGCATTTCCAACTGCTCTCATCTGCAGACTTTGTCATGAAGTATCCTCATGAGACACTATTGGTCTTTCCACACCACAATGCAAAGGTTTAGCAAGAAAATATTCTCCTGAGACATATGTCCTAGATGTCCTCCCTAGACTAGGCAGTTTATTCCTACAGCCATACAAGCACTCCCTGGAGACCTGCCACATATTTTCACATGCATTCAGCAGGGAGCTCTAATTTTTTCTCTTCTCCACATCCATGCACAGTATACAAAGTGCAAAGGGCAGTCTTAAACTTCCAAAATGTACATATAACGTATTTATTCTTGACTGTAGTTCCACAAACATGCAATAAAAACACAACCAACCCAGCAGTTGCCCTACTTTACTTTGTCCTACATCACCTACTCACTGATTCATATTTAAATCTCCAGTCATTTTTAGCATAGTACGGTTATTTTTATGTACTAGGTCATTCTAAACAGATGCTCTTACCTGCAAAGTTTAGAAGGAAAAGATCTCTCCTAGTACTATGAAGAGCTGAGAAAACATTGACAAGACTTACATTATTAATCAAAAAAATCATCTTAAAAGTTTTGTGTTTCCACTATTAGTTGAGAAGAGCTTCTTTTTAAATAAGTAACTTGGTTTCTGTTCCTCTGCAGAAGAGATATTCACATTTTTTACTAGAATCTCACTTATTTCTTTTTTGTTTTTTCATGAGCTGCATCCCATACAGTGCGTAACGTTGTGCACTATTTTTAGAGCTGTGAAAATAAGACATAAATCATTCATGTTTCACAAGTCACCTTTAAGGAAGTATTAAGGTTTTTTTTACTCTACTGTGACGACATAATTGAAAAGTAAGTGCTAAAAATGTTTAAGCAGGAGGCTCAATGGTTTAAAATGAATACTACCACAGTGAAAATAGATTCTTTGAGAGAATTAGCTAATCATTAATAACCTGAATTGACAAAGACAGCACTAATCAAGTTCTGGCTTCATAATAATTCTTCTAAAAATGGGTGGAAGTGGAGAGCAAGCTAATGAAGTGAGAATAATTTCTGCAAAAATAGTAATGAATCTACAGCACATTAACTCATTATTGAATTACACTTTTATTTCAGAGTTTCCTTTCCAGGTCAGGAAAAATGCAGGACACCTAGGGCAGGCTGATCAGGGAAAAGATAATGTTTTTTATTACTGACAGCACCTACATCATGTGAGGCAATACTAGCAGAGAGATCCGTTTTATGTTAGAGAAGGGTTTCAAGCAACTGAAAGGTGCTGACTAGAATGAATGATCCAGTTATAGAAATAAATGTACATGTTACATTGAATATAATTTCTTTGAAACCTATTTTTTTAACTTGAGTGCACACTAAATTAAAGACTAACCTAAAAAAACACATTTCCATCCAGAAGAGGTACAGTACTTGAATCTGACCCTGAAAGTTGACAACAGTGTCTGAGGACTCCAATGGGGACGAAATCAACCTCTAGAAAGAGAATTTCCCAGGTTGAAATGTGTATGTACTGTAAAGCACATACCCATTAAGTCTTTGGCTTCAGAGAGAGATCAAATCTATTGCACATGCATAAGCTGACTAGATAAGTACAGGCCCAGAAGACCTTCCAGAAGTGTCAAACTTAAAATGCATGGCTGTACAACACAGCCTAGATGTTCAGAGGCTCCAAATACGGCCATTTCTATGTCCAGAGTCCCAGAGGAGACAGCTATGTAATGCTTATGTGCAGCAGCTAGATCAGGGGCATCTGGCTGGCATTATCATGTGTCCCTAAATCCCAGTAACATTTTTAAAGTATTCAAAATGTGCCCAGATGAAACTTCCAGAGAATACATACAAGAAAATCCAGACATACATACATCCTACCCCTCCATGAGAATGTGTCTGAACAAACTTCACCAATTCCTGGTGTTTTTTCTGAGGTGATAATGGGTAAAATACTGTTACCTATGTACTACACGTGCACACACTGAGAGTTCAAATTACTTCATGAACCTCCTAGCCAGCTTCAATTTAAAGTGTTCACCTAAAAACTTCATTTAGTCTCTGCAGCTGCTTCAGTCAGTGGGAGTCTTTGGCTGGCTCTGAGCTCTGGTCAGGTGAGAAGGCAAGAAAAAGGACTTTGTAAAAGCTTCTTTATTCTGCTTTTTTGTTGTTTGTTTGTTTGTTTTTTTAAGTCTATTTTTGTGTGAGTAAAGGCAGCTGCATTTATATTCCTTGAAATAAATCCTATTTGACACAGTTATTCTATCCTACTCTCTGCAATGCAGACTTTTTTTGCCAGGAATAAAAGCTGTGATCATTATAAAACCATGAGAAAATTCAATATCATATAAAAAGAATGGTTTTTTCATGTATGCACAAAAAACACAGCACACACATAGCGTAAGGGTGGATCCTCTGATCATGCAAACAAATAAAACATTACAGACTTGGAGCTAAATTAGTTACACTTGCTGAGGATGCCTGCTAGACATTTTCTGGAGGTAGGGCTGAGAGAAAGCACCAGCACTAGTTAATCAGAACTTGCTATTTTTTCTTCTCAACATCAGGTCTGATAATTCAATTTATGTGAGCCTACAGCTAATTTAAAAGATCATTGTCATGCCAATTTTGCTAATGCTTTTCATTCTAGACTTCAACAGATCAGGATGTTTCCTCTCAATTTTCTGTTTGTAATTCTGTCTTGCACAATGCAGATTTTAATTTGAAGCTATTTTATCCTTTATATTTTTTAAAAAATTGATATATTTTCCTTTCCTAAACATGTCATACCTTCCTCTAATTGTATCATATACTTAATATAAGTTTCTTTAAAAAATACCAGGTCCTTCTACTTTCAGTATTTTTTACTTTTCTCACTAAATTCCTCTTTAGTTTGACTATTATCTCCTATCACAGCAATTGTCTGCAGTGAATCTGAAATAAGCATTAAGAATTGCTATAATTTCCAAGTGTGTTGAGAAACAAAGTTTGTCTAAACTGTATAGTCCTACTTTGGACCAAAAATATTTCCAAATCTCAGATTTCTACTTAGTACATTACAACACATATCAAAATCTTTAGTTGCATTTGACACTGCAGTTTGGACTTAATTATGTACAAACATCACTCCTTGTTTGAAGATTCTCCAGTTGAACTCTTCCAGCTCTTTTATGCATTTCCTCAGTTATTATTTCAAGTAATACATAGGCTTTCACAAGGAAAGCTCCCTGTTGCAGCACTCTTTGCCCTACTTCTAAAGCATCTTCCTTGTACTGACTGTGTTTGTACAGTGGAAGAAAGGCTGCACTCCGTAAGAAATCATTTCTGCAATTGCCGACTCACAGGAACTCCTTGGTGCTGCAGCTGCACAGCTTCGTGTGGTCGGTGAAAAGGAACCACATATCGCTGCATGGTGGCCATGGGATGCCACATTAGACGTTATGCTCTGCTTCCCACCCTGGCAGTCCCTGATGCTGCCCGCAGGCTAGGCTGCTGGGGCTATGCCTCCACAGGACACCAAGCACCCTGATGGCAGGGTGGGCTTTTCTCTAGCTGGCTTCAGGAGCAAATATCAATCAGCTAAAAAAGACCATAGAAAGAAAAAAAAGAGCAAGGGACAGGTAGTTGCTATATTTTTCTCTCTTAACTGACACATCAGTTCTGTACATTGCTAAACAAAAGGAGTTTTGACTAAATATTTGTCTCCCACTCTCTCCCTTTAGTAAAAAATTAACATGTACAGGATCATTCAGATGAAGAACAGCATGAAAGGGGCTAAAAATGAAAAAGTAGTATGAAGAGACATTCATTAAGGATTAAAAAAAAAAAAAAAAACGCAGAAGGAGCGGCTTTACACACTGCCATACAGCTTCTATTTAGACAGGCTATTACATCCTGCCCCCAGTATATACAGCCACACGAGGCTGACACTAGAATAAATCTCAACTCTATAAAAATTTACTGACAACACAGACTGTGAGAGAAGGGCTCATTTACCCTCTTCTTCCAGCTCTTCCCTTCCTGCAAACTTCAGCAGGTTGGTGCTGCATAAAACTGTTTAACGCCTGCTAGGACTTCTCCAGCCTAACTTTGTGGAGACCCAGAGACCACTGGCACTTCAAGGAAAGCTGGGCAGTCTCCTCCTTGCTGTGGTAGAAGACTCCCCAAGAAATCGAGAAAAGCAAAGGAGATAGAAGGTCAGCAAAAAAGTGAAATGGCACAGCTATCCAATTTTGATTTCCCAAAATGAAGGCTGGCAGGAAAAGGAGGCAGGTTCACGGAAAAAGGACATACTCCACACCACCACAAGAAGGGGTTCGAGTGGCAGCAGTGCAGTGCTGAACAGCCGGGAGCACCTCCAAGAGCCAGAGCTGCAAGGGGGAACAGCACTTCATCACCACTCAACCATCACTGCACCTTGCAGGGCCCTGACATGCAGACACCACAGTAATCCCACTGGCTTTCCCAGAAACAAGAAGCTCTCACGCTGATTCAACTACTGTCACAACAGGTGTTGCTCTGGACTTCTGTTCTTGCTAAGGAGATAACCAAGCAAGTAACTCAGTACTCATCTTGTGCCAAAAGTCAGATTTCAGTCTAAGCTACCCAAAGCCACCCTGCTGTTTGCATTACCTCTTTTTGTTGGCATGAGCAAAATTTTCTGTGATAAAGGCTAGTGAAGTCCCAGAAAAGGTGGCCAACGCAAATATTGCAAGTTTTTAAGAACGAACCAGCTACACAAATGTGGTCCAGAATGCCTTAGGTTCAGTTAATCCTGCTCTGGGCCAGGAAGAAGTACTTGACTCTTAAAAGTCCTTGAGAAAATCCTCTTCCCTAATTCTGTTTGTTAAAAAGCTATCAACCATGTTCTCCCCCTTGTTCTTCACCATGTGTCACAGTATCTTCAAACCTAGTTATAAAACAGAGGTTAAATCCCCTCAGTGCTAGAAAGATTCAGAGCAGATGTCTTTTTATGACAAAGGAAATCCAGAAATGAGACATGTTAGATTAACCAAACTGAACAGATCCAGTGGAAAACATGCCACATGCTGAACTAATATTGACACAAGTCAAAGCAGTGAATTCATCACAGACTTGGTGATACATCCACCTCCACAACCCTTGGAGTCCTGACCATGTGGTCCTGTGACACCACAGAGTGACAGACAAGATTAAACTGGGCAGCAAAGGAATAAGCAGGGTATATGTCTTTCCAATACCCAGCACAAACTGGCAACACCAAAAAAGCCTAACGCAGCCTCAGGCAACGTCCACACTCCGCTCATCCATCCCACTGAGGAATGATGAAAGCTCTCCCAGAGGTGATCTGGCAGATGATCCAAAGTGAACAATGAGGCGCATGGTGGAGCAAGACAAACATGGGGAAGGGGCCCAAGCTCTGGCAGGCCTTCCACATAATGGTCGTGCTGGACATGTGAGACCCCATTTAAGGGTAACCCCTGCAATGCCCTGGTCATCTCCCTAGGAGAGGATGGGGAGATGTCCCTTACATGCGCCTTACTAGGAAAGGATGTTCTGGGCCATGCCAAAAATACCAGCATGGTGTGTTTCCATGCCACTGGCTTGATGGTTTGATCACTGCTCTGACTGTTCTGACAGGGTGAAAAAGAGGCAGTGAAAAAAATGTCAGTTACACTTTATCTGGAGAATTATTTGACAAGTTTCATGAAGCAGTGTGAAGCTTTCCCTGGTGTAGAACTGTGACATCCACTGAACTGGAAGGAGGCCAAAGGGCAGAAATTAGAAGGGCTGTAAAAGATTCAGGTAGAAATATCTTTGAGCAAGAGATCTTTCACAGTTTATATCCATTCTTGTTCTCAGGTGTTTAAAATACCTTCCTAGAAACTAAGGATAAGCATTGTCTCACCCTCAATGTTGGACATTTCATTCAGCAAACTTTTTTAACACCTTGTGATAAGATAGATAACATTTCTAAGCCATGAGAAATTAACCTATTTTTCGTACTTCTATCTAACATGGCTCTGGTGATAAAAGTTGCATCCATAAAAAAAAGCATTAAAGAACCCAAGCAAGCACTGATTTTTCCTTGGAAAATCAGAGGGTTTTAGCTCTCTATCCTATTAGCTTCTGCCTCCCACCCTGCTATAAAACCCCCAAAATTCCACTGTTTGGCAGAAGAAAGAGATTTTCTCAGACCAGGCATGGTGCCAAGGCTGACAGAGCTGAAGGCCTCTTCCTCTGTGCGAGTCATGGTGTCCCTGAGGACCAGAGCAGTCCAACACCCCACACCTGGAACAGCCGCAGCATATGTCCTCTAGGAAAATAAACAGGACCAAAGCATGGCTCAAGAGATGTCCCACGATCACCACCACTGCTTCAGCATTGGCACAGACCATGTCACAGTTTTGGCCTGTGCCAATCAGCAGTCTCCCAGGCAATGCTTAGGCCAAATGTGTTCCCATTAAAAAGGATGAGAAGCCCTGCTTAATGGGAAAGCATGAGTTTAACCGCATCACTCGCCTTCTGGCCCAAAGCACAGACTCCAACCCATCCTATTTATTAGCAAATATACAGCCAACATGGGCAACATACTGCCTGGGTCCTGGGCTGAGCGAGCCCAGTCTCTGTCACAGTAGGTGTCCCTAGGAGCATGTTGCTCCCACATGGACAGGGTGGGCTTAGATACCCACACCTGTCCCCACCATGGCTGCACCTTGGCTCTGCGTGGTCCTTCTCCTAACAAGCTTCAAATAAGGCACCAGAAGGACCTCCAGTCACATGTTCAGCTTTTTCACCAAGTCCATTCACTTCACAGAATTCAAGAAATGTTAAACACATTTGAGCATTCTAGTCATTTAGGAAAGGAATTACGTGTTATGTTGAATTAGGACCAAAAAAAAATTACACTAGATCGAGATATGCTTTTTACAACAAAGGACACGATCCTTACAGTGAAGGAAGACTAGCATAAAAAATAAATGCTGGATAATCTAGTGAAAAAAGTGCATGTTTCAGTCTGGAAGGCTTTCTTACCTAGGCTATATCAATTTTAAGATTCTGGATGTATACAGATTAACAAGAGTAGAGGAGGAGAGCAAAATGATGCTACAGAAGTCAGAGATGTGTCCCTGAATGCCTTATTTTCTCTCTCTCTTTTCTTTTTTTTTTTTTTTTTTTTTGGCTCTGTCTTTTTCTTGTGTTAAAAGACCTGAAAAACAGTGTTAAAGGGGAAGATTTCAAAGTCTGTAAGTGTTATTAGATGAGGAGCCAAAGCATATCATACGGAAACCAGAATTGAAGAGGAAAAGATTTCTATCATTTAAGACCCTGGTCTTGCCCAAAGCAAATGTAGATGAACACAGACTGACAAGCCCTGGAACAAAGAACCAAACTGACAGACTATCAGCTAAAAGAAAGATTCTGCAGCATAAAAAGAGATTGGAAGTTATTACAGAAAAATCCTTTAAAGCCCTTAGCCAAGTATCCAGTTGTAGTAAAGAAAGCAAACAAGAAGTTAGGTAGTATTGCTAAAGGAGTATAAATCAAAGCTGTTGATATTATCAGCATAATAACACAGTGGCTAAACCTGCGGAGGGAATACATGGTACACTTTCAGTGCATATCCACTAAGGGATAATACAATTTACTTTTTGGCAGGTTGACCAAAAAGTGGTATGAAATACTAACAGCAAAGGCAAGTCTGGAATCAAACTAGAAGTCAGAGGCAATATCTGAGGTCCTTCAGTCAGTCCGTCTGATTATTTAGATGAAGGATTATTTGAATCATTACTTACAGTTTTTATAGTTTTAAGCTCAATTCAAATTTTGGATATGCACAGCTTAGCACTATCATCAGAGAAAGGTAAAACAGAAATCTGATAGCAACCATCCCCAAGGACTCTGTGCAAGGTGCATCATAACTACTTCTTCTAAGGCCCATGCTAACTGAGATATGTTCAAAAACATTGCTGGCGATGAAACAACCATCACAGAACATGCCTGTAGAACAGACTGGCTACAAATGAGTTTTCCCTTCCACAAAATAGCATTTTTTTTAATAAATGCTGTTCTTCTCCAGCAAATCATGGAAAATGCAGAAAATATGCTTTCCTTTCCCTCAGTCACAACATGCAGTGTTCTCCAGCCTTAATTAATACTAGTCGTCAGCAAGTCACTCTGAAATTACTGGATTTTACCTTGTTGCCTGTGTTAAGCTCCCTGTGGGTCACTGAAGATCTAATTTGTAATTGCCAAGACTGCACATACCTGGGAGATATCTGTGAAAAATATTGATTACATATGAGTTGTACTATTGTCTATTTTAACATCATTTAACATAAATGTACTGAACTTTCCTGCAGGTTAAGAAAGCCTGCACTGAATGTTCTTCGCTCAGGTTTTTATAGGTTTCATGCTTGCCATGTACAGCTATGACTGTAAATATGACTTCCTAAACTTAGTTTAGGAAGGATGGAAGGAAGG
>VXAL01019409.1:657540-672018 GCA_013399475.1 Chauna torquata | reverse complement strand
AAAGAAAGAAAGAAAGAAAGAAAGAAAGAAAGAAAGAAAGAAAGAAAGAAAGAAAGAAAGAAAGAAAGAAAGAAAGAAAGAAAGAAAGAAAGAAAGAAAGAAAGAAAGAAAGAAAGAAAGAAAGAAAGAAAGAAAGAAAGAAAGAAAAAATCTACTTTTTGGGAGGGGTTTTTTTGGTTGTTGTTGGGTTTTTGTTTTTTTTCAATACACTTAAAGTAATTGTATTCCTGAAAGTCTTTTGGTAGAACTGAATTGTACTATTATATTAATCACAAATGCAATTATTCACTACATTCATTGTTATTTTGGTTAAAATTCACCTATTACCATTGCTTGTCAGAGACACACAGTTAAAAGAAATAAATGTCAATCCAAAAATCACTCATTTAAATAACAAATACATATTCATAAACAGCTACTGACTTTGTTCAGGCATTACTCCTCAACTATGATCCATCTCTGATCAACAGTGGAAGACAATCTAAAATAGTGGATTACTTCACCAAAAATGAAACAGCTCCAGCAGTTTCTGGAAACTGTTAGAGAAAACACACAACAGTTAATGCAGAAGTTGGCAAAACACAGAAAAAGGGCAAATATCATTTTTGCTCTCAAATGCTTACAAACACCATCATGAAGTTAATTGAAAGAAGAAGCAAAATGAAATCCCAGAAAAAAGAAAAGGTACAATCCAATAGATGGAAAACTATGCCAGAAAGAAAATGCAAGATGAGAATTATGTAGGAAACAAGTATGATGATATTTGACAATCCCAGTGGCTTTCAGGTTCTTCCAAAATATTCATTATGACTTTTTACATGAAATACATCTCTGTTACAGGTTGGTGTGCAATACTGTGTGATGCAGCATTTCGGTTTAGGACTTTGCCGTCTGCAGGTCATCTTAGCCTAGTAATTATTCACAGCTTGATACTGCATTTCCTGAGTCAGGTCTTCCAGTGGGTTAAGAACTGGAGTGATATATACCTACTGGCAGACCAGTCCTTTAAATCCTGTTTTGCCTCCCGTGTGGTCCATGAGGTGATTATGTTTACACGGTCTCTCTGGTGTCCCAAAGGCCCTTCTCAAGATCAGACCTGGCCACCATGCAGAGGGGACGCCAACAGTGCCCTGTCAGCATTGCCAGTATGATGTGGACAAGTCCTGGGGGCTCACCTGCCTGACCAGCCTGCAGATGCTCACTGCAGGCAGGAGGGTGCCTTCAAGGCAGCACCACATGCCAGAGAGTGATGAAGGGAGAAAGATCAACCATATGGTGATAACGGCTACTCCGGAGCACACTGCCATCCACACAGGGAAGCACTCTGAAAAGCTAGGTTTTAGTTTTGCATAGATCATAAACATGCTACACCTTTGAGTCTACTTAAAACAAAGAGCATCACTGAGAAACAAGTGTCAAGAGCTCCACCTTTTTCTTCCAAGACTGCAAGTTCTGCACATGCATCTCTCCTAAGATTAGAGAGAACTGCTGGTGGATGGGGAGGATACTGGGAGGGCTGAGCTTGACCATAAAGTGCTCATTTGACTGGCATTTTTCTTCATTGAAAGCTGTACCTCAATAGATGAACTAATAAGAACTCCGGGACAGGTAACTTATTTTGTTCTGGGTTCATACAGTTCCCAAGAAAACTGGAGTTGGTCTTTGATTGCAGCACCATAGTACTACCACAGCAACAATACAGGAAAAACAAAAACGTCAATCACAGCACCGAGATCCTGCTATACATCTGCCTCTGACTCAAGCAGGAAATCAGCAGATTTTCAAACAAAGCCTGGCATGAAAAAGAAATTTAAACTCCAAATCAGCTGAAGTAAAATGCTTTCTCACAATATTTTTTAAGAAAGCAAAGCTGTAAGGAAGTGTCAAAGTTATTCCAAAAAATACAGAATGTTTCTCTCCACCTTTTATTTAGATTTTTTCAAATGAATGGAGCATCCTAAGAACCCAAACAACTAACAACTGATAATTCTTGTCTTTTTCCTTAAGAAATGTGATGCAAAACAACTTGGCCAAACGGTGGAATACATCACACGTACATCTCCCCCTGGATTTTTAGGAATTTATAATGCACTGGCAGACATGTAGCATATGAGTACGTCGCTGCCTCACACAGGCTGAAAGTCCTAACTGCTCATGTTCCTGCTCGTTACTGGTATCTGCCCTTCTCCAACCTTTCCTGAAGAAAATATTCTCACTTGTTCAAACATGGGAGATGTGTGTTTATTGAAAGTCAAATCATGAGTGGACAACATTATGTAAAATATCATGGAAAACAATGACAGCAGTTGAAGATATTTCCCACTTTCCAGTATTATTTTGTCAGCATATACACTGAGGTTACTCAGTTGCAATAACTTGCACTATTCAACCAATCCTCCAAATTACAGAGAAAAAAAAAAATCGTAAATTACGGTTTAATTAACTGCTACATCTTACTCCTGAGGCCATCTGCACTTACCTCAGAAGCAGCCATTGGCACCTTCCCACATGACTAGCGGCCATTAAAGGTCCACTTCCCTTCGGCATCCCCTCGTACAAAACAAATACTTAATCTCATATAACAACACCATCTAGTGGCAAAATATAGTCATTACACTTAGAATTTCTGTCGTGTTTTCCTGCGGGACCGTCAGATGCACACAGCGAGAGCAGGGCTGACAGAAAACGTCTCCTCGAGCTGCCTGAACGCACACATCTCAGGCCAGCACCGAAACACATTCGTAATTCTTAGTTTCAACACATTCTTAACTTTAAGCATATGAATCTCTTCTTATAGATCAGATGAGCATGTACCCCACAAAAGACATCAATATACTGATGCCATAAGCTTTCACCTACTGAGCAGAGACAGAAAACCACACCAGAAGGCATTGCAAAATGCAATGCTACCTGTTACGAGTGTGCTGGCCACACCTCTGGAAAGACAGTGTGCCCACTGCTCCTGTATGCCATGTAATAATACAAGAAATGCAAGTTTTACCTGTCCTGAACAGAGTGAATAGGAAAAAAAAGTGTTTACTCTTCCCTACCTAAAGGTAGAATTTGCATTCAGATGGTATCCTGAACCAATGCTCTTTGCATGACTCCACTTGCATGTGATATCTAAAAAAACTGAAAATAAACGTAAACAGTTACAGTTAGCTGCAATCCCTTTAGGAGAGTGTGAATGATTTGAGACTGGAGAATAAAGGCTACAGTGAGTCAGCAAGGCAGAAAGATGACAAATGGGAAACAGCAACAATTTGTTCTACAAAACAATAAATACTGGTTACATTGACGATACAGAGCTAAAAAGCTATTCGACATGAAATAAAATTATTCAAAGTTAGAACCCTGTACTAATGAAATGGGACAATTTGCTCTACTTCAGTGGGCTTTGTGGGAACATTAGTATATTGTAAAAAACATATTAACAGAGAGTGCATACTTGTGAAGGGCAAATTAAGTCAATACTCAAGCTGTAAGAACAATTTAGCACATAAAGCAGTGCTGTGTACAATTCGGGCTTGTCATCTGATTGGCCTCTTGAATTTTTCTCTCTCAAAAAGAACTAGCTTTGCCCAAAAGCTGAAACACTCCTATACTCAGGGGAGAAAAAAAAAAAAATTAAATATGCATCTTACCAACTTACATTGAGATCAGTTCGTGAGAAGCTACAAAGTTCTGCTTACAGTAAAACAGGAGATTCTACAAAAACTCTATTGTTTGAAATATGTTTTTGTATAATCAAGGAAATTGCTTTCACAAAACATGATGGTGTGGAAGACTTCTTCAAAGTTTCATTGGAGCTGCTGCTTTTCTGCAATATACATGCAATTCATCCAAGAATCCTGAGAACTATTTAAATGGTTTCCTTCCTCACACTCAAAACCTCTTAATTATCTAACTCTGCAAGACTAATAATGTAACCATCACCCTGTGAAAAACTGATGTTCATCAGAACCACCTTTAAGCAGCGACTTGAATTAATGAAAAGATCAGCAAAAGAAGCAAATTTCCAAACACGAACCATTTATTAGCCAGCAATAATGACTTCCCATTAAAAATGGCAAATTAGCAACAACAATGGATCCAACATTTGTTTAGAATGCTATTAAGAGTCCAGGATGTTAACAAGGGAATATGGTGATGACCTCTTATAAATAAAAAATGATGGATATTATGTTTAAGAGATTTGGAACAGAAATGCCATTGGCATCACAGAGTTTCTCTCCCATGTATATTTCTGCCACCCTCAAATATACGATTATATTATCATGAACTTCAATTTATTATTTTAAATATTAGTTATCAGCTCTAATACATTTTGGTTTTTAAATCTGCTAATAAAGCTCTTTACATGGACAACTGAAATTAATTTGAAACTCAGCCTTAACAGAATCAATATTTAGTTGGTATCTGTCATTTATTCAAGTCTCTTTACATAGGGAAAACATTAGTTTCACTGCTGAGTTTGAGGCAGGAATTGACAGTATTCTATTCCCCAAGGTTTAAAAAAACCAGGGTCTGAAGACAGAATACTTGCTGGCACAAGATTCCTGAAGCAGCATACCTGCTCTGCTGAACCTGCCTACACTCTGCTCCTCATCTGAACAATGCATAGCCAGGGATCTACAAAGTTTCAGCCTGTCAGTAATGATTATTGGCTAACATAATTTCATTCAATGAAATCAAAATCTAAGGCCAGACCTAAGAACTTATCTACACCACAGAATGAACTTCCCCTTCATTCTTCATTTTTGGAGAAAAGTTACATTTATTGACAAACGATTTGTCATCGATTCTTTGCCTTTACCAGCACTTAAGTGAATGCCTTATGACATAAACTTCAGTGCATACAAGATCAGACTGTCATAATTGTTATAATCATACAATAAAAACTTCTTGCATATTGTAGAAGCACTAGAAGTAGCATTCAGTCATAGAAAGTGGCTTTCCATCAGTACCACCTTCAAAACTCTTAAGATAAAAAACATAAGGGGCCAACCACCTCCTGGCGTACAAAAGCAAATACTGAGCATGAAAACATTCGTATCTCCACGTCTGCAGAGATTTATTATAGAGAGATAATTTCCTTGAAGGACTATGTCTCAATATTTTCATGTCTTAAAAACTGATGAAGTATCTTTTGAAATTCTTAAACTGTTTTAGTAGGTGAAGAAACATGGTTGAAAATTTTCGTTCTATGACTTTCAAGAATCCTTGGCATCTGCTTAAAATGCAACACAGCAGAACACAAGCAGTCAAGATTTCTGGAGGTGTCAGGGTAGTGAATAGCATCTGCTATTCACTAATGAGGAAGAGCCAGCTGGGGACATGACAGTCGGTGGCAGCCATTGCTGTGGTGACCATGCAATAGTGGGGTCCGAAATCCTACGACAAGCAAGGAAGGAGCACAGCTGAGCATAGACCCTAGACTCCAGGTGAGCAGACTGCTGATTGTTCAGGGGATTGGAAGGTGAGATTCCGTGGGACAGCTGGAAGACTCAGAGGGTAGTGGTTAACATGTTATACCCTGCCTGGAGGCCAATAAGAAATGGAGTACTGCAGGAACCTATCCTGGGACCTGTCCTGCTCAGTATTTTTATCAGCGACCTAGAGGAGGCAATGGAGTGGACTCTCCAGTTTGCTGGTGACACCAAGCTGTGGAGGGCCAGCTGATATGTTGGAGGACCAAGCTGCAATTCAGAGAGACCCAGATGGGCTGGAGAAATGATCTGCCAAGATCTTCATGAAATTCAGCAAGGAGAAAAGCCACGCACAGCCCCAGGGAGGGGAGTCCCCCTGCAGCAGCCCAGGCTGGGGGAGATCAGTTGTGAAGCAGCCCTCAGGAATGGCCCTTGGGGACCTGTTGGGCAGCTGAGCATGGGCCAGCCATGTGCCCTGGATGCAAGGACAGCCACCAGCATCCTGGGCTGTATTAGAAGGGCCACAGCCAGCAAATCAAGGAAAGGGATCATCCTCCTTTATTCACCTCTCACTAGGCCTTATCTAACTGTCTCCAGTTTTGAGCCCCCCAGCACCAGAAAGACAAGGACAAACAGGAACGAGTTCAGCAGAGGGTCCCCACAGAGGCTGGAGCTTGAGCATTTGCTCTTCAACAAGAGGTTGAGGGACCAGGGCTTGTTTAGCCCCTGGAAAAGAGACAGCTTTGGGGGTACCTAACAGCAGCCAGTCACTGCCTACAGGGTGGTTAACAAGAAGACAGAGCCAAGCTCTTCACGGTGCAAGGACAAGAGACATCGGGCATAGGCTGAAACAAGAGAGGTTCAAACTGGATTTAAGGAAAAAAAATATTTCACCATGAGGATAGTCAGGCCTAGAGAGGTTGTGTAGTCTACCTTCTTGGACATTTACAAGGCAAGACTAGATAAAAACCCGCGCAGCCCAGTCTGACTTCATACCTGACCCAGCTTTGAGCAGGAGTTGACTTCTGAGACCACTGAATTATCCTGTGAGCCTATGATCCTAAGATTAATTGACAACCTATCTCTCTCATGCCTTTCTATAGGATGCAGCATATATGAGCTGGCTAAATAACTAGAAGAAAATAAATTCTATTAACTTGAAAGCAGAGTGATATCTCTCTAAGTTAAAATTAGCATTAATAAATACAGATAAGAATACAGTCAGTGTTCAAATACTTCCATTTTGGCATTATATGTATTGCCAAATATTCCTAATGAAGTTTTGTTGCTATTTTGAAAACAGTCATGCAGATAATGGATTACTCCCCTTTCAGCTGTGTGGTAATGATACCTCTAAAAAACATCTGGATATTCCACAGTTTGAAGATTCACTGACCATGGAGAAACTGATGACCTTTGCAAAAACTCTTTAGTTATCTTCTCAGCTAAAAGAGAAGGAAGAACGCATATGGACTTTTGCACAACCAAGGTGCACATCTGTTCTGTTTCAAGATTAGATGAAAGCTAATCTTTAATTTTTTGTTGTATTCATAAAGATCAGTCACCACAGATTTTACTTCATTAATCATCTTGCTTTTTGCCTTATTTTGACATTTATTAGCAACCAAAAATTTTCAAGAATTCTTGGAATGCATGCTAGAATTATATGCTTCACAACACATCTTACATATGAGCAATTAAGAAACTTCTTCTAGGTAAATTACAGTAAGCTTTGTGGCAATCTTCACCAATTCCTGAAAAATAATTTTTCATTCATTCTGGAAATTGCAAGTCTTCTTCCCACTATCTGGATCATTCTGACTTTTTAACAGTTAATAGGCCACAATCACCATCATAATCACAACCTTGAAATATTGTAACATTCAACTCAATATTACAGTTTATCTGCTCTGTTACCTTTGCGTCCCTGTCTAAGCCAATAAACCTCAAATATTTTTCTCTATGTAATATTTATCCCCATAACAAATACCTGGAATAAAATGATGTTCGGACACAAAATATTTAAGTAGATACATGATCCAATTTGCAGTACTTTTAGGTGGACTATACATATTCCGGAAATACAGATGTTCAAAATTCATCTTCTTGCATTTCCCTCATAGCTGTACACTGTTTAAATGTGGGATTCTCTTATGTTCCTGGATGAGTGATACATAGATGAGAGCTATTGCTGCTTCAGATCAAGTACAAAGGACTTTCCTGATGCTCCAACTCAGAGGTCTCCTGTGAGAGCGAGTATTCATAATATTTTGCTAAGTCCTTCTTACATTGCTGGTGAGGTTCATTAACCTCATCATTGGATCTGTGGAATCTCCTACCTCAGTTCTTCTCTGAAACTCTCACCTAATCCTTGTCCTTAGTGAAAAAGGATCCAATTTCTCTTTCCATTTCTATCACATGCCCTTGAAACCCTCCTGTAACATTCATTTCAGCAATTCAGAGTGCAAGAAACACACCGCTGTGAAGATGAATTGGAGACAGGGTCAGCTTCGTTTTATGGGCTGCAGAAATCAAATGGAAATATCAGCGCCTCTGTTAAGGCCACTGGGAATTTCCACCTCCCATCTGAAGAAGATGATCTCCTACTGTATTCTATCCCACACAAAATATTCACTGAATGTTTGAAATAAAACTGGCCAATGCCTGTATGTGGCATATTTTTGCTTTTTACATTTTTTTAATCATAATTTTTATCCCTGCATTTCCTCCTTAGTGTTGCTCTGCAGAAGTTTATCTTTGGTTCAGGTTTGCTCTTACAGATGCAAAAGACAAACGAAATAAGAGGCATTCCTTCATACAGAGAAAGGTGCTCGCTATTTTAGAGTGGCACAAAGCTGATGCAGAAAATCATCTTCAAAACTTAAGGCATTCTTGGCAGCCCCCTTTAATGAAAAGACTGATGAGGATGAAATACATCTGCAGGGTGAAAAAAGGTTAGCTCAAGGCACCCACTGTGGATGCTCTGAACTGCCCTCTGGATGTGCCTATGGTCTTTACTGACTGTAAGAAAAGCCATGGAAGGACTAGTATAGCTGTCAGGAGTACAGGAATAGTGATAAATTTAAGAAAAATAGTAATGATTTTTGGATTCCCAAAGTACTAGGTGACAATTTGTCCTATACTGCATTGGCATACTATTTCACAGTGCTTATGTGTAACTTCTACAGAGGTATACTCTACTGAGTTTTTGTTTCTCTCAAAAGCATTTTAGGAACTGGGCATGTGTAAAGGTGTCCCCACATGCAGGAGCTTAGATTTACCATAGCATCCTCTGTGGAAAGCTTTTCTGTGTGACAGTCCGTTCAGATCTAACTTTATTATTACACAGTGTCTAAGAAAAATGAGTGTTGACTAGGAAACAGGCATGGAACAAAATTGCACAATGCCAAAATTAACAAAATGTTATTAAGATTATATTCAAGAATAAAGATTTGGTTCCTTCAGGTTTTTAGCTAGCTTCTACCTCTCCTTCTAGTTTAGCTGAAAATTCCCTCTAGCTTAAAATAGTTTGTCCAAAATAAATGAGTGCTGCTCATGGAGGAGGAGAGGAACCAAGGGAGAGCCAAGACCCTCTCCTGTGCCAGTGCAGACTTGCTGGCCCCAGCGCTGCGTAATTCTTTCAGGTATTTGAGTATTGGAATCTTATGCATGAGTATTTAGTATTGTTAAACAGTGAGAATTTAGCATTAGGAGGCACTAGAGGCTCAAGCTGCTTATTTCATTCAAAACTATTATTTTTCTACAAATATCATATAAAGACTGATCACGGTATTACCAGCCATAAGTGTCGAAATGTTAACGAAGCAGCACATACACCTCTGCGTGTTGTTGGCATGACGGGGACGTTGTCACCCAGTCCCCATCTCTCTGGCTGCACAACAAACACCCAAAGGTGAGCAGAGCTGAAGGACCTCTCAGCTTGGGCTGCTTCAGTCTGCACACAGCCTGAACAAGGACCCCGTGTCAGGGACTAACTCATCGCCTGCTGCTTCCTCCCGGGTGTCACACAGACACCACTGGCAGTACCATGCCAGCCACACCGGCTACTCCAGCCAAAGGGTACAGGAACAATACCAGGGAAGGAGGTGAAAAGTCTCAACACAGAAGAAAGGAGAGAAAGATAGAGAAAAGAAATCAAAATGAGGGAAGAAGAATGGCCTGGTGAGAAGCAGAGACTCCAAATCACAATACATACAAATAATTTTTAGGGGCAAACTCTTTATTTTCCCTGTGATCTCTGCAGTAGACCCCTGATGTTACAGGGAACCATGGACATTGGCCTTGGTCTATACTCCATCTGACAGACTTTAAAATACACATAGACTCCTGCCCATTCTTCTTCATGGATTTGCCATGCCAGATCAAAGGAGGGGGAATTTGGGACCAGTGCAGTACTGATGCAGCTGGTAGAGCTGTTTATTTGAGAGGCTAAATTCAACCTTCGCTTGGTTGAATAACTTAATTGTGCTTACTGGGAGCCTGCTTTTTAAAAGGTTCAATTCTTTCTGCTGCCAAGAATCAGAGCTTGCTTTCAGCATGTTGAAATTATCTCAGGGGAAGGCTTTTGTAAGCCAAACCATTCCAAAAGTATTCTTAATTGCTTTCCACACTCTTGTGAAACAGGAGATTATGCAGTGAATCCACATTTTAAAACAGGAAAATTAAGGAGAGAGAAAAGTGAAAAACTACCTGATAGAGAATAATAATAAACTTAACCACATGTTTTTAACACTTTTTTAACTTAAAATGTTAAGAATTTGTAACGATTATTGTGCCTCTCCAGAGAAAACAGTAATCAGTTTATGCTAGTGACAGAACATACATTATGCATCAGATGTATGCAAATGACAAATTGTACAGGTCACTACTTGAAAACCATTTGACTGATCTATACAGATGCATATAATCTTTATTTGTAAATAGTCCCATAAATTAAACACAACAAGTAAGACAGATAGTCTTCTGAAGAGTAGTAATATTTTCTTTCTCTTGGTTTACTTTTATTAATATGTCAGAAGTTTCAGGAAGGATGAGATTATCTTTTATGCTAGAATAGCAATGCTGACACAACAATATCGAAGCTATCATTGAAAAACACTAGTCTGCAGATAGTTTTCATCTATTGTACTGAACTACAAACGTATTTCTTCAGGTTTTGGCAGCCATACCTCAGTACAAAGGAAGACAAAAGGAGGTGTTGAATACAGCCTCTGTAATCAACAGCTTTATACTCTTCAAAATGTCTAGGATTATGTCAGGGAGATTCAGAGAAGGTCTCAGGTTTAGAGAACAAGGAACTAGAAAGCTTTGAAGACAGATTAGTTAAAACTAAAATGTCTATAGGTATCATGAATCATTTAATACAGATATGGGTGTATACTGGTCAGATAGATATCAGTGTAAATTCATATATGATGTGACAGCTTTTGTCTCTTCAGTGATTTTTCTGTCAGTATGAATAATTTGCAGAGGAATCTATCTGCTTTTTTCCCCTCTACATAGGCATCTCATTCTGTCATTCAGTAAATATAAGTATCAGAGCAGAAGCCTTTTCTAAATGTATTCACAAATACTTTCATGTGTATTTGAAAATAATTGCACAGGAAGCTCAAAGGGTTTAGGTGACTTGTATGCTTATAATATAAGCATAATTCATAAGGGTACCCTAACCATTTTTTCTGTAAACAGCATACAAGAAGAGCAATACATAACCAGTGGTAGCTCAGCTTAAAGCCAGGGAATGTTAACATACCAGGTAATTTAGGAGTCTGGCATAAAGTCTTCCAGGCTCAACGCAGTCTTAGGTGAACCACTTCCTAAAACAGGAACAAGTAATACAGGCTAGCCGATGCACAGCATGTGAAATACTTCAGCCTATGACTATGTTTAAAATTAGCATCTCAGTCACCAAAAATAATAACAGTTTTTCATTACTTTATGCTATTTCTGATTAATGTGGCCTGAGTTAGCCTGAAGCAATGCACATAGACAGGTAAAAGGTCTGTAGTCTCTCCTGCTTCTTATATAAATGATAAGATATCCACAGAACTTGTAAGATACCATGGTAAGGTGTGTCTGCTTGGAAGTGATTTAAAGATGTTTGATCAAGTCCTCAATCAGCAAGTAGATTTTATTAGATTCAATCTCATTAAATACCTCCAAATTAAATTTCTTATAGATTAGAAATATATCCACAGAAGCTGGGTATTTTCAAATTTAGTTGATATAACATAGTTAGACATCCATGAGGCCTTCGACACAGCACTGTCTGACATTCTGATGAAAATGCATTGCACAAAATCAATTTAGCACATCTTAAATGAATTAAAAGCTGATTGAATGAGAGATCTCAAAAAATAATTCTTCTCCAGTGGTGCTGTTTCTAGTGGAATCCCATAGGATCTACACTTGATCGCTGATAAAAATATTACCATGCAAAATTATTGTCCACAAGATTTGCAGAACTTGTCTTAACGCTACATAATGTTAAGAAAAATACAGATTCTGCAAAGTGACTTGGTGGTTTGGTAACTTGGGCTTATTTGAATTACTGGTACTATTAACAGAAAACTATCTATCAGGGTTGAATTATTCACATCACACTTGTTGTATGAGAAAATTTACTTTGAAGAACTTGGCAGGTAAGATGGTTAACTAATTAATCATAAGTGTGCCACCTTTGTTCCCCAAAACCTCTTTCTTATCCTGCAGCACAGTTCTTTGGGAAGGAAGAGATGCTTCTGAGCCCTCCTCCTCCAGAAATAAAGTAGCAGCTGTCAAAAGAGACTGTTGGTAACCAGAACTAGAGAACTCATTTGGGAAGTAACACAAGGGTATATAAGTTAGTTCCCTATTGCATCTGCATCGCTACTTAAAATCACATACACACACACACACACACACACAAAAAGAATCACGTGTGATTTTCACATATATATGGGAAAAGAATACTGTTATGGTTTTATTAAATAGGATAAAGTAGCCAGGCCCCACATAATGCATCAAATAACATCCTTCAGTAGATCTGTACAAACACTGGAGTTGCAGCTGAGGTAATAGAAGAAACAGGTCAAAAAAAAAAATTAAAATTAAAAAAAAAATCTATTCAGCAAACAAAAAAGACCTACAAAAATTCTGTTTAAACTCAGAAGTTTCATCTAACTCAGAAGGGGATTTTTACAGTTTTGGTGTCAGGTTATTAAACCATTTTAGAATTCAGGTCACTTCAAAAGAAAAATGTAATTTCAAAGTAAAAATCAAATAAGTTTATTTCTAAAACATTAGAACATTCTGTGTATTCACAAAGATATTTGCCTTAAAAAAAATAAGAACATTTTTATGTTTTCATAAACTCCCTTTTTATCCCCAAACAAATCTTTCTCAGATTGCATCCCATTTCACATTTCAGCCTCTCCTTACAACATCACTGAACCTGTAAATCAGGTGAAAATGTGTTTCAGGATATGTAAAATAAAAAGCCTACACTGTGTAAATTACAATCTCTGAATATCATTGCTACATTATTTCATACTGCTGTTCAATGATCTTTTCTATCATTTCCTTTTTGAAGGACTGCATTTAAAGTCTGAGGGAGAGGTAAGGCAAACATTACACTCCACAGTATTTTTCTCTTCTGCAATGATTATACAGAGAGCAAGTCAAAACAAATGTAATGACTCATAAAAGATTAGCAAAATGTCACCTGTCAGTTGCACTCCTGCGATGACATCTATAGAGGAACCTCACTGGTAATCTGATGTTGGACAAAGCAAAACCATGACAGAAAACAGTAACAGACTGGAAAAAATCTCAGCTAGTTGAAGCTCTGAATGGAATTCACCGTGGGGTGAGATGGGAAAAAGTCCTTCCATACTAATAATATTATTACAGTATGCATAAATGAGAACCGTACATATGAATCATGCCTGCTTGCTCTGGTCACTCCTGTGATGTTGTTTTCCCAAGTCCATTGGAAGATTTCCTGAGTTGCATGGCTAAATCCCAGAGACAGCAATGAATACCTCAAGCATACATTTAAACAATTTAAAGGCTGCTAACTTTTGAGTCTTATTAGTTAAATATAATGAAAGCTTAGATCTGTATTCAGACAAACTATGTAAAAGGCATAAAAAGTAAGATTTTCTAAAAAATAAAAATAAAAATAAAAAAACTTAATCCAAAATTTAAAACCCTACTCACTAAGAACAAATATTTCAAAAAGTTTATGTCATCTACTTTTGATTGGGCACAACAGGAACTTAACAGTAAACTTGTGAAACCTATTTTGAGACAGATAACCTTTCATTAACCTAAGCATTCTGTTAAAAAGTCTATTTTGGCTTTGTATTTCTCAGGTGGGACCTCTGTGTACAGTGGGAGATTTTTTCCACAATTGTTGTTGATACTTTCTGATTCGAGCTTGTTTTGATCTCAGTTATGGAACCTTGAAAAATAGATCGATGCAAAGTTTTGGAGAAATTATAAATAATGTGAATCACATTTGCAGTGAAGAAACAGCAAGGTTTTTCATTTAAATGGACACCTTAAATTGTGCTTAAAATTCATCATTAAATAGAAATGCCTGGTATGACTCATTTAAAATAATTCAAAATTAGCTTATATTATTAGAGAAAATCAACAGCTGAAATATCAATGAAGGTGCATAACACTTTTTATCCTGTTTGGTGTAGAGGTCATGTGTGGCATCCATATCGTTCCTCACATTCTCACTTGTGGCTGTTTCACCCTGCTGGCCAGCTGAACTCCACCACAACCGCTCTCTCACTCCCCCTATTCAAAGGAAGAGGGGGAGAAAATACGATGGAAAAGGGCTCAAGGGTTGAGATAAGGACAAGGAGGTTGCTCATCAATTACTGTCACGGACAAAACAGACTCAGCACAGGGAGATGAATATAATTTATTACTATCACCAGCAGACTAGAGCAGTGAGAAACTAAAAGCAAACTACAAACACCTTCCCCCCACCCACCCTCTTCTACCTCCTCCCCCCGAGCGGCACAGGGGAACG
>VXAL01019409.1:633153-657096 GCA_013399475.1 Chauna torquata | reverse complement strand
GCTCTGGCCAGCGGCGGGTCCCTTTTGGAGCCAGCTGGAGCTGGCTCTTATCTGACATGGGGCAGCTTCTGGAATCTTCTCACAGAACCCATCCCTGTTGCCCCCTTGCTACCAAACCCTTACCACATAAACACAATAGAACACTCAACTAGAGAAACAAGAGCAATTAAAAAAAAAAAAAAAATCTCACAAATACCAAGCTCAGAGATCCTCCAATGAAACAGCTTCAACTGGGTCAAATCTTGGACTGAGGCATTAAGGGAAGCAAATTCAGTCCATGCAACCTGTAAATGTACCAGGAGTTGGCCTTACCAGGTAAAAAAGCTAAAGGCATTTTGCCATTCTCTCTTGTCAAGAAAATGTTTCATTCTCAATTCTGATTCAGATCTTTTGGTTTATTTCATAATCCACAACAAGCTGACATGAGATAGTCCTTCCCCTTACCAGAGGCTAATCTATTCTTCACAAGTTCCTCACTCTTGAAATCCAGTCTGCCATCCCATGAGAGCAATCATACAGGGTCAGACTGAAAGCACTTCTCCGGTACATTGTTTCTAACAGTTGCCAAGAGCAAGTGTCTTGTAAGAAGTTTATGAAGAGCTTTTAACAGGGTAAACCTGCAGTGATAATTTCACCAGAACATGCTCCCAACCTCTAGCAATTTGCACCTCATGAAATTCCTCAGGCACAGAGAGCATTAATGTATTTAATAAGACCGGTGGAGTGTTCTTCATGGAAGTGCCCTGTCATTTTCAAAGCCAGGTAAACCACAGAGTCCACAACATCCTGCAGTGAGGAGTTCTGCAGCTCAACCAGAAATCATGCAAAGAACATCATCAGCCTCCCTGCAAGACCCAACCTGATTCTCCACTCCTTTCTCCTCTTTCCCACATTGACTCTGATGTTCCTTTCATTCTCTTTCAGTGCTCTGTTCAAATCAGGGCACTTCAAAATCTCCTGATTCTTAGCTGATCAACCCTACATGAAAGATACCTGATCTACTACAAAGCTTGATCATTCCAAACAAAAATTACATATGGCATTTGCCTGTTAAATTAATCTTGAGATCAAGATGAATGTCAGGACTCCCCTGACAGACCACTAAGGCTCCCATTCTCATTTTGTATTTTTATTATGTGAAGAAACAGTAGGTCATATGATGACCTTATTTGTGTTAAACGCATGCAGTCTGTTGCATCTTTTGTCGTACTGGTTTCTCAGGTAGTGAAGATGTGAGCTCAGGTAAAGAGATCAGTAGCACCACCTTGAATCATAACACCAAAGTTAACAAAAAATCGTGGAAGAATGTTGCAACATATTCCTTACAACCCACATTGCTAAGCATACGAGACAAATACCTAGGAGTCATGACAAAATTTTCAATTACTGGAGTCTGAGTGAGATCCCCAGCTACAAGAACATGTTCTGATGAGTGCCTGAAGGAAGCCATAACCTCCACAGGGCATCACCTTGGAAGGTACAGGATCTGTTGTGAGCCTGAAGGAATAATTAACTACAAATGGTCATGACACTGCAGGCAGATGGCAAACAGCTAACCAGGGAAAGAAGTCCTTCCACAATGCCTTTTCAACAATTTTCTGCAAACAGTCTCCCATTCCTGAACAATCACATTAAGCGAACCTGAACCTAAGTGCCTCCCACAACCAAAAGGCCACCTTCATGGCCACACCTGTTCTTCTCTCAAAAAGCTCATGCTGAAGTCCAAAACAGACTTTTGACTTTGAGGAAAACATAAAGGAAAAAAGGTTTTTATGTGGTTTCCTACCAGAATAATAACAAATTCGAAAAGCTGGAACATGAAATAGAGGTGATACTCTCTAGTAGTAATGATTTTTTTTCTCATTGTTAACTTTCATTGGGAATCTCAGTCAATCTATTCCATAAAATGAATATGGCTCCTACCTAGGCTCAAAAATTTTCAGCCACTGTCTTTCGCTGTTTCAGAAATACTCTCACAGATATTCCCCTTTACAGGGAGAACAGTATCTAATAAGAAACGCTGAATATAGAACATTCCTCTTCCCAGATATCTGCTAGTGAAAGCTGGATAAGACACTCAAAATGCCCATTAAAATCATATACTAATTAAAAAAATCATAGCTACTACAACACTATGCCATTGGGTTTATTGTCCATTTATGAAGATACCTCTTTCTCCAAAGAGCATAAGTAATCAGAGGAAGACTGCCACATGAAGCTTTGTCAAGATTCTTGCTAACTTTAACAAAACTTAAACAAAATTTTGATTTAAAATGAAATACAGGTCTAAACAAGATCGGCCCAGATTTGCATCTGCACAGAGATCTCAAATTTACTTCTGCAAGCAGAACAGCTGGAAAGCCCTTGATGGAGGCTTTGAACCCTGAGGATTCAAAAGTCAGCCTGAGGTCTTTTAAAAGGACACAAGTTGCCAGAAAGCATAGTTATAAAATTTGAGCTGTACAAGGTAGAAAGCTTTTATGAGACCACTGTTCTCACCATGACATTAAAGGGTAAGTTTCCCAGTCTTTCTTTGAGGCTGAAAAGCCATGCAAAATTTTGCTCATTGACTGGCATAGTCACGGTGTTCTAAAAGAGGTCTAAGCACCTGGATGGTGTGAATTGAGCCTGCCTGTTGCTAAATCAGCAAGAATTCTCCTATTGCATATGACAAGTGTAGCAAGTACATGCCATCTTTTTTTTTTATTTATTTTACCAAAGCTGGCAGAGATAGAGAAATCCTTTGCTGCACCCACTTGACAACACTATTATTTATCTTCTCAGCCTGTCTTGCAGGTGATACCATCTCCCAAACCCATCTTAAGTCTCCCTTGCACATTGAACAAATAGTACCCTTCTCACAGTTATAATCTTGTTACAAACTGCAAAAACTTCTGTGAAGTTATGCTGCTGGAAAGCAGTCTAACTCATCTGCAGTTGCCAGTAGAAAACCTTCCAGTATAATCACAATGTGCACCAGGACAGATCCTGGTTCCAAAATAAAAGGCTACAATGTCTTACATAAATCTGAGTGTTGAGTGAAGAAAGGGCAGTGATCTGGAGGTCATAAATACTCTGGCTAGGCTCACTCCACATGCTCTGAAGCCCAGCTATAAATAGCCTTCAAATTGCTGACACATTTCAAGAAAGTTGAGTGACCCAGCTTTCACTTTGTAATGTGAGGGTAAAAGTCTAATGATGCCGCAGAAGGGCAGAGGAAAAGAGCTGCTGAAGTCATGTAGACATCTGCTGAAAGGGTCCTAGCTGTGAATTTCCATAGAGAGAACCAGCTGGCTTTAACACAGACAAAGAAATGAGAAAGTACAAGGCCAGCGAGAACAAGGTCAGCTCTGTGAGGGGAGAGAGCAAAGCAGCTTACATTGACGTGAGTGGTCTATGGGAGGGAGAAGGGAACACATCCAGAGACACCTCTGCTTCAGCACTTCCAATTCCCATCAAATTCTACAGCCACCTATGACTTTAGACTAATTTTTTTTACATGTCCATACAAGTCTTATATATTTATATGTTCAGGAATGAAAGTGCTGCAAACAGAATTGGGTCTTCTGCAACCCCCTTTCTAATCTAATACTAATAAACTTCATTGGCTTTGAAAACTATTTCCAAGCAAAAACTACTGATGTGCTGGACCTTATACCATTCTTGCTCTCTCCTTTCCCCCACAACTCTTTTTAACCTTCATGTGTACCTTCCAGCAGCTAGCACTGCCTATTCAAACCATTACCTTCATCCTGGGCATCCCATATGCCGGGGAGCAGCTAGCTAAATGTGCGCACAATCACCAGCACTTATGGTGCCAGAGTTGCTTCTGTCATATTGCCCGTGCGACAGCTCTCAGTGAGTTCTCAATGTGACAGTGAAAAGGGCTCTGTCACCTGTTTGGCTTCATACATAAATGTCATCTTGGAAATCACTTCTCCCACACCCCAAATTACAATTTTGGAAAGATGCTGAATTGTAAATAAATACCCCAAGAGCACTCAAAAGAGAAGCTGAGTCTTTTCCCCTTCTGTAACAACCAAAGCAGGTGAATCACAGCTTTTCAATAGGGAGGAAAAAATTCTAATCAACATTGGCTTATTATAGGTAATTCATATTGGCATGATACTTTTCTTTTGACATTTACATTAAAAGTCCTCAAAATATCCAAACAAAGAAAAAAGTCATGTATTAATTCTTCCTCGAGGATATTACCAAAAAATATCAATTTAAGTAATCTCCCTGTAATCACAGCCAATGTATTTTTGAAAACAGAAACAAAACAAAGTTGTTGTGAACAGTCTTCTATTTCAGGCAATCAAAGAAAGCAGATCCTGAAATCTAGTATTTGATCCATTTTTCACAGGCATGGTTCAGAAAACATCTATGCTTAGGCCACAGATCCGTACATACAGCAGTTTCTTTTAGAAGTCTCTAGATGAGCTAAGCTCATTGATCTAAGATTTTGTGGATTGGAAGTTTTTGAAGGGCAGCCAAAAGTTTCTTTTCATTTTTCAGCTCCTTCCAGAACTTGAGATCTTGCTTCTTGTTCCTAAAATATTTAAACATATTTACATTGTAAACAACATTATGATGAGATGTATGAAGTGGGAAAGGTTGAAAGAGAGAGAGAGAGAAAGAGAAATGCATCCTTACTGCTCTCTTTTCTATTGCAAGTTAACCATCAAGGGCAGATTTTACTCTAAAAACAAGTCTTGAGCTCTGAATTGAAAAACTATGTGGTTTTTGTTAGTTTATTTCTTTAATGTTGTCACAATTCTCTATCACCTTTTTGGAGATGCACAAATTCAATTGCTTGGCCTCTATATTTACTATAAAATGTTTTCTGTTAACATGATAGTGACTTTTCTCTACAAACTCCTATCTCATGTACATTGTCTCTCTGCAAGCCTTTGAAGGACACAGTATAATTGAAGCAGGTAATTTTAATTGACAATGTAAGATTCTGAAAGCACTTACTCTGCTTCAGACAGAGCATAGCAGTTGCGTACTGCACCAGGGTATTCCTCAGTATTGGGTATTTAGTGGTGCAGCCTCACCTCAAGTACTGTGTGCAGTTTTGGGCACCACATTATATAAGAAGGACATAAAGCTATTAGAGAGTGTCCAAAGGAGGGCCACAAAGATGGTGAAGGGTCTAGAGGGCAAGATGCATGAGGAGCAGCTGAGGTCACTTGGATTGTTCAGCCTAGAGAAGAGGAGACTGAGGGGAGACCTCATGGTGGCCTACAGCTTCCTGACGAGGGGGAACAGAGGGGCAGGTGCTGACCTCTGCTCTCTGGTGACAGCGATAGGACCCAAGGGAACGGCATGGAGCTGTGTCAGTGGAGGTTCAGGCTGGACATTAGGAAAAGGTTCTTCACCAAGAAGGTGGTCGAGCACTGGAACAGGCTCCCTAGGGAAGTGGTCACAGCACTGAGCCTGCTGGAGTTCAAGAAGCATTTGAACAACACTCTCAGATATATGGTCTGATTTTTGGGTGGTCCTGTGTGGAGTCAGGAGTTGGAGTCAATGATCCTTGTGGATCCCTTCCAACTCAGGATATTCTGTGATTCTATGAGTCTATGATTGAGTGTTCCAAGTCATTTTTCCAGGAGTCAGCTATCCCCATGCAGCTCCCAAATGGAGGATGCTGTCTCCTGTGTAGTATGTTTTCCTTCAACCTTAACTGGTCCTATGTCAAAGAACAAGTTTCATACCCAAGTCCTCTGTACTGTTTCTGGACAAATTTCAGTCCCTCAAACCACAGTAACCCCAGCTCAGCCCTAAAAAAAAGGAAGCCTGATTCACAATCTTCCTACAACATGAGGTGCTTCAATTTGAGTGAGTGATCATTAAGGCTCAATAACGCTCTGCTGCACCTGATCTGAGAGGTACAGTACATATCCCCAACTGTAGATGGCAAATTTCCTGTGTACAGAAGCATCAACAATACAGCAACACCATGAAATCGAACAGATTGTATAAGTCAGGTAAGATTTGTAAAAGGAGATACTTTTCCCTCTAAAATTAAAACAGGTCAATACAAATTGTCCAGGTCATCACAGGTAACTGCATGGCTATTCAAACTCTCGTTTTCCACAATTTTGAAAATTGCTCTCCAAAACTGTGATGTGGAAACACAGCACTTGCAATAATTACAGGCAAGGTCATAAAAGCACCCCTTTGTAGAATTCTGAACAACTCAACACGTATCAAGGGCCAAAATGTGGTAGTTCTGAACTACAGGAAAATAAGCAGGTTTGATCAGCTGAAATTCTTCTGCCTGCAGCCCAAGCTTAGTCATATTTATGTTAATAAATAAAAAGTCCCTGCAGGAAACTCAGATTTGGTCCTCAGAATAGTGTGCAACTGTCATGATAGCTTTGTCCAGTTTAGAAAAAGTGATGCAAATGTGGTTGGGATTAGCTAATGTGATCATCGTTTCAAGGTTGGTTTTCCAGGGACTGAAACAGTGAATCTCACAGCTAAAAATGCATCTAATATCAACTCTTGCACTAAAGAGCCACATCATTGTATCTCAGAGCTGTAACAGCTCTCCTAGGCATCCAAAGTCCACAGTGATTCTAACCTTGGACAAGCCTCTACTGACATGACAGCATCTCCTGGCTAACTAAGCTTTCTAAGTAAAGTGCAAAGGCAAAAGTCTTTCTTGTCACCTTTACTTGAGAATAGCTTACAATCACTGAACTAATCCGAACTAGAAATACCAACTCATCCTCTGTGCATTAAGGATGCAGTTCCTACAGCAGCTTGTTCAGTGATTGAGACCTAAAAAAGTTCTATATCACATTTGGCTTTAAGCCAAATTTTTCAATTAAATGTTAGAGAAAGAAGGGGGAAAAAAAAAAAAAAGAAATTCAGCTCACAACACAATACTTGCAGTCAGCAAACTACTTTCTCTTGGGAATATTTTGCAGAAGTCTTTGGAATTAAAACCCACTGCATCTGTCATTATAGTAAAGTTATGCAAGCACATTACATAGGTGAAGATTATTTGGAGATGGGGATCAGATTCTTTGAGTAGACTGCTTGAGTACCAACCTTGTGAACGTTCATCTTATTTTTCCAGGGCTTCCCAACTGCCTTTGGAGCAAGCTGTATCTCCAGTAATTTTTCAAAATTTTGATCTGCTAATGCCTGCTTCTTTAGTGTAGAAAAGGGCTTCATACAGACCTGAGTTGGAATTCCTCAGGGCAGATAGGGTTACACGTAGCTGAAATTTTATTTTAATTGGAGAATTTGGTTAAAATACAGAGTTGTTTTTCTAGCATATGGGCCTTCATTGTATGCACATAATCTTTTTACCTGCACAAATGACAGTAAGTTATGCAGGCTGTCTCAGAATTTACACATGCTATCTTAATTTCTGTTTATAGAAAGTTTTTACTTGGAGTTGCAGAACTGCAGATTATAACTGAGGTCAAAGGAAGCTATAAGGACTTAATAACCTCAACATAAAGTACCATGCATTAGCTGAAAACACAGACCTCATGTCCAAAAATACTTTGACTGGAGGGAGTATGAAGACTGGGTTTATTGGCTCTGAGAAAGACATCTGCATCACCCAAGGTAAAATCTGCTGTGTCCTCCTGTTGAAATTTCATTCCCATTAGCACTAAGCAGTACTGCTGATGTAGCCCAGCATAAGCATGTCAGCTGGACACTACAAAAAATGAAGTGAGCTCCCCAGAAAGCAGACATCCTGGTCTACATCTAGAGTGCAAATAGGATGAAAGTCAAGATTATAGTGAGAGGTTTTTTGATGCTTACTTCTACACTAGTATGAAAAAGAAGTGGAACTGTATTCAGAACTACGAGTAGCAAAATTTCTTCCAGAAAATGATGCTAATACACTTATTTGGGAAGGTTTGTGAGGAGAAGAAAGGTGAAATAAATTAGAAGGGCTTTCAAAGTTCCGTTACCTCTCCCCGTTTTTATTACAAAATGGGGGCTGATTATAAATGCATCTGTATAGCAACTAAAATAAAACCTGCAAAATGCTACAAAGTTAATGCTTCAAATTTAATGCAAATAGCAAACCCAAGTTAATAGTGAAATCTGCTTAATACGGAGAAAGAACTTTATGACACCTGACAGATATTCAGTACAAATACAGTATATATGTATTCTCATTAATATAGATCCTACAAAAGCCACCATGTAAATAATCAAAAAGTACACAAATCAGTTTTATTTTCTGTTCTTTTTCTTTTCTCTTTCTTTTTCTGTGATTGTTTACAGCAGGTATATTCATGTATACAGCAAGTGAACTGCTTCTTAAAGACAACTCTGTGTTATAACCTTGAAGTACTTCTATCCCATCTACGGGATATAGAGAGTGGAATGAAGTGAGTTCAGCAGAACTGTTCCACTTTGCACAAGTACTGCTGGGCAGCTGTTTGTACTCATTTTTGTGAAACGCGTTTGTATGAACTCAGAAAAAAAAAAAAAAATGGCCCAAAGCAGATGTAGGCTTATGGCTTGGTTACAGCCCTGTAATGGTTATTTTGAAACAGAGCTGAACAAAGTTCATCCTTCATTCATTTCTACCTACATAGTGTGCAGCATCAGTTCAGCTGTACAAATTGCTAACACTAATTCTTTCTATTATAGACAGGCCCTAGGGTTTTAAACAGTATCCATCAATCTAGGTATATCTATCCACTCTAACATTTAAAGACAGATTAGGTCATTAGTTATGAAACTTTCGATAACTGTTATCACAAGTTATCACAAATAAGACACTAAGAATCTGTAAATGTTTTTTCACTGTATAAGCATTTTAAAAGCAAATTTAAAACTTTTGTTGTTGTTATAAAAGGAAGCAGCTAAGTGTGTAAGAAGGATAATGTTTTTTCACTGAGATCATTAATAACCTCAAATTCCTGCAGGAGCTTACAATTTTGCCTGCCATAAAATATTTTATATCTGTATTATATGTGGCATGAGAAACCTTTTTTTTTTTTTAAATATTTTTATCTTCAGTTATTCGCGTCATTTCTTGCAATTAAAGTTAAAAGAACTCTTCACGAAATGGTACTTAGGATCTTTCCAACCATAATTAACATTTTTGTGTGTTTTGCCATTAATTAGAAAGTTAGAAAACTGCAGTACTCAATACTCAATGGGTATTTCATCTCTAATTAGTCACGTATTGACGTTCTGCTAATACAAGTGACCTGCAAGAACAGCTTCTCAAACAGAGATGCTGGTGAAATCAAGATATGTTTTTGGTAGTCTAGAAATAGTAAGGAGCCTTGAAGACCCTCATGAAATTAAAACGCAGTCAAAAATTATTTTGCTTATAGTGAGGAGTGAAGAGACAAATGCTGTGGAAGAAAAAAAGAGGGGGATATGGGATTAGGAGGGAGGGTACACCGCCTAATTATGTCAGGGTTGGGGCCCAAGCAATTTTTAACCTAATGACTTCAACTGTTGCTGCCTACTGCAGGAATCACTTCACAAGACAAATGATAAGCAAAACTACTTCTTATATTTAAGATTCTCTGTAATTCTGCAGTAAAGAGTTTAATAATCTAAGAAGTACTAAAGAAGACATACTTCTGACCTTATTTACTCCCATTATAGACAAAGGAGAGTTATTTTGTTTTGTTTTCTGTTTTCAGGTTTTTGGTTTTTTTCTTTCTTTCAAATTCCAGGTGTGTAGATTGATTCTGTCCAATTCCAATGAGGACAATGGGAGTTTGGGGACTGACGCTAGTAGGCATATATTCTACATAACAGCCAGACCAAAGAAATTTAATGAATCACAGTCAAAATCACTGATGGGAAAATCAAAACCAAAGAGAAGATTTTTATAACCCTCTCATTGTTTGTTTTGATAAAACACTAGTACACATTGGCAATTACATACTTCTCAGTCCTGCTAGTTCAAGGCACGTGGACCACTGCGGCAGCTAGGACAACATCCAGACTTACAGCTACAGACCCAGTGGCAGGCAGCTGCCATGAGGACTAAGGCATGAAGGATTCTCTTGCAGCAGTCAACCTTGCAGCTGAACCAAAATAGAGGACAGCAAAATCTTTTGCTTTATCTTTGTGCAGCACCTCATTCCTGACTGGTTATGCTAAGTGCCACTGTCACAAAAATAAGGAACATAGAATATACCTCTTTCAAGACTGTGCATTTGGTTTATTGCTCTGAAACTCGCTCTGAAACTCCATAAGTAGATTTTTGAACTCATTCAGTGTATACTTATTCATTCATGTGGAAACTCTTCCTCTTGTTTCCACATATTACACTACAGTACAATAAATGCTTGTTCTGAAGTTAACTATCCTTCTACACAATGCTCTCGGCAACAAAATTTGACCTGAGAAATAACATTTAACTAACGTCATGCACTTTATGATTTAGAATGAAAGCTGAATTCACCCTTTCCAGACCTACTTTAAATTAATTAATTAATTAAAATAAAATAAATAATAATAATAAAAGGTTATTCTCTGTTTATTCCTCTTAGAATTATCAGAAATATTAAATCTAGTTTACTCAGTTTGCTAACCAGGTTATAATTTTCTTGTGTGCTTTCTCAGGCCTCAGATGAAGATCCAGTCTTTGGATTGGGAGCAGAGGTATTTTTTCACAAGTTAGGATTTTGCGTCAGATTACATCACTAAATGACACAAAAAGAAAGATCTGAAAGCAACATTTTAACAGAAATTGTCCCCAAGGTTAATTAATTTTGTAATTGTTGTGTATGATGCTATTATTCTTCCTGTCACCTATCAGGTCTTGGGACAGGATTCAGCTCAAGATTAAGACACCTAAATTTGGGTATTGAAATGTAAATACCCATGTCAAGTGACTAAATGTAATATCTGACACGCCCATGAGTCTCACGTTACAGATCTGAAACAGTGCTACAAATCCCATCCAAGTATCTTAGATACTTTGGCCTATTTAAAATGCTCACTACAGACTGTTAAATCACAAGTTTAGGGCAAATTACTCAACTTGACCAACTTGCCATGACTTGAAGTACAATTCAGCTGATATGAAGTAGGCAGCTGTTTTAGGGCAAGTAGAATCACTGTGCACATCTGTTGATATGGGACAAGATTCAGCAGTTCAGATCCCTAAACAAAATCATCTAGTGTCATCTGAGATGCCTCAAAGGAAGGTACTGGCAGGGCATATCAGATTCTACACCCATCTGGAGAGGCAACTCTGGTACTTGGAGGCCAGACAAGATACAAGAGTCTTTAAAATGATGTTATGCACCTGAACCCTACCCTAGATCTCCCTTGACTATACAGTTAAAGCAACTATCTCATGTGTAGATAGTTACAAGTAGAAACATATTTTAGGTGTCAGTCTTAAGTTGAATACTGTCTCTAATGTCCTCTTTGGTCGGCTATGACCAAATTTCCAACACCAAAAAACAAGCAGAACTGGACTCCTCTTTAAAACATCACACAGGTGATACACAAAGACTTTTACCCTCTGTACGTCACTTAAGTCTCTGATGAGGGAGTTTCTGTTATCATTAAATTAGGAAATTGCAACTCTGAATGTATCTTTGCAAAGGTTCTTTATGTAAAAATAAAATGAATCACAAACAAAGGCGTATTTACTTTTAATCCTGTGTAGCTTGTTTGGAGTTTGTTTGTTTGTAGAGAGGAACATGTCTAGAAAGATTTTCTTTTCAGATTCTTTATGCTTGCTCAGAAATTTTATTTGATGATGCACCATTATTACTTTTCTCAAAATACCAGGCAATTTAATATGTTTTGGAGCAGAGGCTTCAAAATTAAAAAGAATAACTTCAAAAAAATAAAATTACTACCATACTTTTGGACAGGCAAATAAACATAATATGATGAGACTACTGCTACACCTAGCTATATCATTCCAAATCATAAAATTTAATTATTGGGAAAAAGAATTTCAGGCCAATCAAGTAACAAAGATGATGGTAAAACACAATTGTGGCTGTTCTCCAGCTTCTAGACTTGCTAATATCGGTTAAAAGGTAAATTCCAGCTACAAGTTTTATTAGTGTTGAAAATGCTGAAAGGCGGCTCCACCTTAACCTTTTCAATCAAAATCAGCCACCCAGACAGCTTTTATTATCAGCGATTCATAGACTGAACTTCAGAGTATCTGCAATGCTTATGTGAATGGCTCCACTCTCTTTTCTCTGACAAATTTAGGCCATCTGAGCAGGTTTTCAAGTTCCTTCATCATCTCAGAGACCAAAATTAAAAAGGAGGTATGTGGCACTCGGTCTGAAATCTTTGAAGCAGTGAGAGCTAGCAGAGAAACTGAACACATGGAGTTAACCAGGAAGGGATATAGTGCTATTTTAATAACCAACACTAACAAAGGGACTGATAGCAGTTACAAAATTAGATGCACCTCTGTCCTGCTGCTGAAACCCTTTAACTTTTTCTCAGAAAGCTACCTTGTTACATAGATCTTAGAGCAACTGCAGAAGCCCAGCCAACCTGGGCTACCAACTAGAAGAGAGAAACTGAAGAGTAAGACGGAGAACAGAGCCCTCATTTTTAAGTCCACTTTATATTTTGCTATACTTGATTCTTAATATTAGTATTAAAAATAACTTTGGTTTTAAAATTTTTCTGGCTATTTTATTCAGAACTAGTTGCAAACCAGTTAGACCCACCAAGGAAGCCTGATGTTGAAGGTGTGTGTGTACAATGGACTGTCAAAATAATGGCTGCACTCAAAGAGAGAGAAAGGAATAGAGGCTTGAAAGCATTCAGGGATGGGAAGAAGTGCCCTCAAAAAACAAAGAGAAGAAAAATAGACTTACTTCAGGAATTGTGACAAGTTTATTGGAAATTTAACTGGTAAATTAAAACTCTTGTAGAAAATTACTACTATAAATTATTATGCTGATAAACCCAGAAAAAGACAAAAGCAAGGAGTTGTGCTCTATTATTACACCAGTACTAAAGTAATCTAGTATTACAATTAATTTAACTTAGAAATCTAATTTTTGTAGAAGCGTGTATTTGTAAGTATATAGTAGTTCTTAATTGTTAGTATGAAGGTACTGATCAAAGACAATCTTTCATTCAATCACGGTCAAAGAAAAAACCTGCAGAAAAATCTAATGGAAAAATAGATTTGGTTTCATTTTTCTAAGAAAGTGTTTCTTGGACAGGACCCTAAATTAAAGACTGATTAAATGAAATAAATAAGGATGTGAACAATCTCTTCTTTCTCATTTTCCTCTTCCTCAGTTATGGTCTTGTCTTCTTTAATGCTAGAAAGTACTTACAACAGTTAAGAATGAGCTGACCTGTAACAAACCAGGGTTCCATGGAAAAGTCGTAGGCAGGCACACCTTTCTCCAATGTATGGTTAGAGATTTCTGGGAAACACAAACGAAATTGCTTCAACAAATGTGAGAAGAGCACAAAATAGAAACAGAAGAAAAGGAAGAGGTCAACGACAGTTTCTGTCATCCAAAACAGGAACAACTGTTCAATACCTGCAAGTGCTAGCATTATGTAAGTCCTCCTGTAACAGTGTTACATGAAACGTTGGCTACCACCAAACAATGGAAAGAATGTGACAAAGCATTAGTCAAAGTAAGAAGAAGCATTTTTCACAGTCTCACCCTCTGCTTTCCTTCTTTTGTTAGACACTGTTCCCACTTGTTCTCTGTCTTCGGCCAGACCTAGAGTTCCTTAATAGAGCAACTTCACAAAAGAGAACTACTGGATGAAAACCAAATATCTTTATCCAGACCATTGTCAGTGGAGAACCTTAACCGCAACGGATCAAAATAAAACAGAAGAAATGTTTGCCCATTATGCTATTTCCTTTCCATTGGGCTCCAATCACAGGCTTCTTATTTCATGGACAATGAAATGAGTTTGAGAACTCTCCTGAGATGAGGAGAAAGAAGAAACTGAAAAGAACGAGGATTTTAAAATGTTAATTTCTACTAGAAACAATTACACTGTGGGAGCCAACATATCATTATGCACTGAGCTCCAGCATCGCCTCTGCCTCCGAAGCTAGCAGCCATTTAATACCTGAAACCCTTATGATGGGCCTGACTCATCCTGTGGCAAAGACCAACTGAGAAAATGGTACTTAGCGACAAACAACAACCCCAAAGGTGGTATAACAGAGAAAAATGTACTTCTCTAAATCTTTACAATCTGTCATTACTGTGATCTGAACTCCACAGCCCAATGCTGAATCAGGAGTGTATTGTGTATACAGCAAAATTATGCACGTTTCTGTCTAAGCTTCTGTTGATAATGTAGACTGATATGCAGTAATTTTCTGAATGTCACATAGCTATTCATATATAAGCAGTTCATAGCTTTTTTAGGATTGTTATAGTTATTGTGATATAAATGTCTTTTGTGAGCAAGTGGAAGTGCCAGATGTAAATAAAAAGAACAGATATAGCCATGGAGACGCAGTAACGTTGAAGTCACAATAGACAGGCCAGTAATTTGAAAGATGTTATTTCCAGGTCCTAAAAAAAGTTATACAGATCTTCTGGTCAGCACCAGAATACCTACAGAAATTAAAAGAACCAAATAGCTACAAATTATCTCTCCAGGAAGGAGGCCATGAGTTACCAACAATTTCTTGAGTTAAGATGCTGAAAGACACAGAGAGACTGAAATACGCAACTCAGAATAGCTGTGGACATAAGGATTAAATGATTGCTTGTTGCTTTTTCCAATAAAATGTTAAGGTTTAGGCAGAATTTGGTATACTCAGACTTTTATTTTATCCCTTTGCTTAATTGCTAATAAGTTTGGGGGAATAAAAGGTATTTTACTTTAAAACCACAGCTTTGAATCACCTTAATCATTCACTAGTGAGAAATATTTCAGGTGACAGAATCAGGCCTGTCATGTTACTTTGCCAAGAAATCAGACAAGTTTGCGATTGAACCAAAGCAGCGCTGGACCAAAACGTTCCAGCTTCAAGAGAAATAAGGGAGGTGAAGCTGTCTACTGAACCACTTAACTGTGCACGCAACTATTCACTCAAGAGGGAGTGGAAAGGCATCTAAGACACAGGCAAGTTCTGAACGTAGAGTATCCATAAGAATATCATGTATCATATGTATATTGCACTCATTTTAACCTAGTGTTTAACATGTATTGATTCAGAGAAAAAAAAAATCCCCCAGTGATATTTTCAATATTGTTCCCACAAAGTAACTGTGAGAACTGGGCACAAGCTCTGACAGGCAACAAAGGAAGGCTGTTAGAGACTTACTTTTAATGCAGCTTGAACACAGGGTTCAAAGCTGAAAGATGAAGACTTTAAAATGTACATTTCTACCTGCTGCCATGGCAAGATCATGGACAAAGATTCCTTCTGTCAATCATTTCCATATTTTGCTAAAGTGTAACTCTAAGTAGCAGAGGAAAAAAAAAAAAAGATTAGAATTCATGGAAAAGATATTGGGATTTATCACAAGCTAAGCTGTTAGAAGAATGCATATACATTTACGGCATTTAGTTTATATCCATTAACTAGATATAATTGAGCACAATGACTTAACCAGGATTATATAGCCTGAACTAGTAGATATTATTGGATTTAATAAATACACAAATGTAATGTAAGCTATGAGCTACAAAGATTGAACTCATCATTACTGAGTCATCTGAAACCTTTACAAAATTTTTATTAGATAACTACTTAATTTGAAAAATTATTCTAACAATTTGAAATGAAAGAATACACGAGAATAATATATCAATTGCAAAATGACCACTTCTGAGCAGTATGTATGGAATATTATTTGTGTTTGCGTTTAACTTATGTTTACTCAAAATGTTCTCCTGGGGTGGAGGAAGAACATAAACTGATTTTTTTAATTTAGTCAAAACAAAACTAAATTACTCACCCATCCATGTATCTATTTTCATTTTGTGTGTTATTAAAATAGCATATGCAGTAGTCTTGTCTGTATTATTAATGACAACATGGTGGCTATTGGACTGACATAATGGTCTTAAGGAGTTTCCAAATATAAATATATTCTAATGAGATAATCCCTAGAGCATAGATGTGGAGGAATGCTATCTAAATAATGTCACTTCTATTGCAGAATTGGTTTCAAATTAATTGTTTCTTTCTAAAGCCATAATTATCAGGAGGAAAGCAGTTAGTCAGAAAAGATGAAGTTAAAAAGTGCATAATGTTTAATAGCTCATTAAATAGAAAATATATTGTAAATTTGGGAATGAGAATGACTCGCAGCTAACTGTGAGATGATGGGTCATGGCATATGAAAAGAGACTTTTTTGGCAGGAAAGCAAGCTGGTAATGCTGACTGCAGACTGCATTTACTTGACATTCGGAAAGATCATGTGACACCAGTGCAGATGAGGTGATGAGAAAAGGAAGGGCAAGGAGAGCTAGAGGAGAAAAAGTTAGGTTATGAGTAGCTGGGTGGATGATGAGGAAGAAGGGAATACAAGTGTCATTATTGTGAGTTCAATTTCTAAAGTGGTTAGAGGACAAGATTATTGAAGAGAGTGCATTCATGCAGCTATTGTGATAGCTATGTCAGTACTTTTCTCACATGGGGTTTTATTTAGAATTCGTATAGGTGAATAATTAACAATTTTATAATTTCTGATAAGAAAACATAGTAACAGTTATGTACCAATTGCTCTGAGTATACTTTAAAAAGCATGCTTCATTTTATGGGAGTGTGAAGTGTGTATTTGCCAGACATCAAATATGTATTGATAACAGATGCAACAAATCAAAGCAATGCCAAAGAAATTCTGAAACATTTAGGAATAATTATGCTGGTAAAAACAAAAATAAAAAAAATTACATCACAGCCTCAAAGTGAAAGCTCAAAAAGGCTGAGATAAGCTCAAACTTTCTCATACTTTGTACAATTTTCACATGAGCAGTGACCCCAGCAATTACATGAGGAGGTGCAAGCATGATCAGAATGGGAGAAGGCAGCTGTGCAATTGCATGGTCACAACTACATCAGGTGTGCAGGTCACACTGGCCTCCACAAACGTGAAGGCTAAAGCCCCTTACATCCTCATACAGTCATCTAAAAGTGCGATGTATGAAATGCTGCAGCACGTGGGCTTAGATTCGCAGATGAAGTGCATGCATCTGAAAAGAGGAAGACGGTTACGTTGTTTTGTTTTTTGACAAAGAGATTATCTATGTGGTAAAGGAAAAACTGGGGTACAATCACCAAGAATACTTCTATCAAATTATAATGTTTATAAGTAGAAAATAATAAAATCATGTTGCCATAAAGGAGGATGAATCCACATGGGGGCGGGGGGAGAAGACATTTCCTAAGGCTGGAGTTAAGCCAGCACCCAGATTCATGGCTACTTCTTTCTTTCAGCATCTATTACACAAATACCAGTGTAATGCCTTGGTTATGAAGGTCTGGACACTTTGGCAGTGTGTTTGAAGTATTATCTTAATTCCAATGTAAGCGATATCCCTCATGATTTTAGATTGAACAGAAAAAAAGCAGGATCATATAATGAGAAGTCTCAGGCAACATTAACCATATTGGCTGATAACATCATATCTGAATTTATAGCATGTTATGTTAGCATACAAATACAGTCTTTCTTGTCTTGATTCCAGTAAGCTTATAAACCAGAACTTATCTCAGTTTATTTACTGCTGTTACCAGACCTCAAGATAAAATTTACCATCTTATTTAATTATAGCTTAATTGTCATAATGCATAGATAAAAACAATTCAAAGCTAAATAAACACAGGTAACACAGTCCAGAGAGGGTATTCCTCTCCTGCCACCACACAGAAACAGATCTTTTTTCTGTAGTTAAGGTTTAAACATGACCTCATTTCTTGCAGGAATACCATAGCCTGATACACTTTGTGTATATATAAAAGTGATATTTTACTTCAGTGCCACACCAGTAACACCACATTTGAAGAATTAAATATTGCAATTGTCGTTTCTAATTCTAAAATACAGGGTAGGTACTTGCAGCATCTTTCTGAAAATGACCTGCTGTTATACAGTCTCTGTTCTGAATATAACAGGATTGAGTGTTTATAGAAGGTGTTGGACTGACAATCCATCGAAACAAAGCTCAGGTCTTGAATTTATACACAGAATACAGACACAGACATAACCGTTTCAGCAGCACCCCACCCACATGCCTTCAACATCGATCACTCCGAGCAGTTGGCAACATTTATTCAGGCTTACTTCAGAAAAGTCTGCAAGCACATAATTAATTTGACTAGTCCCATTGAAGCCACACGCTTGCAGCTGAAATGCCTTGCTTGATCAGAGCTCAGTTTTTGCCTCGCTGTGCACACAGCAGGTGCACATCCTCATTTTTGCCAGTGGTGACTTTTGTGGCTTGGACAGTTCTACAGTAAAAAAAAAAAAAAAAAACAAAGACTACTAACTCATTTTAGATAAACCATGAAAGAAGCTTCAGATGGTACTAACTCTCATCCGTTACTGGAAAAGATCCAAATTTCAAACAGTATGCTACATACAAACTGCACAGAAAGCTATTATCTTTCCTCAGAGCCACCAAGCCACTGTGATGTACTTTACAGTGTCATTAAGTGCAATGATACAACAGCTAACGATGAATTATGGTTGAGCCTAGAACTCAACAGGCCAAATGGATATCTTACACAGGAACAAACACCAAGAAAGTCTCAACTGAAAGGAGATCTAGAGTGTAGAGTTTTAACCCAGCGCTCACAGATCTCCCATTTGTGCAGGCATGCAGCAAAAGAAGGCACCTAGTTTGAGCCTGCACATCAGAGGCTTTTGGACAGGTTCTCTCGTACGTGGTTTCACATGGTAAGGGAGAGTCACAGGGAGAGACTGTAACCAGGAAGAGTGCTCCATGTGAAGATGCTCAGAGGAGCATTAAAAGCCATTTGGTGATCCAAGGGCAGCACCATATCCTCTGCCCTGTCCCATGACACAACAAGTCAGAGACAAGCAGAGGGCCACACACCGCATAGCTAACCCTTTCGTGGTGAGATGGACCGGAGGACACCACTCTGCCTTATCAGTATGCAACTCAGAAACTGCAGTGGGGGAGCATGAGGAAAAATCCAATAGGAGAGTATCACTGCGAACATGAGAGACTTGTCAGGTCTGTGCTCTTGTCTCCAAAGGAGCTAGTGTGAGACTGCATGTTACTGAGAGGCTTATTTTAAAATGCATTATATCGTGCTTTTAAAAAAAGAAAAATAAAGCAAAAACAGAACACTAGACAATTACAGCCTGGTTCCAATAAGCCAGTTAAAATATACAGTACTGCAATTACGCCTCCCTACATTTTGAAAATGAAATTGTTTTATCAGATCAAGCCAATGGTCCATCTAATCCAGTGCCTCATCTTCAAATAGTGGATGTTAATACTGCAACAGAGGCAAGAAATCTTCCACACAGCAAGAGGCCAGCATATAAACAAAAGTAAAAGTTTGGTTATTTATTTCAAAAATGTTTCATACTAAGCAGTCCATTTCTTAATCATTTTGTTACTTACACAACTGAATAGGTTCGTTGAACTGTGCTTGTGCATTTATTAACTTGCAAAGTTTGGCAATCTAAGGCACCTTATGCAGCCTTAGTTCAGATTCATGATTTAAGCATAGAAGATTACGAAACAACTAACAGTCTAAAAAAAACTCTATGTGCTTTCATCTGTGTGCTTCCCTGTACTATGGTGTTCCCCTTGGCGCTGTTAAAGGGATGCTTGCTGTAGACGAGGCTGTATACAGTGCTGTCCTGGTGCTGCGAGACCTGTGTTCAGGTTTCCTATTACAAGATCAGCAAGATGTGAAGTGGGGCTACTTGAAAATGTAAGCCATTAACATAGTACAGATTATGAGGTTTGATGAGCTTTAAACAAGGGACAAACCCAACTTTCCAATTTTTACACATGCAATTATATACATGATTGCTTCTATACTGCAAGGACTAGGGATCAAACCCATACAAAGCATTTTCTAGCGTTACATCAAGCAATAGCTACTGCTACTACGCTTTCTGCAAATCAGTGTTCTAACATAGCAGAACACAAGAAAATGCTAAGAAAGCTTTTTGTAGTGACTTCTTCCCATTTTAAGTATGTACTGTCCTGCCATAACTAGTACTGTAAAGCATTGTCTTTATTTTTTTATCTCTTCTTCGAAAGTGTTTTTCAAAATACACTGAATGAAAGAAACTCTATAAAAATGCCTTGAAATGTCTATCTTAAAAATGTGACTGTTTTCCACTAGCAATAGAAAGAAGTACATTAGGTGGCCATTATTGTTTTGTCTTCTTTTTTGGTAAATAACTGACTCCGTATGGTAACTAGGAGTGACTGGCAAGGGTGTATAAAGAATCAAAGCACAAAAATCACTACCTTTCCAAGTTCTACCAAGAGCAAAAGGAGATAGCTCTGTAGCTGTCACCAGGAAAATGAATGACATTATTGTTGCTGTTTCCACATTCATTCCCATGCTTGATGAGTTTTATAAATCTGACTCAGTTATGAGGAATGTTTTTAAGTATATACTGGCGGCTTACAAAACTGAATAACTGGGCCAAATTTCTTGTTGAAATAACTCCGACAGTGGGCTTCCATATTTAAAAACCATTTCAAATCCACTTACAAGGGATTCTGTGATGCTCAGTATAGTATGTAAATGTTTGCTCACCCTAAAAAAAGCAAGTGAAATCCTTTTTAAGCGCACATTTAGATTCAGTGATCTAAAGATAATGGAGGAAATCTCCAGCTGGTTTAAAATGTCAGAGCTTCAACTACTTCAATGGAGCAATGAAAGTCTGCATAGGTTGAGGATGTCCCTCTTAACACCCAAAAATGGTCATGAATGGGGACAGGTCAGTGTTCAGCTCTGCTGACATAGGAGGACCCTTCTGTTATATTTATCCAAATACAACTTTTGTCTCAATCCCTTTAAAATTCAGCATTTCAAAAGGAAAACAGAAAATGCATTTTCAAATTTTCATCGATTTTCAGCAATTGCTACTCGAATTATCTGGAGCTGTAGTAGAAAATCCATGGGAGAAAGACAACAAATGTCATTTGAATGAGATGTTTAAATATAGACTGTAAATATGAGACTGAACATTAATTAATTAGATTTGTAGAGTCTTCGTTTGCTGTAGCCTTTGTATCATCATGCAGTCTTTGTTTACTTTCATTTATTTTCTTTGTTTGATGACGTTTGACTAATAAATACATTGATGAATTGCATTAGTAAATGTCATCCATATATCACAAAAATAGAATGTACTCAGTGTTTCTGCCACAGTGATGGTAAAGGATTTTTTGTTGTTGTTTGAACTTTCAGTACTTATCAAAGGGAATACTACTGCTTTGCTGGATAAAATTCCAATTTTTATTATAATTTTCAGTGAACAAAGAGCTGCAGAATAATGTGACTTAATGAAGCATTTCTAATAAAATACTGCAGAAGTTAAAACAGGGACATAGAACTGCTAGCTCACTGATAGTTGTATTATTCAGAACAATTTTTCAAGACGGTGATCACATTTTTGTGTAGATCTATACTATTTTTGTGTTAGGTAATTTTTCTGTCTCCCAAAGTCAGTGATTTCCTTTAACACAGTAACTAGTTAGCATTTTTCTATTATTTATAGTAAGTAAAACATACAACATAATTAATGCAACATATTGCTAATACACTATTTATGCTTTACACAGGTTGGTAAGCAGTAATACAATCAGCAGTAAACTTAAGTGCAACGATGCTCAGATCTAAAAATTCCATGGTATGTTTTGCTCACCAAAAACATATAGCCTGCATTTGTAAAGAGGTCCTTTATCAAGCCTGTCACCACCTGTGATGAAATTACGAAACTTCTTGGCTGCTACATGTTTTTCTGCTGCCACAATTCAGTGTAAAGTATTATTTGCTTTATGTAAATTTAGATAGGGTTCAATGAATCATCACTTTGCAACTTGCCAGTAAAGCGATCTCCAATATCCATCTGTAGACACATCTATTTACTTCCGTACAGAACTAGTTATTCGTGTATTCCCTACCAGAATTATCAAGTGCATTACCAGCACCTACATGTAAAGCTGAGATCTCTCTGCTCATAGGAAGAGACAGGGGAAAAGGTCACTCCATACATCTGCTATGATAAAAGACACTGCCACATTAGTCGTCATTCTCTGATTAAAACAGTATGACAGGAATCAAGATTTTATCTCAAAGTCACTCACTACCAGCAGCATATCTAAAATTAATACCACATTTTTGAAAGCCCCCTTACTTTCAAACAACATGTGGAAACACTGAATAGTAATTCTGATCTGCGATAAACTAATTGAGCAAAGCTTTCTACTAAAATTATGGCACTTGGGTAGTTTACATTTATAACAGCAGCAGTACTGTAGTTTGGGGAACTGGGACTTTATGAAACCAAAAAAACATGTAGCTTTCAATATTGCCTCAGCAGTATCAGCTCCCCAAAACAAATTTTTCATAATGAAATTTATGTGAATTATTTTACTACTTTTAATTATGAACAAAATAATTTAGAGGCATCAGTATGAAATGGCTGTGCAATTACTGTGAAAAAGTATAACAGATGTAACCCTTGCCACCCCTGATAAAAATGCCTTGGTATGCTCTTTCCCAACTTCTGCTAGGCTGTATTCCTAGTACCATTGAACTATTCTTTTTTTTAGTGTGTACTCTATGCTACAGAAAATAATCTTAATTTATCAGTTTGACTTCGCTTAGATCAGCCCATAAAGCAGCTTTAAAGTGTTAAACATACAGCAGGCTGAATGCTAAGGTCTGAAACTACTTGGTAAGACAGAGAAACCAGATAACAATTATCATTTAGTCAATAGTAATTTAAATGTATCCAGTGCTGCGAGAAGACCCTAAGACCCTGAATGTTTTATGAGGCTTCCAGGGATAGGGGTTGAATATGTTTATTATTCAAATTGACAGTTCTTCAGGAGTCAAAGCACGGTTCTTTAAATACAGAGCTGGAGTCTACTGGGGGGTGAGTGGTAGCAGTGAAGCGCTTAGTGCTTCAAAAAAAATAGTGATAATCTCCAAGCAAAAGCTGGAAAGAGACAACTGTAAGTACATACACAATTTAAAATGCTTCAAGCAATGATTTTAACTCCTGGTAAGAATGAACCACTCAGCAGAGACCTGTATGGCAACTCCTAACAAGGCAGTGCAAGCAAGCTATTGCTCTTTATTCTTTGCACAGATAACGGGGTGTCCAATCCTACAGTGCAATGGGAACAAAGCAGGTTATTTTAAAACTTTGTCTTGCAAAGCTATAAATGACATGGAACAAGGGAAAACAGGAGGAATACAGAACCTGTAGCATACTTACTAGGTAAATGAGTTCACTGAAATGGAAAGAAAGCAACGCAGATAGGTTTCATACTCCATACACCACAACTTAGGGAGCGTTACACACAGAAAGAAATGGAGTCATGAACCATCTTTTTATAGCTCCTTTTTTAAAGGATTCATAAGGTGACTCCACGCTTTTTTAACCCCTCTCTGAAGCCATCCGATAAAACCCGGTCTCCAAAACCCCAAGTCCGCCGGGGTGCAGCAAGTTAGCGGCCGCCCTTCCTATACGAATAGTCGGGCCGACAAATCGGTGGGCTCCGCTAGCCCCCCGCGGCTCTGCAGAAAGGCCGAAGCGTTCGCTCGAATAAAAATACCTCCGATTATAAGGAAAAAAAAAAACAAACTTTGCCTTTCCCGCGGCGCAGGGCGGGAGCAGGCTGCCTCGGCAGCCCGGCTGCAGCCGCGGAAGGGCGGCAGAGGCAGCTCGCCTCGCACCCTGCTCTCCGCAACTTTTCGGCAGCGGGAGGGCGGCAGCCGCCCCGCACGCCCTGCCTGGCCCCGCCGCTTTCCA
>VXAL01019409.1:618541-632193 GCA_013399475.1 Chauna torquata | reverse complement strand
CACGTGGGCGGCGGGGGGGAGCGGGTCCCCGCGCTGGCACCGCCGCGCCTCCCCCGGGACCCCCTCGCTGGGCGAAGGGCGGGCAGGGAGACACCGGGACGGGACGGGACGGGACTGGACGGGACGGGACGGGACGGAGCCGGGCTGGCAGCGGGGCCGGCCGGGCCGGGCAGCTCCCCTGGGGCGCGGGGCCGGGACCGCGGCGACTGGAGCGAGGGAAGGGGCAGGGTAGGGGCAGGAGGGACGCGGCGGCGCCGGCAGCCAAAAGCTGGACTGTGTCTCCCTCCAGAGGGAGAAGGAAGGCACTCACGGCAGCTCCGGCGGCGGGAAAGCCCGATTTCCCCGAGTGATGCCGGTGGAGTCGCGGGCTGAGTCCGTCCTCCTGAGCTTGGGAGGTTGTAGGGGAATATATTAGGGGTCAGAGTCTGAAGGGCTCTTCTCCTCCTGCCTAAAGCCGGGGGGCCTCCGTGGTGGCTCGCAGTCTTCTGCCGCGACTGTTGATTAATAGAGGGAAATGCTGGGTGAGGATAAGTAAAAGTGTAGCTTGCTTATTTATCGCAGCATGTTTTGTGCTGATCAAAAGAGGATGCAGAGAAGTGGAGGGGAGGGAGCCAAAGGTGGTTAGAAAGGGCCCTCATTCATTCCAGTAATACCAAACAGAGGGTCAAATTCTCAGTTTTCTCCCAGAATGCTTGTCCATTCCTAGGTTAAAACGGGAATGAATGCATGCTGTATTAAGAAGTATTGATATACTTAATCATCCATTGTCTTTTTTTTTTTTATTGTCATTTGTACCAGCTAGTATAACAGTGAATTTTTAGAAAAGAAGCCTTTGTTGAGCCTTTAGCTGTCATCACATCTTGTATGATGTTGTATTGGGTTTACGTGGTAAAGGTTTGGTAGCAGGGGGGCCACAGGCGTGGCCTCTGTGAGCAGATTCCAGAAGCTGCCCCATGTCAGATAAGAGCCAGCTCCAGCTGGCTCCAAAAGGGACCCACTGCTGGCCAGAGCTGAGCCAGTGAGCGGTGCTGGTTGTGCCTCTGGGACAGCAGATTTAAGAGAGGGAAAAAAAACTGCTGTGCAACAGCAGCTGGGAGAGAGAGGGGTGAGGAACAGCCCTGCAGACACCAAGGTCAGGGAAGAAGGAGGGCAGGGAGCAGAAGTTCCCCTGCGGCCCGTGGTGAGGCCCATGGTGGAACAGGCTGTCCCCCTGCAGCCCATGGGGTACCACATGGAGCAGATCTCCACACTGCAGCCCGTGGAGGAGCCCACGGAGGAGCAGGTGATCCGGTGGGAGCTGCCACCTGTGAGGGACCCATGCTGGAGCAATTTGCTCCTGAAGGATGGACCCCGTGGTACGNGCTCGGGGGGAGGAGGTAGAAGAGGGTGGGTGGGGGGAAGGTGTTTGTAGTTTGCTTTTAGTTTCTCACTGCTCTAGTCTGCTGGTGATAGTAATAAATTATATTCATCTCCCTATGCTGAGTCTGTTTTGTCCGTGACAGTAATTGGTGAGCAACCTCCTTGTCCTTATCTCAACCCTTGAGCCCTTTTCCATTGTATTTTCTCCCCCTCTTCCTTTGAATAGGGGGAGTGAGAGAGCGGTTGTGGTGGAGTTCAGCTGTTTAGCTGGGTGAAACAGCCACAGATGCTGATGGTCAACTCTGTGAGAAATGGAAGAGGGAAGTGAAACACTACCCCGACTGTTATTGTTCATGCTAGAGTTTTCCTATGTAAGTAAGGATCTGCAGAATGCTTGAACTTTTTTTTTTTTTTCAAATCAAATACAGACCTAAAGGTCCACGCAATCAAAAAGAAAAGGCAAAATAAAGAAGGAATAAGCTTAATGTTGACTGCCCCACACACTGTTAGGACGAAATACAAAGAGGCTGGTATGGAAAGGGCAAGTTAAAAGTAACCTGGTATGTGGTTGTCACAAACACTGTTGCAGCAAGCACTGCAGTGCACATGCCTGGGTGCGGACTGCAGCCTAATTAAAAGGCTGTGGGTTATAAAGACAAATGTGGTCTTACCTCATCCATTGGAAACTGATACAATAACATCACAGTTTCCCTAGTCGGTAACTGTTTCTGCGTTCACAAGCAGTTAAAAATAATGCAGAACGAACTGAAACAACCAAGACCATGCTGCAATCAGCAGCTTAAATTCGGTACTTTAAGGTAGACCCAAAGTAATGTGAATCTATGGGGATTTGATGCTCCTGCCCCAGCAATGCAAAATGACCAAGGACCCTGAATACATAATAGAATGGGTGGCCTTTACTGTTGCATGCATCAGTGCAGGACAACAAATACTGTTACTGGATTAAAAGTAGCCAAAGTACACCTAAAATGCAACTATAGCAGCTACTGCAGTTCAGCCACAGCTAACACCTTGTTAGCACGTAGGAGCTATGTTAGGAGCTAGGAGCACATAGACCTATATTTGCTGCATGTATCATTACACGCAAGTTAACTGTGTATGGTGAGACCAGAGAATACTTAGTAGCTTCATACTGTTGCCCTGCTGTTACAGGAATTAGGCAAACAGATCTGAAGACACAGAGCTATTATAACCCAGTTAAAACAATACGAACAAGTCACATGCAAACAGCAGAAGACAAAACAATATACAAAGCAACAGGTAAGCAATAACCTGTTTTGGAAAACGTAATCATTCGTTACGGTGTGATGCTGCTGCATGAGCTGGTGTTCTAGATCCCTTTGCCTGAAAATCTGAACGGATGCAGAGTACTCACGCCCAGGTTGTGTGACACCATGCAGAACAGAAAGATGTGCATTCAGGAAGCTTTTCTATGTATTTTCACAGTAAGGCCAACACTCCTGGGAAGAACTGAAATGATCCATTACACCTATGCAGTACAGCTGGTTTTATAGACGCTTAGTAAGCCTGACTCATCTCAAAAGTGCATCTGTGCATGCTGCACATCCACAGTATGACAAATTTACCATTTTCTGGAAATACCAGATTGGCAGCCTTTGTCCTACACAGCCTGTATTTATATCTTTCTGACTGGAAAATCCCCAACAGAATACTGTGGCCTTAGAACACAACTCAGTTACAAAGCACAACTGTTATAATGTCCTCTCTTTCTTTCTTTCTTCAGTTTGTTTAGTTTTTGAGTTAGTGTCACTACTTCTTAATTTTCATCACTTTGTAGGGCTCTTCTATACACTGAAAGGAAAGCATAAAACAAAAACGGGCATTGGCACTCACAACAGGTGTAACATTTGGAACACCTTCAGCATTCCCATTTCAAGTTGAACAGCACAGCATAAAAAGCAGGAAAACAAAAATTTGTTTCAGAATGTAATAGTTGTATACATTTTTATACACCGATTTTACCCAGAGGCATGCATGTTCTGAGCTACTAAACAGAGGGGAAAAAAAGTATATTTTGGTAGACACATGTAGATTTTGCCTTTAAGAACTGATAAGTTCACTAATGTCTACTGACAATTTTGCTCCTTTATCTTTACCATGAGACCCTTCCCCTCCCATCATTCACCATGCTATTAACTTATACTAATTAAAAGTGCCAGTGATGGCACTGTTCTTCAGTTTAGTAGTTAGGTTCTCGGTTTCTCATTTTGTTCATAAAAAATTAGTTTTTACTTGGGCCTTCCATTGAGTTGCAGGTACTAAAATAAGCAGGGACACAGACCACAGCTCCCAGTAGGAATACCTCAGCATAAGGAAACCTACAGCGCCTTAGAGCCTGATGTGCAGCATCCTCCAGTATCCCTCTATAGCCACACCCTAAAGCTGGAGAAGAGTAAGCATTCAACTTGTCCACCAGCATCCACATCTTTTTCTGCAAAGAGATTTTCTAGACAATGCCAAGCTTGTGCTGTTGCATTGGAGTTATTCTGTTCCAGGTGCTGGACTTGCATTTGTCCTGTTCTGATCTCTCTGAGTGGCAGTGCTGCCCTCCAGTGTATTCGACTGCTCCCCTCACTTTGGTGTCACCCGCTGAGAGTGTTTGCCACTCTGTCAGGCAGGCTGTTAGTGAAGACTGTAAGCAGATTGACTCCAGTATTGAACACTGAGAAATGCCACAAGTTACTTAGCCACCGTTCGTTAAGCCTGGTGCTTTAGCCAATTTGCACCCATGTTATAAGCCAGGACCATATTATAAGCCATCCAGTACATATCTGTCCAATTTGGCTACAAGGATGTTACAGCAGACCATGTCAAAAGCCTCTACAGAGTAAAAATAAACATGCACTGCACTCCCCTTCCCCACAGAGCCAGTCATTTCATTGTAGATTTTCCTTGTGAAATCTATATTGACTATTCTAAATCACCTTCTTGTCCCTCATGTGTGTGGAAAGGGCTTCCAGGAGAATTTTCTCCATAACCTTCCCAGCGACTGACCTGTAGCTTCCCACATCCTCCTTGCCTTCTTGAAAATGGGCACATTTACCATTTTCCAGTCCTTCAGGGCCTTCCCCTGCCACCACGAATGTCTGCAGATGATAGAAAGCAGTCTCAGTGACATCAGCCCACTCCCTCAGTGCACTTGGATGCACCCGGTCCCACAAACCACTTTAAGTCCATTTTGCTTGAGAGGCCGCTATTCATCTTCCCCTATTAGGGGTGGTACTGTGCTCCCCCAAACTCATCCACAAAGCAGAGCTAAAGAAAGATTAAGAAATCCTGGGATGAATGCTGTTTGTCTGACCTGCTGCATAGAATACGATGTAAATGGATCTTTCTTCTTATGCTATTTCATCAAAAAGAGCAAAATCCCCCAGGCTGTAAGAGCTGTAGCTATTCTGAAACATAGAGATGCTTCTTTCTAAGACTTTGTAAAGCACCTAAGCTCCCTAAAGGGGAAAGATTTCAAAACCTGCACTCCTCATTTCTCATTTGCTACGTCTTGACAAGTCACCACTGAGCTTTTCTTTTCTAGGTCTTTTTTATATCATCATAAAGCAACTTGCTTCCTCCATGTGTTAGAGACCCTGTGCTGCCAGCTGCAGCTTTTGAGTTACTCTGGGTGAGGTGCATACCAAAAAGTTAGGTGTTGCAATATTTTGCTTTGTGGCTCCAAAACTTTTTTGAATCTATGTTATCCATACAGGGGAAAAAAAAAAAAAAACAGATAAAAAGCAGAACAATACTTGACCTCCCTAATTTTCTGTCGAACAAATTATTTGCTTCATTACATTATGTATTTAATAAGCAATGTGTCTAAGCTTTATTACACCAGAAGGAATAGTCCATGGGCCAAACATTTTGGGGCCGTTACAAGGCCATTTGTTTGCACAACAGAGGTGTAAATTTCAAGAAGTGTAGTCTGGTTGCTCATTGGAGATAAAGTAAGTACTACTCATGAGCTAGGGAAAAGCCCAAAACTATCAGGGAAGAAAATGTGAGTCATTTTTCCTTTTTTTTTTTTTTTAACTATTCCTCCTGCTAATTCTGTGGGACTCAGCAGGAAATAGAAACACTAAATCAGGCATCTGAAGAAAGAAATTGGTACATGGGGGAGGGAAGAGTAAAGGTGTTCATACACATCTGGCCTGAAGCTGGGTTACGATACAATAGCACTCATTCATTGCCCTTATATGCATTTGTCTTAACCTGATACAATGTGGTAATTCCTATTTTACTGTGTACCAAACAGCATGAGCTCTTGCAGCCGTGCTTACAAAGAATGTTTTAGCCCTGGTTAAATGTATGTTAATTTTGTTTCAATTTTCTGTTAAAGGTTGCATTACAGAGAAAATGAGGAAAAAAGCAAATTTTTTACTTTACAATTTTGCGGGAGAGTGATGGGCAGATGTCCTTACCTAACGAGATTTTCATGTCATTTTAAAATACATATAATTATTTCCAAAATGATGTCTTGAATTCTTTTCATGAATTAATTATGTTTATATAATGAAAGTATATTAAAGAAAAGGAGACCTGGTGAAAATGGAAGGTTAGGCAGACCACAAGCAGTAAAGGTAAGGAAGGATCAGGTTGACTTCCCAATACGAACCATACTTAGTTTTTCTGAAACCTCTTTACTGAAAGCAACATATGTTGGCAGATTTGAGAACTCATCTACAAGAAGAATTAGACTTCACTGTAGAGATTCATAGTGTCATTTATTATCTCATGATATAGCATTTTCTAATCTGTGTGGTGTCATTTTAAAAACAGGCATCACAAATTCTAGTAAAAAAGGTGTCAAAGCTTATTAGCCCAGTAACTCAGTTTCTTCATGGTAGGAGATAAATTAGGGGGCTGTCAGGTGTGCTGTTTGCAAAAAAAAAAATTTTAAAAAAAGTCATTGTGAACTTATCTGGGTTATTTTTTCTAGAGAAATAATGCTATGTCTGTTTTATAGTTACAACACAGTCTTTCCAATAATATTCTACAAAGTTCAGTAAGGAAATTTAGCGAAAGATACAGTGTATTAAATCGGAATGAGTTGTTGTGTCTTAGTATTTCTTTCTGATCTAAAGCTTTTCTTACTCTGAATTTTAAACACCTATATTTTAATAAGGGAAGGAAAAATAAAAGAAAATTACACTCTAGAATATACTAGGCTTGTGTATGTGCATTAAAAAGCATTAAAAGATGCCTTAAAGGTTATTACAGACTTTGAATTTTATGGTGTTTTAATAGCAAGGCAAAAAAGGGTGTATTTTGATATCATCTTTCTGCATATTGAGTACAAGCAAAAGTAGATCTTCCAAGAGTCAAGAACAGAAGTACTATTATTTAGAATATTATCTACTGTATTTATTTTAAAACAGCATGAAAATGAGGGAAAGAAACCAATACAAGAACAGATTATTATGATGTTTAAATATTCTGAACTGCAGATTTCAAAACATTTTCTAAAACAGAACCACTAAAAAGGAAACACTCTTTTTTGGGGGGAGGGGGGGGAGAACCAGAAAACTTTCTGCTTGGCTGAGGACAAGCAGCTATTAATTCACACGGAAAAAAAGTGCCTCTGATTAATGAAGAATCAAAAAAAAAAAAATCAACTCCATATATTAAGGAGTTACAAAAAGTTACATTTTTCTACTTACAGTAGCTCTACTTTTCAGTGAGATTACAAATGTGTAGCTACTGGATTGCATAGTAAACAGTCTGAATATAAGGCATTTCTCTTTGTATAAATATGAAAGAAAACTGTATGTACCTAGGCAGGGTTACTGCCACTTAGATCTCAGGAGATGCAGAGCTAGGAAGTCATATGTTGAACGAACTCTGCCTTCTCCTTCATCAAATACATGGTAGGAAATGCTGAAGGATGTGTGGCTTTGAGTTTTTCTGCTTTTGTGGCTCTCATTGTCTGATTGCTTTGAAGGGAATAGATTTGTACTCAGCAGTCCTTCAGATTAACCTTGCCTTTATTCATGGCTCAGGCTGCATGATGGCAGAGTGCTATGATGCCTTGATACCGAGCCTCCCTCTGGTGTTACAACCACGTCCGTACTCACCTGACTAAGGTGAAATTAGTATCTGGTTACCCATGTTAAAAAGCCACACATAGATGGACAGAAATGTCACCACCTGCATCCCTGCACCCCACGTGAGCCCGCCTTGGACAATCTGCTGAAACGCTCACCCTGTGGGATCGACTGCCTCAACTCGTCACACTGCAGAGCTTCACCACCTGCAGGATGGCCTCACGTAGCAGAACGTCAGTTCAAATTTCCATTTCTTTCTCACCCATGGGGCATGGTAAACATGAGACGAAATCTCTTGGTTTGATTTTGGCTGGGGATAACACCTATTTTCTGAAATCCAGCCCAAGAACAGTGTAAGGATGGTGAACAATAATTGGTGGAGCCCTAGGTCCTGGAGGGTGTATCTTGCATGGTCATGAGAATCATTTTGACATTATCATTCTGACCAATGCTTAACCATTCATATTTTTCTTCTAAAAATATAGCTTAGGACCAATCCTTTCTGTGTGTGCTTGCAGGCCAGAAACTCAGTATCCACAAAGAACGAAATGAGTGTTTTCACCTGTGCTCCGGGGCGTGCACGCATGTAGTAGCTGCAGTGACAGGCAGGTATGCTGGGATTTGGCACCTGGAAACAGACTCGGTGCTCAGAGCTCTGCATGGAAAAATTTGCTTTCCCGAGCAGTTCAGAGGTATCTTGGACAGAGATGCACAGAAGGCACAGCCTAGGAGGCACAGACTCCACTGCTGCTGCTAGAGCGGGGAGCACTGTGTAAATCTTTGTTCTCCTCCCACTTTAAGCGCCATGGCAGATATGCTGTTCACTGCCTGACTCCCGAATTACTTCATTATCCAGAACTACCCTGGTTTTCACCNGGGAAAAAAAAAAAGAGAGAGTACTGTAATAGAGAGATTTTGCCGCTAGATGTCAGTAGGTAGAACACAGACTCGACACACTGCCTTACGAAATCTTGAAAAAAAGGACATTTAAGTTCTTTTGTTTTCCCTTCCTTCCCTCCTCCTCCTCTCCTGTCACATGTATGCATATACACACAGAAAGAAAATCATCTAGGGAACATTTCTTTGTGGTTTATTTTTTTCATTGTAACCTTACACAGATAAGAAGCAGATGATCTAATACCCAGTTAAGCTTAAGGTGACAGATCAAAGAAAAAAGGTTGTCTAAAATTTGAAGTTGCTAAACAAGCTGAATAATAAGTTCTGTGAGCTCTGGAGCTAACAAAGGCTGTTTTCCTATGGATTTTACCTCATGGTTGATTGAAGCTTTTCCTGTGCTGGGGAACTTTGAATTTTCACTCTTTTGTGTAAGGGTGATCCCAAGGAGTAGCTTTTCAGAGATACGTTTGTGCCTTTTCTCTCTTCTTACCAAGCATCTTTTTTTACTGTAACTGAATACCTTTAAGACTGCTACCCATCTCTCAGATTTTGTTGATATCAGATGGGGTTACAAAATGCACAAAGTTTGCTTCCATAGGAAACCTACCAATAAAAATATGAGGACTGCTTAATCTATTACACACTCAGATTTATAAGGCCATTTATTTTGTAGTGTAACTCTAAAAGAATTACTTAACACCTGAACTTGCATTGGCAGTTTAAGTGTTCCACTAAATATTCTGACGATTCCTCATTTTTCTACCAAATTATGAGTTTATGGAATATGCAGAAATGCGCCTGTTTAACCACTTAGTCTTTGCTGATGAAACCCTAGTTCCTATAACTGCATGTTAGTGGGTTACCTCTCCTCCCTATTTTCCACCTTCTTTAAAAAAAAAAAAAAAATGTAGATAGCACGAAATGCAATGAAATCATCAAGTTTCCACATTCTTCCAGTGCAGTGAAACTTGCAGTGTTGATAAGAATGAGAGAAGAACAGATTGGCCTTCTCTTGGTGTGCTTTAACTCCAGCTAAACTCCAGAACTTCTACAATGATTCCAGGGAGAGTAAGATTAAATGCTCAGCACTTTTCTCTCATTGCAAGCTTATGCTTACTCCAGCTCTTTTTGATTGTATGTATTTTTTCTATGTTAAATTAATGAGCTTTGCTTTATTATCCTATCACATTTTAAGCTTTGATTAGTCTAGCTCTTAAAATGTACATAAAATGAGTTTGATTTTATTAGCTATTATTTAAATGATCACCTTAAATTAATCCCTTTATAGTGTGAAGCTGTTTTTGTTGCATTGCAACAGTTGCTTATCCTTGCTGACTTGAGATTATATGGCATCATAAAAATTTAGCAACAGATTTTAAAAATTAAAAGAAAATTTTATGAAGCATGAATGATAGCCATGCAGACTCATCCATACTAGTCTATAATAATGATCCCTTCTGAGCTATTTTTACAGAAAGAGGTCAATGTTATGAAAACTTAGAATGTATCTAAGCAGTCTTTAACATGACTGACATGTTAAATTTTAGCAACTTCACATTTAAAATACCATTCTCAGCAGATAGATTCAGAGCCATTTCAGTGTCTGGTAACACAACTACACAATTAATAAATCAGTCATGGGAGTCATAACCAGCAAAACTTGAAAATGTTATACCTGGAAAATGCACACATGGATAAGCATGAGCCAAACTTACTTCTTATGCAACCAAGTTTGAGAAATGATGATGACCCTTGTTCAGAAGCAAAGACCATATACCTTATTCATTTACTGGGATTAGATTTGTGTTGGGTTTGGGTTTTTGTATGTGTGTGTGTGTGTGTGTGTGTGTGTGTTTCTTTTTCTTTTTTTTTTTTTTAAATAGCATAATAGCACCATAATACACCCTGTCCACAGTGGGCATACACTTGCACAGATCACCTCCACTCTGTCACCTCTGTCTCAGCCCAAGCTCTCTCTGTCATGGTAACCTCATTCTTCATTTTCACTCTTCTCCTGTATTGTCAATACTGCAGGTACTGTGGAGTAAGGGCAGCTTTCATCCTAGTGTCCATTAATATCTGCCTTTGTTACAGGATAATCCAGAACTCTCATTACATGATGTATATCTTTTGTGGTCAATGGATTCTCTCACTAAATGGAGACATCTGAATTTGATCATAAATGCTGACAGAGTATATGAATTTTTAATACCATAGTTTAACATGAGACAACATTTTTTAAGTACTTACACAAGTCTCCAAATGCACATCCTGCCCATTCTAAAGAAAAGTCAAACTAACTCATTCCAATTTTCTCAACACATTAAAAGCAGCTTCCCAACCTGCCCTGTTACCACCCCTCAAACAGGTAAGCACGTGGACAAGAAATGGTGGAAACAGGTTTTCCAACACAAAATGAAACTAAACACTCTTGGGTTGTTACAGATCAGAAGGGAAGAATAAACAAGTAAACAAAATGTTTTTGCTCTTTTAAGAGTGATAAGCTACATTTTCTCCTCTAGTCCAAACTGATGGAAAGCACACAAGTATAGTGGTTTTCTGATGTGTCGAAACTCAGACCTTAAGATGATCTCTTGAACACAGGCAACACTGCCTTATACCAAGAAAATGACTGCAATTCAAAAGGCTGTTGGATCCTCCTGAATCTAATTGAAGTTTCTGCGTTTGCCCTGGGCAGGCCATGGTGGACCATCTTCCAGTATTCCTGTTTGAAGCAATAAAAGGTGCAGGTAGTTGTGAAGACGAAAACTCACCATCTTCTCATAAACAGTAATGCTACATAGGATCCTACCAAAAGTGCCAGGCTGCAGAAGTCTGGATGACAAAAGGGGGAACACACATTAAATTCAGAGAAGAAACCACTGCCTCATCCTCAGTTTAGTTGCTTCTAGCTTCAAGCGCCTGCTTGCACTGTACATTCTCCTAGATATTCACACAGATGACCACAAATAGGAGGCTGGGGGTTGTTTCTGTGAGGCCTGCAAACTTAATACACTGAAAATGTTCACCTTGAGGGAAAAACATATCCAGAGTAACTTCATCCTAGTGGTCTTTTTCTCCTATCACTCTCATGGCTCCTGGGCTCTGAGAGAAGGGCCCTTGTGCACAGATGCTTCCTTCAGCCAAACTACTAGTTTCTCTTTCATGGTAATATAACCAAGGGAAATTCCCTACTGCTCTGGAACGTGTATATTTAGACAGAGGGAATGACCACGGGGAACCTTGTGATGGACTGGCGAAGTGGATGGGGTCCAGCGGCTGCAGTAGGCCTGCCGGAGCGGCTGAGACGGGGCCAGCTCCTTGTGGTGGCTGGGACACAGCTGCCCCCATGGGCCTGCTGGCTCCTGCTGCTCCTTCTCTGGCTCACTCTGGCACAGCAGAGGGCTTGTCCTCAGCCAGTGCTGTCCCAGAGCTCTTCTAAATCACCTTTCCAGCTTTCATCTTTCACCATCACCTCAGGAAAAAAAAAAAAAAAAAAGTTTTATGTATTTATTTGAAGATCCTTATAAATTCAAAATGAAGGAACTTCATTTTACAGGGTTCGCTGTCAATCAGTGATCCTTCTTATTACATTACAAGTTGAAGGTCATTCCAAATGTCACTAGTAAAATAATTATGCCTGTATTTGAACAAGGCATATATGTCTGACCTACACTGACTGACCATCTCTTGAAGTACTTCATGTTTCTTTTTTCAAGGAAAGTTTTGAATGACTTAGAACATTTACATTAAACTCACAAATAAGGAACAGCATATCTATATTTCCATTGCTAATGTGTCATGTTTTTAAATAATTTGTATTTATTTTAGTGTCAGCTAGCAAAAACACAAGATTGAAACACAGATTTTCACTGTCGGAAGCAGACAGCAGTACAAGAACATGCTTTGTCCCAAGTGCAAGGTTAAGGTATAGACTGGGGTTAAAGTGCCCAAATCACTGAGGTATCTGGAGTGTTAAAATGGGTGTCTGAACACTTCTTATGATATATATCAAGGAGTCTAGCTGCACTGGTAAGCACATTCTCTAAGCCAGTCTTTCCCATTCCCAGCCCCACCCCTTAAATTCTCAAGCCTGTGTCTTGGACCTGATTTCCATCCTAGACAGGCCACGTGTGATATAGGAAATACCTGAGATTTCGTTCTTCCTAAGAACATTACATCAATTTGAGCCCAGGCCACTGTTACCCACACAAAAAGAAATTAGTCAGGGGTTTTGTTTGTAGGTCTGCTGCTTAGTGTAGGTATACCTGCAGTAGGTGAGGACTACAACACTCATTCTCGCTCTTACTGCTGGATGTCCTCTACTAAATCTACTGTGTAGGCACAACAAATGCTTCTGGGTATCTAAACCCCTAGACATTTATCATTTTGCCACTCTGCAACTGAGAAGTAACATGGCTAATGATATCCCCACAGCCAACAAGCTATTGAGAGGCTTATTTTAGGCCAAAACCCCAGACATCCAAAGCTGAAGGAGTCCACTAAGTCCCCAGTGCTGAACCTGACTCACTATTTCGACTCTTCTCTTACTCTCTTTTCGTGTCTCCATGTAAACCATTTCTCCCTTCCAGTTCTTTACATGCAGACCCCAAATCTGTTGCAGTCCCAGAGTCCAGGAGGCACGTTCCCTAGCAGTGAGCTAATGCTCAGGGCCGTCCCTTATTACCTGACCAGGAAAACCTCTCACATAGCCCAGTACGCCCTAACAGGATTCCCTGTGTAAGCCTGGTCCGTCATACAGTGACACTCCTAATTCTATCATATGGCCAGCATCAGGAATATCAGGATTTCAGTAGACAATAAGGTCTGCACACTTCCACACAAATCTTCTTCACGCATAAAGGCAACTCTTCTCCCCTGTAGTACCTGACTGGGAGGCTGGAATCAGCAGACAGGTGGAGAGCACTGTGCCCATAATCAGTGCACCTCCCTGGGATGAAGGCAGTGTAAATTCAAGTCCCTCCCATACTTGGACAGGACAGGGACATAAAAAGAACTATAATACTTGAAGTAAGTGTCCTGGTTATTGTACAGGTTGTCTGTCTTATGCTCCCTGATTTTTTTATTATTTTTTTTTTACCAAAAGAAAATCTGCCTAAGAAGATGATCTGGTTTAAATGGGTGCTTAACTCTTGGAGAATGTTCATGGCTTAGGATTCTCAGGAAAGGAAACTTGAAATGGTTGTGTGTATAAGTGTATCATATTTGCTGCATTTCATTCCTACTTAGATCATCATTTCTCATGTTTAATCATAGAATGTTCCAAGTTGGAAGGGACCCACAAGGATCATCGAG
>VXAL01019409.1:585747-607982 GCA_013399475.1 Chauna torquata | reverse complement strand
GGCGGGGGGCGATGCCGGATGGCGGCCCCGGACAATGGGGGGCCCGGAGGCCGCGGGGCGCTCGTTCGGCGGCGCGAGGAGAGCTGCTGAAGCGCGGAGTGAGGCCGGGGGAGAAGAGCTCCGCTAGGAAGCGTTTCTTCTAGTAGTCGGGCTGAAAGGAGGAAACGGCTCTGGCGTCACCTTCGAGTTGCCAGAAATTATAGCTGTGGCCTCGGTAGGGTGTCCTGAAGCCCGTCCATGGCTGTGATCGGCCTTAAATTTAAACTTTGACTGTGAACGTGTTAATTGCCTAAGCAGCAGCTCCCGAAGGTGCAAACAGGCCTGCTATGATTATCTGTTCCACAGCAAACATATGTTTTCCTGGTCAGTAGAAAACATTACTTGGTAGGCAATATGGATTGTCAATGGAATAATCCATGGCTGAAAAGAATTAGGCTAAATAAACGCATCCTTCTAGTGCGTATTTGGTAACTGAGCTTCTGCAGTTGTAGTTCTTTGAGGCTAGGTAGCAAGTTGTGTGTTTTTTGTTTTTTTTTTGTTTGTTTTTTTTTTAAGAGAGGGAGAAGAAAAAGGAACTGACACTTTTTCCACCACTCAGCCTCTTCATCTCATCCCTTGTGAAGCTGTCACCCAAAGACGAAGGCTGAAACATTAACTTACTGAAAATTAAGTATGAATACACAAAAGTAGAGCTTACCCACCTCATTTCAGCTGTCATCACTCACTGTTCTAGTTCTATAAAAGACTATATTTAACAGTGTTGATACTGCAGCATGTGTCAGAAGCATACATTCTGATGCATTATTCAAATACTGCTGAGTATATGTTCACTTTTTGGCATATGAGCAGAGTGCTCTTAAACTGAGAAAGTGTAAGCAACTAGTAAAAGGAAATCAATTCAAAGGGTAGTGGTGAAAATGGTAGTAGTAGTGCAAGGGTGCTGAGGCTTGTAATCTTCTAAGAGATTTTTTTTATGGTTCTGTTGGGTACTTCCTGAGCACTAAAAAAAAATTTCTCGAACAGTTAATGTTATTCAAAGTGAAAGTAACTTTATGACCAGCTTACGTAACAACTAACACAGTACATTCACTGACTGAGCTGTATTTTTTTTTAGTACATTAAGTATTTTAAAATGGAAAAAGCGGTTAAGTGAAATAAGCTTCTAAACATTCTCTGAAAATATGTATATTTCACTGTGATTATGACACTAATATTAATCAAGTGTTTTAAGGCTGAATAGGCGATGGCAAAGTCCTATTAACTTTGACTCATGAACTATTAAATCTAGAAATATGAGTGTGTATACAGGTGCATTCACAGCATTAATACTTAGAGCTATGTATTGAACATCACAAATTAAGGAGTGTGTTTGGTCCAACTGCTTTATTCAGTGCTATTTTTGTAATAGCTTTTTGGTCATTTGGGGCATCAGTAAGGAAACATAATAATTGAAGTGCTATAAGTCATGATTCAGAATCGCAATTTTCATTCATTCAACAGTAAATATTGCTGAAAAATGTGAGCAATGCTTTATCAGCTTGTTCTATTTGAGCTTTCAAGCTCTATATAATACTTAAATACAGCACTTTTAAAATTACCAGCTTATACGGAAAATCTGTCAAGAAAATCCAGAGCACAGACAAAAATAAGCTACGTATAAAGTCTAAAGATTTGGGGGTTTCCTCCTAAGAAAAAAGGAACTGAAGAATAGGGCAAAGAGAGGCAAGTCTTGTCGTATATATGGAGGGCAATTAACTTTGTTAGTTCTTCATGTTTACTGCAGAGAGAAAGAAACGAAACCAATTTAAATGCAATGTTTCTAAATTTAGATAGAATATTTGAACATATTTGTCTTCTACCAAATCTTTTCCACTATTTAAACAGACATTAAACTGTGAAATTTGCTACATTGCGGTGTTTTTAAGAATACCATGGACATATTATGGATAAAAATATATTGCCTCAGTGGATGGACAAGACCAGCACCGTCTGACTGTTCTGTGCTCAGGGACAGGATTCAGGGCTAGTTTGTCCAGGTGGCCTTTTTTTGCATTCTTTTATGGGCAGTTAATAAATTAAATGAATAAACTAGGAGAGATTGTGTATTCTTCTATCTTTCCATTTTTCTTATTTTTCTAAACAGATTAATTAAACATCAGATTTAAGCTTTTCCAAGTAAGAATCTCCTTAGTTTGTTTGTTGTTTTAAATAATGGTAACTACTTCTGTTCATGAATTCAGCATTAAAAACCGCACTGTCATTCCACAGAACTTGAAATACATAATTCTTTCTTCTTGCAATATTATTTGAAGGACCTTGAGGTTCTGTGGTTCAAAGACCTGTAATTCTGTTTCAGAAGAGAAGGAATGCTCAATTTCATCTTATGTCTCGCAGTCTTAGGATCTGATATGATTACTTCTCGGTGTTTTGAAATTCTGCTGATGAGAAGTGAGAAGAATTTGTAGTGTTTGTGGAGATTTTAACCTCTCATTTAGAAAGACAAAAAAACTGGTTGTTACAAATGCAGACAAATGTGAACTCAGTGTCCTCCTATATCTACTCTCAGAAAGTTAAGAGCTGTTGATGTTCATCAGTTTTTTAACCATTGAATAATTTGCATGACCAACAGGTCTTAATGTTGTCATTTAATGCCTTTGGAGCTGCAGTTTTATTCTGGAGGACCTTGCCAAGTTTTTCTGTTTTTACAATGTCACTGAGATGCGGTTTTCAACACTGAAAGTTATTGGTCTTGGAACAGTTTTCTCTGAGAGTTGATGAAGATTCTGACAGTTCTTGTGTGTGACTTCCTCTTGTGTGAATATCTCTGTAATTTTCTCCTTCGTATTGAGGTGTAATTTCTTGTCTTTACCTATAAGACCACTTTCAGCAGTGCTTTCCCTGTAGTTCCTCTACTGCTGCAGCTCTCTTAGTCAGCAATGTTGCCTCAGTTACTTAAATAAAACATTACAAATGCTTTCATGCTCTTTACTTTGCCTCTTACGCACGTTGGCCCTCCGTGGTCTAGACTTGAGACCACAGATCTCGCCTGCAGGTATCACCTGCCAGTAAATGGTTCACTTTGTAATGGGTAACAATGCCTAATAATGACTAACAGCACAGACTTATCAGTCAGTTTCACCAACTTTTCTCTCTCTTTCTCCCAGAATTTCCCCACTGTGCTTCTTTCATATATTCCTAGCCATATTAATTTGTGAGCAGATGAGAATATTTCTAAAAGCAGTAACTTGGAAAAGAATTAGGCTGTTACAGTGGGCAAATAACTATCATGAGTTTTTTTGGTGGCTAAGGGAACAAATCATAGAATCATAGAATGGTTCGGGTTGGAAGAGACCTTAAAGATCATCTAATCCAACCCCCCTGCCATGGGCAGGGACACCTTCCACTAGACCAGGTTGCCCGAAGCCCCATCCCACCTGGACTTGAACACTTCCAGGGATCGGGCATCCACAGCTGCTCTAGGCAACCTGTTCCAGTGCCTCACCACCTTCATGGTAAAGAATTTCTTCCTTATATTTAACCTGAATCTGCCCTCTTTCAGGGCATTACCCCTTGTCCTATCACTGCGCACCCCTGTGAAAAGTCCCTCTCCAGCCTTCTTGTAGGCCCCCTTTAGGTACTGGAAAATGCAATCCTTAGATGTTTAAATAGGGAATACGGGGTAGCACTACAAAAATGTGCAGTATACAGTAATATATTTCTGAAACCGTTCATGCAGTCCAGTTCTGGTGTCCACATGTCACTGAAGGTGTTCATTTGGAATGAGTGCAAAAATCTCAAATTTTGATTGAAGAGGTGAAATCCTTGCCTTACAGAAAAGAACTTAAGAGCCTTTATGTATTTCAGTAGAATGTTGAGTGCTGTGCTAACATGCTTACATAAGAAGACTACGTCTTCTGGATAAGAGTTTTTAGGCTAGCAGATAAAGATTTTGATTTCTAGCTATGCTAGCCAATAAATTTTGGTACCATTCTTCACCTTACATAGGGCTGAGATAAATGCTTAATCTGTTCTTGATTTTTAAGTCTTGCAAATTATGAAAACTACACAAGTATAATATTTTATATTCTTTCAGATGTGTCTCTGATGCACATCACTCCTGAAATTCTGGTGATTCCAGAGGGAGTACTACTGTTACTGAAAGAGTATATTTCTTGGAAGGTGAAGAAAATATTCTCTTTTTTTTGTGCTGTAAGAATTTTATTGGCTGTTTCTCATTGTAAAACTCATAGTCACTGAAGAGAATAGGTAAAATTTTAGGTGGGGTAAAAATCCTCCCCAAAGAATGATATAAGTTCAGCCTTAAAGGATTTCCTCTCCAGAAGTGTGTTTAAAGTGTTTCCCCTCAAAAATTTGTAAGCATTTTAATACTTGTTGTAATGAAAACTCATGAGTCTTGATGGGCAGGAATATACAGCCCTGCTTGAAAACCCTGCAGTGCCCATCATTGATGATAACCTTGCTGTTGAAGTACTTAGTTTTAATAGCATTTTATACTGTGGTCTTGCCAGTGTTTTCCATGTTTGATCATCCATCATTGTGCTGTACCTGAACAGAATCTAGATTGAACATTAATGGAAGATTTTACTTGATTTCACTGACAGCATGGTGGGGTGTAATGGACCTGCACCTCAGTAACATTTGGAATAATATCCTAAACTATTCTGATGAGAAACTAGTATGATGAGAAACAAGGAACTACTTGTCATTTTTCCAAGGATAGAATTGACATTTGGGTTCTTTTTCTTTCAAATGAGGCTTAAGTTGCTGATTTTTGACTTCAAGATCTTATGGCTGAAGTATTAAATTTATTTCACTGCATGTGGAATGGTGCAGCATTTCACCAACAGCTTATGGAGATATACAAAGTATTCCGTTTTAAGCTCTTCTGGGAGAATACTTGCAATGGAAATAAGTAGGTGCAAATTTCTTCTGTTAATTGATTGGGCTGGGTGAGAGCAGTTAAAGTGAAAGGCATGTTTCTGTTAGGCTTTTACCTGAAAATTGGAAATCAAACATTCATTTAGGAGTTAAATTTTGTCATTGTTGTTGAGAAACCTTCACTTAAATGGAGAGTTTGTAAATGTATTCAAAATACTTACTTGCTTGTTAATGTGATGTTCATAAGTAACTTAAAATTTAACAAAAAAATGCAGTCCATTTGTTTTGACTTACTCAGGGCTTTTGGTCAGCTTTTGGTGGTATATATGAAGCACTGCTTATGCTGCTGCAGCACATTATGGGAGCTGAGCATGGGGGGGCTGTAGCGTGTATTTGACTGGTATGATCTAGTTAGTTGATTTGGAAATATGTTGGTGCATTTCATGCAACAAAGCTTTCATTTCTGAAGAGGGATGTAAAATATTATAGACTAGGATTTCTTAAAACTGGGAGCTAAGTGATATTTCTTTTTTTCTTTCTTTGACCCATATTTTTTCTTGTGGATTTACCTACTTTTTGAATAAAATAATGGTTTAATTTTTATGTAATAAAGTAGAATACCTTCGTGAACTTTCAAGCACTTGTTAATTCTGAAATAAATTTGAATATTGAAGGCATCTGTTAATCATGAGCGTACCTTGTCAAGCAATTTTGGCTAGCCTGATGAAAGTAGAAATGCATGTACAAACTCATTCTTACCTTTCTTCTTATTTTCAGTTGGAAGAACAAAGATTGGATGCTATGTCTTTAAATAGGAGCCCTAATTTGCTTTCAGCAGCACAGTTCCACTTTGTCCTCAGTATTGCTTAATCTATACTCATGGACAGCGACGAGGGTGGAAAAAAAAAGTCCTCAGCTATCTCTCTGGACAATTTGCACTGTTTTGCTGTTAAAAGTCTAATAGCTTGTGTTCAGAAGATACGATGTCCTAGCAGTACACAGTGGTGAAATGAGTGTGTCTCTCTGAAGTATCTCTACTGCACATTAAAGTTAACTGTTTTGATTTTGAAGGTGGAAGACTGACCTACCAGTTAGTATAAATAAATTTAGGTTGCATGTTGTTTAATTGTCTCAATATATAACTGAGTTACTGAGTTATGTACCATTTTGACAAAAATGGCACATACCAAGATCATAATCATACTGTTAAAACATTTTCCTATCAACCTGTGTGTTAAGGTAAAGAATGAATCCAGTCATACTTCTATGATGCTGATGCTGTATTAAGGTTTATTACATCAAAATGTATGGTAAACCACAGGTGAATTTAAATTACATGAAAAAGCTATAAGACCATGAAAGAATTTTAGAAATCAATTAGCAGCTTTCCTGCTAGAACTATTATTTTCTTCTGTTAAGCGAACAATCTCCATACATGGTCACACAGCAGCAAAATTTTAAAGCTTGTGTAAATATATTATTGATTTTTATTATTGGTTGAATTGTTGTTCAAGAGATGAAAGCACATTTACAAGTGTTATAATAGCTTCATTCTTTTGTTCTTGTAAGTTAGTGTGTGAAGGCTATTAAGTCATTCCATTTTTGCCCGCCCAAATTCTCTACATTTGATCATTCATAAGGATACAGTCTTTTGATAATTTTAATTGACCTGTTACGAGCCTATATTTGAATATAATGCATGACTATCAACTGGTAAATATGTTGTAATATTTGAATAGGTCATAAAGCACTAAGAGGACCAAAATATTTGTTACTGGTATAACTATATTGGGAAAACATACTAAAAGTATTAAGTACTCTGTAACATGTAGATTATGTTGGAGAAACTGCAAGTCCAGTAATTGATGAGAGAACAAGCAGGAACCAGACTTATGGCTCTTCATCACAGAGATCAGCAGTCCTTTGTAAATGCTGGAAATAATCACCATTTTGTCCCATTTTAATGGGACCCAAAGATTATTAACATCTGCAGTGAACTGTTTTCTTAGGAGCTATAGGAGATTGGAATAACCAGTTTAAACTCATCCTAAATATAGATTTAGTCTGTTCAGTGTCTTCAGCTAAAGCAAGTTTAAAATAGTTATGTCTTTCACTTTTTAATGTTGGTTTACGTTATTTCTAAACAAACCTTGTTAGTTTCTAACAATAAGAATGAAGTGAAAGATCACATGTTTTAATAGAACTTTGAGGAATATACTATTTAAATAGTTTAAGGTCATAAGTAATCTGTGCCTTGAAAACAACCCGAGCATAGGAAAAGAGGAAGAGGAAAGTAGGTTGAAATATTAAATACTGTGCTTTGTAATTGTCAATACTTGTCAAGAAGTCATTCAAATAAAATAATTACTTAAAAATTATACCTAAATGGGAAGATGGTATTGGAAAATAGCTTCTGTGTGGGATGAGCTAGGTATGACCAACGGTTATCATTGCTTTTTGAGGAAATAGTGGCATATAATGTTGGAAGTTATCAAGGGACATTCTAATTGTATTTTTCAACCCCTTTGCATGATCAATAAGCTCACTCTTACCTGAATTAAGAATAGAAGAGGAGCAAATGTAATGTGAGAATCCTCAGACTTCAAATAAGGCCTTTTGTCATCAGCAGCTGAAAGGAGAACGTTGCGATTCAGAATTTCATCTTTTTCATCCTTTGTGGTGATGACACTGAATCCATGTGGTATCAAAACCTGTTGCGTTTCAAAGAGAGAAAGTACACTTGTCATTGCATGGTTTTTCCATGTTGTTATTATCAGAACAAATTCCACTTTTGTGGAATTCTCTAAAGACATTCTGCAAGTCTTTAAAACATTGCGTGTCTGCAAAGGTAGTTTAGATTTTGGTTATACAAGCTTCTATGTGTTCGGAGGAATACGAGGTTTTGTTCAGTATCTGGCAGTTCAGTGGACTCGAGTATAAAATGTCCCTTGTATGTTACAGTCTGCTTCAGACAGACAAGAAGCATTTTACAAGTGGGAGCAGATATGTCTTATGAAGCCATCTGAAGCTCCAGTCAGAAGCAAACACCAGGTAGTGAAGCAGGCCGGACTTGAACTGGGGCTGTTTTCTTGTGTATGTTTTATAGTTTCTTGACTCTACTTGCTGAAAGAAAATGTAGATCTCTTTAAGGATATGTAACACAACTAAAGGAAAATACTTAATGCTAATTAAACTGTATAAATATTTCCAATATTATTAATATTTATTTACAAGATGCCTAAAATATCATATTTTAGTGTAGTTTTCAGAACATCATATATGCATATTTTTCTTGATTTTAGATAAAGTTTTGGAACTGTTCCAATATTTATGTATTTCTGTCATCAACTTGGCTGTAGGTGACTTCAATATAATCAGACTTGGTGATGTTGTTCTAATCAAGCAATGTGAGGTGACAGATTTATTTGGAATACCTGTAAATGTCAAGCACTTGCTCCTTTAAAGTTAATCCGTTCACTTTGTTGTGAAGTTGTATTGCCTTTAACATTTTGCCCCTCAGAACAGCCTATCTAGAAATCTGAGACAGTTTTCGCCTGCAGTCTTGACTACAAGTCCTCCAGGTGTGTTTTAGCCCCAGAGATGGGTTGGTTAGCCTGTTCATTAGCTTGACTGGTGATGTCTGAGAGCAAAACTTGCGTTTCCTGGTTGAGTGAAATCTTGATTCCATCAGAGATAAGTAAAAAGCGTTACTTAAATAATTGTTTTAAAAAATGAGTAGTCGATATTTTTGAACTTTGCTGAGGTGTCCTGGGGTAGCTTTCTCAGTCAGGTCCAACGTTCAGAAAATGACTGCAGCATTAGACTGGTTTGGAACTCCTTCTGTATTAGGCAATAGTAACAAAAGTAACGGTGAAACATTGTAACAAGCCTGATGTGCAGACATTTTGTATCTCTGTTTTGCTAATACATGGCATGCTATTTTTGTATCTGGGACAGTACATGTTCAGTGAAGCGTATCTGGTCTCAAGTGCGTACTACGAGTTTTTAATGTTTCCCCTTAAAAGTGCTGAAATTCATTTAAGAAATGACATTTTAGCAGGCGTAGTTCCGTTTACTTGGGGGATGTCTTTCCCTCTTAAAATACTAAATGTCCATCATAGGTAAATACTTTGTTTTCAGATGGTTGATTGTATCATGCATATCATAACATTGATGAAAAGATAAACTAAGTTGCAAGACTTCTTAAGGTTTGCCTGCTTTGTTTTGTGTAGATGAGTAGTCCTGGTGATCTTGCCGAGATGCTGTATTGAGTAGGTGCATGGGATCAAAATCTATGGTCTTAAAATTTGTGATTTTTAGTTTTTCCTCTAGTGCTAAGAAGTCTGTATTTTAGTAATGTACTTTAAGTGCTTTAGCAGATTGATTCCCTAAGCTGAACATGTTATAATTGCATTTTTTTGCAGCATAATCTTTAACATGATAAATCCTTCTTGAGTAAAGATGTATGGCATTTGAACACAAATCTCCATTTTTCCTGATCTTATTGGAAAAGTAGTATTTTATCTGTTGCTTGAGAACAAGTTCTTGTGGGAACAAGCTACTGGGAAGCTGCTGGGACCGTGTTCCATAGTAAATCAAAACAACTTCTCTTACCCATATCAGATTGCCATTGAAGTAAAAGTAGCCAGTGCTGACTAAAATGTATAATATATGTAAAACATATGTACATACATATTATGTATTAATTCACTGTAAGAACTTGTAACTACAGTGTCTTTTAGCATTTTTTCAAAACCTGTATCTATATCTGTAATTTCTCTTTCTTGGCTACATAATTCACTAAAACCTTCTGTTCAGTGTAATGCATATGTTATCTCACAGTTGTGGTAAGCTGATCTACTGAGTTTGCTCTTAAGAATATGTCTGAGAATGAACTTCCTGCTTGTTTAAATTAAGAAGTCTAAACAATGTTGGTGGATCCTGAGTTGGTGAAAGGCTATTATCTCTAAATAGAAATTAAATTCTTTACCAGACTTCTTATATAAGTGTCCTGCTTACCTGTGTTCGTAAAGGGTGTTAAGAGTTGAATATCGGGATAACGAATAAAGCAGTACTTTCTAAGCTATGATTGTTGTCAGTGGGTAGGCTCTGGTAGGGCATATGTACAGCCATGTCAGTTTCAATCCAAGTTTGATTATTAAGGTATGATGTGGTCTGTAAGCAGTCCTAAGAAACAGCAGCGGACTGTTTGCTCCTTAACCAGGAAGATCATTTTGTTAGGATCTCAGTATTTAAAAATTGCTGTGTAAGGATAGATATACACTGCTTCATATTAAAAGCTGTATTAACTGAAGTATTAAGCTTTGCCCTTGAGTGCACACAGATTACATGATCTTCCCTTCTTTAATCTTTTCATTAATCTTCAGTAGAATGCATCTTGCAAAAAATGCATGCAGCCAATTATTTGTCTGCAAGTAATCAGTTTTACTTGTGCTTAATAGATATTAGCTTATTTTTTAACAGTTGCAGAATTCAATTTTAAGAATAGTGTTTTGCACCAATTTAACTTCTTTATTTAACTAGTCATCGCATCGTTGTCCGTATGTCCAAAATACACCAGCCAAACAAAGTACTACTCATTATGAGTTCAAGCAAGAGAAAAGGAAAGAAGATATAAAGGCAAAGTAATCTGAGTAGCTTTCAAATTTTTGGCATTCATGCATTCTTCATTTTGCTTTTCTATGTTGTACTACTAGACAGATTTTGTTCAGATAATCTCAGATTTCAAGTGAATTTTTTAGGATTTGGTTGTCGTTAAGAGGTTTTCTTTCCAGGCAAAGAACTTGACTGTGCCTTATAGTTCTTATCACTCTTATATACTTGGATGATTTATAGATGGCCTATGAACTTTTTTATGCTAGAAATATTAATCTCTTATCTGAGCATGTAAATACAAGTTCCTAGATTATAAGAGAAGTGATCTAAGTTCTTGCATGCTTGTGTTAGGAAACAGAAACGTTAAAACTTTTCAGTAAGGAGAAATGTAAAGAGACATTGCAGAGGAGAATTTGGTCAGTGTCAAAATTAATTAATCGGTTGTGGAAGAATAAAAATTGATGAAGTGTTGAACTGGTAATGGTGAACATTTAAAATCTAGAACAATGGATCCCAAGCTTTCTTGCACTGTTATGTCCAAAAATAAAAATTTCCTGTTACTGTGTTACTGGCATGATCAGACATTTAATGCAAATTGTTTGGAACGTAATATGGTTTTACAGGAGCAGTAATTTGTTAGGCAACCTGACCATTGTTTTAATTAATGCCTATGTGATAATTTCCCTTCTGTGTAAAAATATAGCTTTCCTTTTTCAGGATTCATAGTTTCATTCAAATTTAGAAAGTAGAGGCCATGGGATGTGGAGTAGGGGACAAGGCTGGCAGGTTTGGTGGGAGAATGGATGCCTGAGGGTGACTGCACTCATGTACATACACATTGGTGGCTGTTGTGGCTGTTATGGAATAGTGCTGGGTGGCCACAGCAGAGGAGAAAGGTGAGAATGCTCTTGGCCTTTAGGATGCTCATAAGACAGAAAACTTTGTGTATAATGCAAAGGATGATGGCGTATCACAGTAATCAAATTCAGTATCCCTTTTACCATTTATTAAAGAAAAAATGACTTAAATATGAAGAGGCTGTCGTAAAAGGAATTGGGATTTGTACAGGCAGAGTCAAAGAACTGGATTTTCGCAAATGTGGGAAGAGCTGCTGCTACTTGTACTTTAAAAAGACAAAGACACAAATACCAATGGTTCAATTTTATTAACATCAGGCTTTTTCCTTTACCCTGAGTCTGCCAGGACAATTATCTTTAATATCAGATTCTATATTCAATTATATATGTACTCTGTAGAATAAAGTCACTCCATTTAACATTAGCGTACCAATTCAAGCTTCCATGGTAGGGTCCAGTGTGTGCTTTGCTCTTCCAGAAAGTAGAAGATAGCACTCATTTGATTGCAATAGTTAGTTATTGTTTGGTGAAAATTTGTCTGCAAGAGATCTGATTTTCTTTTTGTAATTTTCAAATGGACTATCTTTGTCATTTTCTGAATTTTCAAATTCATATTCATGTGATCTTTTAAGTAAGCTAAGTTGCCTAATGAAGGCTTCTGTCCACTCCATTCTCTTTTCCTCTCCCATTTCTGGGTAATAGATAACTACCTTGTGCATGAGTTTGGTAGAGAATCTTTTAGATGAGAAACTTTAAAAGCCTAATGCTTTCTCTTTTGAGTCTGTACCTCCAAAAACATTCTTGCGTTCATTGAACCAAATAAAATCTGAAGATATCTGCATCTGACTATTGATTTTTAGAAAAGGAGGTACTTATTATCTGTGTAAAATTTGAACATAATTTAAATTTTTTTTCCTCCTTATATTGCAGTATTGCTTAAGAGGACTTTACAATAGTAAAAATATAATTGAGAGCTTCTAGTAACAAACATAACAAATATTTTAAAGCATATGGGGGAGCAGTTATGATGTCGCTTCACTTCACATTATATACCTGTTCTCACAAGCTTGTCATTTTTGGTAGTAGAAGCTGATTCTCATTTAATTTCACAAGTTTGAGGTTTTGTTACATAGGTATTGCTGCAGTGATCATTAAATCTGGTATGATATTACTGGAACCTGAAAAGATACGTTCAGCAAAGGCTTTAACATAGGAAAGTAAAGCTTTACTTGGATACTTTCTCATGTTACAAAATGAGGTTTTCTGTATGCAGAGAATCATAGAATGGTTTGGGTTGGAAGGGACCTTAAAGATCATCTAATCCAACCCCCCTGCCATGGGCAAGGACACCTTCCACTAGATCAGGTTGTCCAAAGCCCCATCCAACCTGACCTTGAACACCTCCAGGGATGGAGCATCCACAGCTGCTCTAGGCAACCTGTTCCAGTGCCTCACCACCCTCTGAGTGAAGAATTTCTTCCTTATATCTAACCTGAATCTGCCCTCTGTCAGTTTAAAGCTGTTACCCCTTGTCCTATTACTACACGCCCTTGTGAAAAGTCCCTCTCCAACCTTCTTGTAGGCCCCCTTTAGGTACTGGAAGACCGCTGTAAGGTCTCCCTAGAGCCTTCTCTTCTCTAGACTGAACAACCCCAGCTATCTCAGCCTGTCTCCATAGGAGAGGTGCTCCAGCCCTCTGATCATTCTTGTGGCCCTCCTCTGGACTTGCTCCAACAGGTCCATTTCCTTCTTATGCTGGGGGCCCCAGAGCTGAACGCAGTACTGCAGGTGGGGTCTCACGAGGGCAGAGCAGAGGGGGAGAGTTGCCTCCCTCAGGCTGCTGGCAACACTTCTTTTGATGCAGCCCAGGATGCGGTTGGCCTTCTGGGCTGCAAGCACACACTGCTCTCTCATGTTGAGTTTTTCATCCACCAGTACCCTCAAGTCTTTCTCCACAGCACTGCTCTCAATCCACTCATCACCCAGTCCGTATTTTTGGAAGCTCATTTCTTTGTTAGGTAGTGCTTATAGCTTCACTCAACAGTATGGATGATTGAATGTAGTCAAGAAATCAGTGTTCTAACTGAATGATTTTGATTTTTGAAGTGTGGCATGTGTGTGGGACTGGAACTTACTCAGATTTAAACTAGATTAAAAATTTACCTTTTTTCAGCATTAATAAAGTTTAAATCTATGTGTTTATTTTTGTACAAGCCTGCATTTTGCATACTATCTTTAGTGCAGTTTAGCCTTGTATGATCTTGTTTCCTTTTACATTCTAAATGCACTGTAAACAAAACATGTCAAGGGAATTCTGCAACAAAACTGAAATAACAAGTGCTGGGGCAGGCTACTTTAGTATTGCAAAATCGTAATGGTAAGTATCTCATCATTCTGGAACAGGACTTCAACCATGCTGGTTCATGACCAGTTTGATGTGATGCAATGTGCCCAAAACAGCCTGTTAAGTCGCTGCCTGTTTCTAGGTTTGATAAGAGTGGAAAAGGACATTATTGCAGCAAAATACTTTTCATGTACATTTCCTTAATATTGTTTAAAACTAAACTTGGTTCTTGTTTTTGTTTTTTTTAAAGTTTTGGCTCAAAAAGCAGTTTGAGACCATTTTGTGACTACTTTGCTAAGTGTTTAAAATTACAGAAAGAAATCATGCGTTGCGAGTAGAAGGGTAAAGCTGTGTACCAAACAACTTCAGAAGAGACAACAACTCACAGTAGTGATAACTTCTGAACAGTAGTAACAGGTTGTGAGAGAATAGACGCAAGACCAAGTGTTACACTGTGAGGTGGCTGAGGTACACACTGCAGAGTATGGCTGGCACATTGGTGCAGTAAGGGAGAAATTTGGTCCTTAATCAGGGTTTTGTACTGGCAGACCTGCGTCTGTGGCAGTTGAGACACAGCTCTGCCTCTGCTATTTGTTTTGCATATGGTAGTTACAAACTAAGGCTGTGGTTCCTAATTATTGCTAGTGCTAGGAATAATTTGTTCACAGACTTATTATTACTGTTGATGTAATCATATTTTGAATCAGGACTATTTACCATGTGAATTAGGATGTTGTTGTCATAGATGCTGTAAAGTTGCCTTTGAGACCCTAGTGTTTGATGTTTTTAAAGGAATATGGGGGAAGTAAGCATCTAAAAGCCTGTGGCGTTCTCATGTACAGCTGTCTAATGCCTCCTACTTCATACTTACTGAAGGACTTTTATCTATAGGTTCATATGCTTAAGGAGTACATTCTATAGAAACTGAAAATTTGGGGCTTATTGAGAAGAGAGTCTGATAAGTTGGCTACAAAGGATTCTGCTTCTAAGTACTACTCAGTAGTAATTAGTCCTGTACCAGAGGTTCGCTAGCAGTGCTTCTGGAGACTGTCTCTAATCTTGATCTGTGTGTGTAAGGGAGAAAAACTGGACTTGAAAGGAAGAAAAAAGTCTGGACTTAGGTATCTTAGGTTTGATAATTCTTATTGTAACTAGAAATTTACGGTTCTGTTAATGTATTTTTAAAAACCTTTTCAGTAAAGTATGTATCCAAGCAATGTTTTTGTTTGTAACCAACTTCTTTGGTTACAAGAATTGTGGGTGTTACTGTTTTTGTTCTGGGCTCTTCTGTGGTACTTGTGAGTAACTCTTGACAGGACAAATGCCTAATAAAGGTATATGTGTTAGCAGACCGGAATTTGAAGCACCAGGAAGAGTTTTGAGATGTCGTAAAGGTTCAGTAACATATTATTGGTATGCTGCAAATAGGAGTTCAGTAGTCAAGTACTGGAGAAAAGAATGAAGATTACGTATGATCTTTCATTTGTCATAGGCTTTCATCCTGATAATTGTATTTTGACATGTAATAGGTTAGTAGCAAAAGGGTTGGTACAGATGAGAGATGAGGAGATAAATACTTTTAGGAAAAAGAAATAATGAAAGTGGAGTCTTTAGGAAAAAACAAAACCAAACAAACAAAAAACACAGGATCACTGAACAAATTTGGTATCTTAAAGAAAATCTGGACAAAAAAGATATAAAATTTAGGTGTCACTAAACTTAATAAAAGCTGGACTGGCAATAGTTTAACCTGGGTAGAAATACTGTGAAGCTGGGTTTAGGGAGATTCCTTTATATGGAAGTGTGAAGTTGTTGGTTATATGTAGCAGGAACATCTAGTACTGCCTCAAAAGCAGAACATTTACTGTAAGTGTTGATGCCAACTCAAAGGAAGAAAACACCTAGACTCTCTGGTTCTTGACAGGATGTCAGAGTTCTAAAGTTTTTGAGCTTGCATATGAATGTTATAAATAAAACTACAGTAGAAAAAATATTTTACTGAAAGTTTTCTCTCGTTTGTTAAAGGGCTGTCTAATTTTAAACATATAACTTGAATCTCCTGAATTTACAAATTGAGAACAGGAATTAAAGCTGATGATGTTTCATGCTAAAAAGAAAAATATTTTTGAAACTTGCCATTCTTCAGCTTCTGGTATTCTGTATTGGCAGTCTTGCAAAACTGTACTTGCCCACTGTGATTAGTGAGATCTTTTAATTGTTCACAATTCATGAGTTTTTGTTAGTAGGAGATGCTGATAATGGTTAGCAGGCCAGGCACAAAAACATTCTTCATTTTCAGAGGCTGATATGTACAAGTGCATTAATAGGAGTGAATTGGTAACATAGGGAGTAGCATCGCACAGATGACACTCACCTCTGAACTCTAACTTCCTTTTTCAATACCTGAAGTGACTGTAAATGAAAGGCATAAAGGTCTAGAGCTGAGGTAGAAACATCCCCTTGAGGTGCCACTCAAGTTGTCTCTGTAAAATCAAAGTATACTATCATATATAACTTCTTTCTTCAATTATATTAAAATACTCTAACTTTGCTTTAGGTTTTGGCAATAATGAACTTACCTATCTTTTTCCATTTAAGGTATCTAGTGGATAGTCGCTGGTTCAAACAGTGGAAAAAATATGTTGGTTTCGACAGCTGGGACAAATACCAGATGGGAGATCAGAACGTGTACCCTGGTCCTATTGATAATTCCGGACTTCTCAAAGGTAACTGCTTCTGATTGTGTAGTAAGCCAATAGTAATGCTTAGTGTAAATTTGTCACAGATTGTTCATCTTTTGTAGTTGATAGTGTAAATGAATCTCAGCGTTTATGAGGGTGAGCCTTTTGTTGTTGTTTTCAGACAGTGACAAGGGAACTGGAATAACTTTCCCTAATGAAATACAGTTTTATAAATAAAACTATTGGAACGCCTTTGCAATGGTAACGTATTTAATAATGCACAAATTACTAGTTTGTTATGATTGCTTTGAATAACTTGGGAGGTGAAATTTAATTGAGTTGACAAATAGCTAGTCTAGGTTAACCAAGATTATTTTAGCTTAACTAAATTGGTTCGTTTAAGATAACATTTTAAATTGAACACTAATTTTTTTTGTAAATGAGCTCAAATGAGCTTACTTTGGTTCTGGAACAATTAAGGAAAAGCTGTTATACAATTTAGTGATAATATAAAGTGGTCTGAAGTGATAGGGGGTAGTTTCCTAATGCTTTATGGTCTTCTAAGCATGGTTAAACTCTGTCACTGTTTTAATTACACAGGTCTGGCTGACTTTTGCTGAACTGTAGTCAGATTTGTGGACACAGGTCTCAGAATACTTTCCTAGATATAGGTCAAATTTTGTATCTAATATCCAGTATTAAAATAGCATTAAAGCTATAATTATTTAATCTGCAAAACCTAGTGGATACAAAATCTAATAGATAACTGGTCTTCATCTTTGTAGTTATAGAAAATGTAATAGTACTACGTAATTTGTTTATGTATAGTAATGCAGATTTTTACAACTTTATGGGGTTTGTGATGAACTATGACTTCATTCAAAACTTCTCAACTGTAATTCATATCTCATTCTTTCACAAGTTACGTTAAAGATGATTGCCTTTTTTATTGGACTTGTCATACCATGTTACACTAGTCACTATAAGTGAGTGCACATCTGACGGTGACTGGTATCAGTGCCTTTGAAGAAGGTGCTGTATTGTCATATGCATCTATATGCTGTCTTCCACCCACAAACTTAAAGACCTTTTTGCTCCCAGTGTTTTCTGAAAAGTGGGGATCTAGATCCTCATGTTCTTGTAGTAAATCTAGTAAATGTAGCGAGGCAGGCGTGTTCAGGTGACACTTTCATCAGCTGAAATCAGATGTAGCAACATCCTTTTTATCCTCAGTGAGGCAGCAACAGCTTATTCTTTCTTCTGTGTCTAACCACTTTAAAAAAAGGTGACTTCAAGATGTGCAGAGCACTGTGCTGGATTATTGATAACTTTCTTAATCTACGTACGTGTTCAGATTATGTTTAAAGTTACTGTGGATATGAAGTCTGTGTTAGGGTTAGCCATCCAAATCTCTAGTCGTGTTAGCCATTTTGCTAAAAACTCCTGAAAAACTTTTCGTAGTATCAGTTTGACACTGCCCACACAGTTTTCAAAACAAACACAACCTTGGGGTTTATGAACTTCACTGTTTGCTTGTGCATGGTTCCAAAACTGTGGCTCTGCATTGGCAGTGATACCATACATCCAGTTACTGTCTGGCAGCTATTATTCCCGTGTGAAGGAAGTTTTAAAATTAAGGGCATTAGTGCTCAGCAAATAGGAGCCGTGCTTCACCTGCTGCAGAGCAGCAGTACTGTGCACTGGTTTCCAGTGTAACGTCAATTGAACCTGAAAATGCTTATGCTTTTTAATCCTGTCTTTGACACTTAATATAATTGTATGTTGTATACACTGGTTGCTGTCATAGTATTCTCCCAAAGTGTTAAGTGTGAAAGCTTGAACCTGATTTAATAATCTAAAGTGGGCATGCTTTCTGAGATATTCTGCAGTGTAATGCAGTGATAAGGAAAACTGTTATTAAATTCAAGAAAAACTTATTTCAGGAAACTGAAGTAGTATGTTGTGCTCATATTATTTCAATGCTGCTCCCTTATTTCCAGAACATTTGGATGAAGTGACAGCAATGAAAAGTAACAGGTAGAGACTTCAGTTAATCTCAACATACTCAGATATGTTGAAAGTAATGGAATGCACACATGCCATCTTCAAAAGAAGAGATATATAGTCAGTGTTAGATGAGCAAAGCAAGCAACAAGGAGGTAGTCATCTAGAATAGTTGATTGTTTATCATAGAAGAACAGCATTGCGTGTGAGGGACTCAGTCATCAGTGTCAGAGGGCTTTGATGGAGTAAAAGTTATAACAGAAAAATGCTGGAGGCTCTAGAAAGATGGAATGGACTCCAAATATTATCTTCTCCTTATAAACTCTTATAGCAATATCAGTTACAGAAATACAATATGAACTTTTTAAAGAGATACTTGGACCCGAAGATACGTTTATGGATTTCTCTCTGCAACCTGCTCCCAGTTACAGTGAAGTGGTCTTTATTCGTACCGCCAACCACCAGAAGCATAGTATTGAGTGGGTCAAGTAAGAATCGATAGTATAAGTCATGAATTGTTTCAGGAAGTGTTTCTTGGATATGGTTCCTGAATATAGATTTTCCTAATCGGTTTTGACAGTTTTGAACCAAAATTTGAGGCTCTTAAAAGTTGTTGCTTTTGCAGATAGTTTGAAACAGACTGAGGGAAGGAAGGAAAGTCTTTTTTGAACAGGCACATTGCTTGACATCTCATTTATTAGGTCACATTAATTATATTTATCTTCATAAAGAATTGAATTTTGATTTGCCTGTATGTTTACTGAGATGTTCATGTGAAATTCCATTTTACTTCTTGCTTGAGCAATGTATGTATTATGGCTTCCTAAGTGGAATCTGAAATCTGAGGTTTTCATCCACTTTTCTGTGTTGCTGTCCTGTGTTGGGCTCATGCTGGCATCCTAACATTTACCTTGTCTTCTCTGACTGACATGCTGAGAGCCTTGCAGAGCTCTTGGACAAAAGAGGAAAAAGATGCCACAGCCATCATTATTTCTAGCATTTCCTAGTAAGAGCAGAATACTAGAATAGGAAATAAATACCAGATTTACTGACATCACAATATACAAGTCTACCTTTGTGTAACCCTACTTCAATAGATTAAACACTATCTGAAACTTCTTGTCTGTAGCAGTGCTTCCATCTTTGCTATTGCTACTCAAAGTTTTGCAAAAATTAAGAAAAAGCAACTGAAATCATGCAGTGTTTTTCAGAAGTCAAAATCCTGAAGAGTTTTGAAGTGGTTAAAAGCAAACCAGTTAAGCTAAGAGAATGCATTGAAGCTTGTGNGGTATTGTTATTGGGTTGTCTTTGTTTAGCTCTTCCTACTAAGTCATTTATGACTTTTATTGGAGAAAAATGCATGCAAACCATATTGTACCTGCTGACTGCTCACCAAGTCATCTCTAGTCTGAATAGATTACGTATTATCAAAACAGTATCCTATTGCCATCTCAGAGTTAAATAGTAGTAACAAGTATCATGCCCTTAAAAATGCATGAACTGAGAACAATACGTGTCTCCCATGTATTGCTCATGTGGGAAAGTACTTAGCTGGAGAGAAAAGGAAGAGGGAGTCAGCACCAGTGGTAAGCTAATAGGAGTAGAGGAGTGCTTTGCATCCTTCTTTTCCCATATTTTCTCTACTCTGTTGATTAAAGCAAAAAGCATTGCTGTTTCCCTAATTTTCCCATAAAACCACAAACCCTTTAAGCTAACTGAAGGTGTAGCATATACAGTGGAGTAGGGAGATTCCTAGGGTCTTGGTAAGCTGGAATCTTGTTTACTCTTCCCACAAGGAAGTGAACACATCTCTTAAACATCTCTTAAATGTCCTCAGTAGCGTTTCCCTCCTGCGGAAAAGGTAGTGTTAAAACTCATTTTATTAAATTCTTACACACACACACAGTTGTTATTAAAAGACCTTTAATTTTTTTAAGTGTGACTTTTTTTGATGCTCAGAGAATTTTTTTTAATTGAAGATATTATGCTGTTTGTTAAATCTGTACGGAGGAGACACACAAGAAGTCCTTAGCGGTTTTTGTATGTGTATAATACTGAGAGCTTATTTTTGTCCTTGTAGAAAAATGTAGGAAACCATATTCGTTTTGTTTAGAAATATTACTTACAAAAAAATTCCAAGAGGAAGGCCAATAATTGAAACAGTTTGAGGTTATTTAGCCTTACTTTTTTATGCTCAGTTCTAGTTGTGTACTTTCTGCAGTTTATTCGTATAGGGCAATGAAAATAAATAGACTGGATACTTATTGCAGTCTATTCTTCATACATATTTTCATACTTAATTAAGCTTGTTATCCTGCTTCATTCTTTGGAGATGAATGCGTGGGTCTCCCTGTTTGATCTCCCTCTGTACAGAGGGATGTTTGCTGCCCCACAGCTGTACACTTCCAAATGGAAAGACAGCTGCCTTAATTGTCTGAGGCTTGCAGTGGTTCGGATCTGGAATCACTTCTTACTCATATAGGATAGCTGCTATGTGACTACTGGAATAAGGATTGAACCAAAGCTAAAAGCATGCTACTTATGTAAGAGGTTGCCAAGCTGTGTTTCTTTCAAGTGCTCCCTCATTGTCACTGTGAAGAATTTGGTGGGGACTGTGTTTCCAGAGCATGTAGGATTCTTTAAATAGGAGGATTGTACCATGCTATTTTCCCAGTTTGTCATGGAGTGAATAACTTTGAACTTTGTCTCGATCTTCTGTAGCTACCCATTCTTTCCTTTCCAGTCAAGGACGTGGCAGTAGCATGAAATGAAAGTATTTGTGGTGATGTGGGTATATGTGCAGAGTGGATGGGGAAATGGATTGGATTCTCTGAAAGCTGTGTGATAACAAGATAGGTGTTCATGACTGCATGGAGACGTGGAGTTTTCATCTGGGTTCGTGAGAGCAGGAATACTATCTGTAATAGGTATGATATACATGTACTGGATAGCTTGCCTAAATAGTTTCAAAAGAGTTTTGCTTTGAACATCATAATATTAATAACATAACTGTGACTCAGAAAATATTGTTTGCTATTTATATGAAAAATAATATTTCTTTAAAATCTTAGTTAACAGAATTACAGTATTGAAGTAAAAATATCTTTCTCTTATAGATGGTGATTCTCAGTCTCTCAAGGAACATCTCATTGATGAGCTGGACTACATCCTTTTGCCAACTGAAGGCTGGAATAGGCTAGTTAGCTGGTACACACTGATGGAAGGTCAAGAGCCAATAGCACGCAAGGTACTTTTAAATTACCCACTGCGATGAATATGATTCAAATATAGTCCTGGAAATATGCAGGAATTCCACAGGAATCTGTTAGGAGTTTTGTTTATTTGAAGGCTTAAAGTCCTGGCCTCTGATGACTATGTAGACAAATCCTGCTTTAGCTGCTTATACATACCTAATTTTTATTCAGATTTTATGGACTCAAATTTTGAAAATCAAGAAATGAGGATGCAAACAATGTAATACTTCTTCCTGGAAATAAGCCCACTAATTTTTCAAGATTTTTCAAGATGATCGTGCTTTAGAAGCTTGTAAGTCTATTAATACAAATGATTTTGTAATTAAANTGCTCCAGAACATATCATCCTTATTGTTAAAGTGATATAACATTTTACCAGTTTATTGATGAGGTAATCATTTTTGTTTGGATTAATTCTTGAGATTTTCAGGATAGTGATTACAGTTGCATCCTCATTGGAGTGAATTACTAATTTTTAAAATACATTTGGGTATGTTTGCCGTTTCTAAATTGATCGTTAGCACATATTCTTTCAATTACAGGGCTCTTTATTTTAATGCCTTGAAAGTTGCTGAAAGAA
>VXAL01019409.1:561934-581340 GCA_013399475.1 Chauna torquata | reverse complement strand
AAGTTAGTACAAGGTAGGAAAAAAATAAGTATAGGGGACAGACCTAATAATGACAGTCATTTTCTTGGAATTGTGTTGGACATATCTAATATGTTCCTTGGACCTTCTTGGAGATCTCCTGCAACTGAGGACTCTCACCTTGGAGGCATTGCATCTTAACTTTAAAGACTGATGCACAAGTCTTTTTTGTTTTGTTTTGATTCTTCTAGTCTAAAAGAAAATGAGCTAGACAGTAGATGTAGTTCAGGAAGCATTTCAGTCTGGTTGTTGCTGATCCTAGAGAACGTCGGGGCTTCTGAGTGAAAATGAGTTAATGATCTCTTGAGGAGTCTTATGTATATGAATGTATGATACAATTCAGTCACCAGCTAATGTNNNNAATAAAAGAAGGAAAACTCACTACCCTCAAGGACAATTTGTTCTAGGATTGGTGATCCCTTTTCCTTCTTTGGGAAACTGAGATTACAGCTTCTTAGTACAGATTAACATCTTGCTACAGTTTCCTTCAGACAGTACTTGTGATAGCACTAGCCTTTAGGAGTCAGGGTGTGCTTGTATTAGGATCCTCTGAACTCAGTTGTCTCACCAGGACTCTTCCACATAGTCTTGCAGAATAGCACTTAAATCATGCAGCTGATTTTTGGGACAAACTGATTTTTAATGGTATAGGATTTATCCTATATGGGATAACCTTTAACTTTTGGATTGAACTATCTCAAATAGTGGTTAAATAGCTGATAGAGTGAGAGGCATCTTTAACAGGTGGTTCTTCCTCTCTCTTCTAGACATCATCCTAGTACTAATAGTATCATACATCAGGCATGTGTACAGCAGCGTTAGAGCAGAACCCAGTACACAATATGCCTCACGCCATGCATATTTTAATGTATTGTGTTCATATTTATACTTGAACAGGCACATTCATTTTAGATCATAAGCCAGCGGTTCAGTGATACTTGCTGGGGGAGCAGGAGTAAGGTTTATCAAGTCTGAATTGCTTAAGTTCATGGAAATATGTAAAAGATCCTTAGTTTCACAGTCTCAAAGCCACATAATAGCCAAGTGGAACATACTGTTCCTAGAGTCTCAGATATAGTGTGTATTATATGGTCATCTGATAGGGTTAATGCTTCCTGTCCCGTAATAGTTCTGTGAGTGAAGCTGGAATAGGAGATACTCATTTAGTACTTCCTAAGAATAAGAGCTGAAATGCTCAAATATTTAATTCTCATGGTTATTAATAAGTTAATGAAAAAGTATCTTTTGTAAATTGTTTTTTTTGTTAGTGAAAGCCGTTGGTAAATGTCAGTTTGTTTTTGGAAGATTGCGCCAGCTAGATTCATTCTCACATTCAAGTATAGTTATTTGAAATCATTGGCTGAAAACTGGTTCAGACCAAAAAGTCAACAAATCAAGCAACTCAAGCCTTGTTTATAGCACCTACCTTGCCTGTATCATCTCCGTTACAGAAATAGGTGATCCTGTTGCACATTTGCTTTCATACTAAAATGTGTGTTAACTAGTTTAGAAGGAAACTGTATTCAGTTGCCTGCAATATCTACAAACACTGTATTGGCCACTTGCCATGCATTTCACAAATCAGTGACTAGGTTTTTAAAAGATACTCTTAAGCTTCAGGTCTTGTTTTGACTTTTCATATTTAATATAGTGATACTAGAAGAGAAAATAATCTTAAGTAAAATGGGGCATGAGAAATTCTAGTGTTTCAGCACTGATGGTTTTATCCTGAGAATTCAGGGGAACATCTCTCAAGGAGCTTACATTGCTCATTTTTTATAATAGTGTTTTCGGTGATCATCAGGAAGACAACTATTTTTCGTGACTCCTGTTTTGTTTTCTGTGCTAGCTGTTATGAGACTTGACTGCCATGGGGCTTTATGAATGTACCAATTTAAAAACATCTAAGTGAGGTTGCTATGGTGTAGCAGTGCCCATGTTAGTTCAAATGAACTCTTTCATAAATGTGACTTTTGCGTAAGGAGAATGGAGTTAATTACAAACTTCTTAAACTCCAGTTGTAGGCAATACCTCAAAATTATGTTTCTGGCAGGTAGAGTAGGAGCTGGCAGACATTTTTGTGTTACATGTTTCAGGGACATCAAATCTTTCATGATCCTTCTAGAATATATTTCTGTACTTCAGTTTTACAGAGTAGCCTTTAATTTCGGTGAGTGTGCAAGTTGAACTTAGTGCATGCATGTTGTGGTCGGTGCTAACTGCACTGGGATGTGGGTAGTAAACAGAAGGATTGATTCAGGGAGAGGAACAGAATGACTTGCCCTCTCTGCCCCTGGTTTTGTTGCCAGTTTCACATCTAATCATTCCCTATCCACTCACCCTCCTGGGTTACCACATTCTGGGAAATGAGTGGACAAGTACCTTGGGGGGTAGCTCCTGTCATCTGTTACTTAGGCACTTGTCTTTATTTGGTCTGCTTTGCTAGGAGATTCAGGAGGGAATAAAGTACACCTCTGACTATTTCCATCTTAAAGACATACCAACAAAGCAAAGCAACCTCCTGCTTTTCCTACAGCGTGATGTAGTTGTATGGCCATTTCTACGGTTTTGTATATTGAAGATATATATTGAATATATAGTACATATTTTGAATATAAAAAAAGAGTAGTGATTCTGATGCTTTATTCGAATTTATAGCGTTTGTCTAGTTAAATGCTAAACTTCTGTTTTCTCCTTTTCAAAACAGATACAATTGAAAAAGAGATAAGAAAAATCTTCAATATTCCAGGTGAAAAAGAGACCAGATTGTGGAACAAATACATGAGTAATACTTTTGAACCGTTGAATAAACCAGATAGTACCATACAAGATGCTGGTTTATACCAGGGACAGGTACTGTGTAATATCATTTCCTTTTTTTTACACGTTTATTTTTTTAATGACGTTTACCTCCTGTCCTAATAGATTGTGTTAGGGTTAGAGGATTTTTTTTTAAACAAATTAATCAAAATAAAAATAGTCTTTGAGTGTATTTTCATAATTAAAGTTGAATTAGTGAATTAGAAGTAAATGAATATAGCATTGCTGACTTGAATTTGGTAATACCTGACATAAACAAAATGTTCCTAGGATCTGTTGATGATCCTAGTTTCTATAATGAAACCTAAACTTAGAAAAAAAAAAATTAGGTCATCTAAAAGAATATGACAATAAAAGACTCAAATTCTGGTGTCCAGATTTCAGAAAGAAGTTAAGAAAAAATGAAAATATTTCAGATAGGAACTATAGATATAAGAGCTCAAAAACTACTTTTGTATGAAACTACATCATCACTTAAAAATATTTTTATGTGAAGATTTTTTGCAAGATAGTTCTTTTAGCTTTACAGATGAGTATAAAGCTATATAAATATAAGTGTGAACTGATTGAAGAATTTTATCATTAGAATAACTTTCCAGATTGCATTGATTCTTTAATCTTCAAGTTGGATTTTTTTCAACAGCTGTAGTTCATGCTGTTGTGTTGCAAAATATGAGTGGATAAAATTTGATGGCAGTAATTGTAGGCGAGATTATATTAAAATATTTCCTTTTCCCTTGGAATACTTGACTTTGGCCTACTTAACAGCAGTATTTGTGCTGTGCTTCAGTTTTCTTTTATGGCATGGAAGGTAAGTAAGCAGAGCACCAAAATAACAGTTTGAACTATTGTGCCCTTTAGCTTCATTCTGCACACACTTAAAACCTCACAGAGTTAATTTTCACAATGCAGAGGTCCTGCTGTAAGACTGTGCATCTCCCAGTAAAGATTTGTGTTGAAGATATGACTTGCAAATTGCCTCTATCCCAGTGAAACATTAACTGTGAAGCATGCATGGTCTTATATAGCCATAAAAAGATCTGCGGTTCACATCTGTACTTTCAGCAAAACAAATATTGTTCAAAACAGAGTTTACCTGTGGTTTCTGAAGATGCTAAATGTCATGGTAGAGCATGTGTATTTGGGTCAGTTGTACTTGCTGATACACAAGGTTGTTATTTTTATTGTCAAGCCTCCTGATTTAAAGACAGTTATTCTAATAGTCTGTCAAATCTAATAGTTACTTTTTACCATGTAATTCTAAACTGTGTAAGTGATTGCTGAGTAAATTAATGTTTTGAATTCATCAGTTGGTTTCTGAAGTGAGCCTTTAAGGATTCCATTGAACTCTTACATCTGCATCTTCCTTTTATTTAGTAGTCTGTGAGAACCAAAAGGAAATATTGGCAGAATCTGTTTTACAGTGTTCAAGACCAAAAATAGCAAACCACTGTTTTCCAGACAGAAAACTGTTGATGATAGAAAGCTGCCATGTCTTAATGTATTCAGACTGAAAATGTAATTTCGTCTTCAAGTTGCAGCATGATCTACGTAAGGTTTTGAGGACAAGTGCATATGTGAATGTATGTCTGTGTGTAGACACATAAAGGTATAGTATGGCAATTAGTTAGTGTCCTGAAACATCAGTGTACAATTAGTCAAGATTATTTGCATTTGGAACTAAGAGTTAGATTCAGCTGAAGTATTGGAATCTAGTTGCCATTTCAGATAATCTAGGCTATCCCAGCTGTCAATCCAGAAAGGCATGAGCTTTTTGTAGGGCCTGTGTCATATCTGCCAGCATAGGGCAGATATCTCAGATACCCAAAGGCGTTTCAAATGGCACTTGCCCGTGTTTAGGACTGAGTGTTCTGTACTCCCATTCGTACCAATAACAACTTGAATTAAATGAGTTTCATTAGCCAGATGTCCTGTTGGAAAATTAATACTAGATGAGCGCTTCTGAAAATAAATAAATAAATAATACCACAGGATTATGATTTTAAGGATATCAAGGCAGAAAATGTTGGGTGGTTGTTTTTTTTTCCTACCTACCTGTATTGTACGTGAGGCAAAATTCCTTTAGGAATATCCATTCCTTAGCAGGGTTGGTGTATAGACGTGATTTCTATGGATTCATAGATTCTGTTTAGACAAGTCATCTTCTGACCTCTTTGAGAGGTAAGATCTTGACATTTTACCCACAGGTTGTTGAGGTATAGAAATATTAAGTGATGTTCCCAAAGTTGCACAAATCGAGGTGTGGCCAGAAAGTGAATAGAGCAAGAGTAAGGGTGCAATGTAATTGAATGGAATATTCTTGAACCTCAGAGAACACTAACTTAAACATCAATCTTTTCTGTCTCAATCACATGTCAGCAAATCCATTAAAAGATTGGAACAGAAAGCATCTACTGATATTTTTATTTCAGTGTTCTTATTACATTTTTTGTGGTAGGTACTGGTGATAGAACAGAAGAATGAGGATGGAACATGGCCAAGAGGTCCTTCAACTCCCAAGTAAGTTGTGACTTTGTTGTGTTCACTACAGCTTAACTATTTCCCCATGTTATTTTGCTCTAAAGCACAGCTGGTTTTAAGAATGGCATTCTATTTTGAAAAGCAGTATTTAGATGTTTTAGCTGAAAAAATGCAGAGTAGTGTGTTTGTTGTAAGTGCTGCACATCGTAGAACGTTACATAAAAATGGTGACTTTTTGCATATGCGTTGCATAATTTTGTTGATTTTGGCCAGTGATATACTTTGTCCTGTTTAAAAATAGAGGAAAAAAAAAAAACAAAACTACATAGAAAACTGTAAAACTTAGCTTCTTTTAGATTTCTGTTTCAAGTGTATTTGCTCGGAGAACATAGATATATGCATTTCATCAGTACTTTTCTTGTATGTAACTGCTTTTGTGAATAGCTTGTCCTTCTATCTCCAGAGTACATAATATTTACATATAAACATTACTTAAATTGGAGTCTGCCTTGCCAGGATGTTGCTTTTGTTCTTTGTTCGGCTGTCATCAATTTGCAGATTGTGATGTTATTTTTCTTTTCTGTTCTTCCTGCTGCCTTTATGAGCAGCACCTTGATAATGGCATGTGAATAGAAGACTTGAGTGTGGGGTATTTTTCATTTAGTTGGATACTTTTTTAAATATTGTTTCTAGAATCTAAATCATATTATCTGACATACATATAGGTTTTGAACAACAGTTGGAACTACTAGTAAACTTAAGTGATACCAGCCTTACAAATAGCTAACTGTTTTTTCCTCTTTGTTGGTGGGTTCTTGAGCATATCTTTCATTAAAAAGTTCTTTTAAGTTCCTTTTATTCCTTTTGTTATTCTGAATTCATGTAATGAGATTCACTGTTGTTTAAGACATTTTTGTAGTATCATTCTTTTTCATTTGAAGGACAGAGATTCTTAATCTTTTTGGCATTTTATCTCAAGCACTTTTGTTATGAGCAACAGCTTGTATTAAGTTGCTTAATGAAGTCTGAGTTGTTCAGTTTAAGCTTAATATGAACGGTATAATCCTTGGTTAGAAAGATGTTATGACACAAAGAATTGAGAACGTAGAGCAGCAGAAAGAATGGGATGCAAAGTAATTGAAGTTTAATTTCTGACCTCAAAAAGCATCTAGTTAAAATGTAAGTTCAGAGTCAAGTTTTAAATGTAGATTTTGAAATTTAAAAGGATTTAGATAACTGAATGTCATGGCTTCTTTTGAAAGTTTTGGTAGGAAGACATTCTTGGTGCTAGTACCTGCTTTTATTCTGCCAAATTTTGATTCCGCTTTATGGAAGGCATTGAGAAACAGTTTGTAAATTGAAGTATTTATCACCTGGAAAATGTTTGATCTGGGGACAAGTAAAATGGCAATAGAAAGTTCTGGTATCAGAGATGGCTTATAAGTAAACCAGAAAAAGAGGATGAATGGTTTTACTGTGAAGTGGGGGTATGTTTTTGAGATTTGGCAGCTATCAAAAACATTGATTGAAATTTGGTATTCAGATGCATTGTGATAGTGGAAGGTTTGCAGTATTTAATAGATTCACACAGAAGCTATAAACAAGCTATAAACAAGCAGTAATGGGGCCAGGTTTTTACATCTATTTAAAACCTTGTGAAAAATCTAATTAAAGGGGTAAAAAATAAAATACACTTGCTTTTCGGTCTTCTGTGTGAGAATACACTAGGATTATTAGTATTAATTTGTCATCATAGTATACCCCTATACACCTTCCTAAAGTCCTCTGATTGGTTACACACATTGCACAGAGAGCTGAGAGTAGCAATTTGTGTACTGCCTCGTTTAGAAGAGCACAAATTGTAAATATGAATTCTGAGACCAGAGAATAAAATCCATTTTTAAAGTACGAAAGATTTCTAACGCTTGAAAAGGCCAGGATCACTTCAGAACATCACCTAAGCTTTTCATAGAATCACAGAATAGTTGAGGTTGGGAGGCAGGTGTGGAGATTTTCTAGTCTAACTGCCTGCTCAAAGAAAGGCCACCAGAAGCAGGTGACTCAGGTCTGAGACCAGTGAGGTTTTGAGCGTCTGCGAGGATGGAGACTCCACAGAGTCCCTGGGCAACTTGCTCTGGTGTTAGCTGGAAAAAAAAAATTGTGCCCTGCCCTTTCAGTGGGCACCACTAAGGTCTCTGTACCACCAGGTATTTATACATGTTGGTAAGGTCCCCCTGGAGCCTTCTCTTTTCCAGGCTGAACAGGCTCAGCCTCTCCTCATAGGTCAGGTGCTGCAGTTCCTTAATCACGTTTGTGGCCTTTCACTAGACTTGCTCCAGTATGTCCATCTCTCTCCTGTACTGGGGAGCCCAGAACTGAACCCAGCACTCCAGGTGTGTCTCATCAGGACAAAGTGCTGAGAGGAGGGTAAGGCTCACCTCCCTCAACCTGCTGGCAATGCTCTTCCAAATACAGCCCAGGAGGCTATTGGCCTTCTTTGCCATGAGGGCACATTGCTTGGTCATGCTCAGCTTTTTGTTCGCCAGGACCCTAGGCGCTTCGCTGCCAAGCTGCTTTCCAGCCGGTCGGCCTCCATTCCTCCCCCAGCGTGCACTGCTGCTGGGGGTTATTCCTCCCCAGATGCATGATGTTGCATTCCTTTCATCAAACTGGATGAGGCTCCTGTCTGCCCATTTCTCCAGCCCGAGGAGGTCCCTCTGAACGGCAGCACACCCATCTGCTGTGTCGACAGCTCCTCCCAGTTCTGTATCGTCTCTAAACTTGCTGAGGGTGCGCTCTGTCTCAGTGTCCAGGTCATTAGTAAAAATGTGAAACAGTATAGGACCTAGTATTGACCCCTGGAGAATACCACTAGTGACTGACCTTCAACTGGACTTTGTGCCACTGATCAAAACCCTCTGGGCCCAGCCATTCAGCCAGTTTTCAGTCCATTTCACTGTCCAATTATCTAACCCATGCTTCATCAGCTTGTCTGTGAGAGTGTAACAGAAGATAGTGTCAAAAGGCTGAATGAAACTGAGGTATCCATTGCTCCCCTCTCATCTATCAAGCTAGTCATCTCATTGTAGAAGGGTATCAGACTGGTTTAAGCATCATTTCCATTTCATAAGTCCATGCTGACTACTCCTGGTCTCCTTCTTGTCCTTCATATGTCTGGAAGTGGTTTCCAGCATTAGTTGCTCCATCATCTTCTGAGGTATTGGGATGAGGCTGACCAGCCTGTAGTTCCCTGGATCTTCTGTCTTGCCCTCTTGAGGATATGAGTGCCATTTGTTCTCTTCATGTCTTCAGGAAACTCGCGAAAGCTATGACCTTTCAAAGACAAATGAGTGTCATTGCAGTAACATCAGCCAGTGCTCTCAGCAGTTGGTGCGTCCCATCAGGCCCCATCCTACGTATCTCCAGTGCGTTTAGATGTTCCCTAACCTGATCATCCTCCACTGAGGGTAAGTCTTCCTTGCTCCAGATTTTAGTCTCAGAGNTAATAGATTCACACAGAAGCTATAAACAAGCTATAAACAAGCAGTAATGGGGCCAGGTTTTTACATCTATTTAAAACCTTGTGAAAAATCTAATTAAAGGGGTAAAAAATATAATACACTTGCTTTTCGGTCTTCTGTGTGAGAATACACTAGGATTATTAGTATTAATTTGTCATCATAGTATACCCCTATACACCTTCCTAAAGTCCTCTGATTGGTTACACACATTGCACAGAGAGCTGAGAGTAGCAATTTGTGTACTGCCTCGTTTAGAAGAGCACAAATTGTAAATATGAATTCTGAGACCAGAGAATAAAATCCATTTTTAAAGTACGAAAGATTTCTAACGCTTGAAAAGGCCAGGATCACTTCAGAACATCACCTAAGCTTTTCATAGAATCACAGAATAGTTGAGGTTGGGAGGCAGGTGTGGAGATTTTCTAGTCTAACTGCCTGCTCAAAGAAAGGCCACCAGAAGCAGGTGACTCAGGTCTGAGACCAGTGAGGTTTTGAGCGTCTGCGAGGATGGAGACTCCACAGAGTCCCTGGGCAACTTGCTCTGGTGTTAGCTGGAAAAAAAAAATTGTGCCCTGCCCTTTCAGTGGGCACCACTAAGGTCTCTGTACCACCAGGTATTTATACATGTTGGTAAGGTCCCCCTGGAGCCTTCTCTTTTCCAGGCTGAACAGGCTCAGCCTCTCCTCATAGGTCAGGTGCTGCAGTTCCTTAATCACGTTTGTGGCCTTTCACTGCACTTGCTCCAGTATGTCCATCTCTCTCCTGTACTGGGGAGCCCAGAACTGAACCCAGCACTCCAGGTGTGTCTCATCAGGACAAAGTGCTGAGAGGAGGGTAAGGCTCACCTCCCTCAACCTGCTGGCAATGCTCTTCCTAATACAGCCCAGGAGGCTATTGGCCTTCTTTGCCATGAGGGCACATTGCTTGGTCATGCTCAGCTTTTTGTTCGCCAGGACCCTAGGCGCTTCGCTGCCAAGCTGCTTTCCAGCCGGTCGGCCTCCATTCCTCTCCCAGCGTGCACTGCTGCTGGGGGTTATTCCTCCCCAGATGCATGATGTTGCATTCCTTTCATCAAACTGGATGAGGCTCCTGTCTGCCCATTTCTCCAGCCTGAGGAGGTCCCTCTGAACGGCAGCACACCCATCTGCTGTGTCGACAGCTCCTCCCAGTTCTGTATCGTCTCTAAACTTGCTGAGGGTGCGCTCTGTCTCAGTGTCCAGGTCATTAGTAAAAATGTGAAACAGTATAGGACCTAGTATTGACCCCTGGAGAATACCACTAGTGACTGACCTTCAACTGGACTTTGTGCCACTGATCAAAACCCTCTGGGCCCAGCCATTCAGCCAGTTTTCAGTCCATTTCACTGTCCAATTATCTAACCCATGCTTCATCAGCTTGTCTGTGAGAGTGTAACAGAAGATAGTGTCAAAAGGCTGAATGAAACTGAGGTATCCATTGCTCCCCTCTCATCTATCAAGCTAGTCATCTCATTGTAGAAGGGTATCAGACTGGTTTAAGCATCATTTCCATTTCATAAGTCCATGCTGACTACTCCTGGTCTCCTTCTTGTCCTTCATATGTCTGGAAGTGGTTTCCAGCATTAGTTGCTCCATCATCTTCTGAGGTATTGGGATGAGGTTGACCAGCCTGTAGTTCCCTGGATCTTCTGTCTTGCCCTCTTGAGGATATGAGTGCCATTTGTTCTCTTCATGTCTTCAGGAAACTCGCGAAAGCTATGACCTTTCAAAGACAAATGAGTGTCATTGCAGTAACATCAGCCAGTGCTCTCAGCAGTTGGTGCGTCCCATCAGGCCCCATCCTACGTATCTCCAGTGCGTTTAGATGTTCCCTAACCTGATCATCCTCCACTGAGGGTAAGTCTTCCTTGCTCCAGATTTTAGTCTCAGAGGTCTGGAATTCCTGAAAGGTGGTCTTACTGGTAAAGAATAAAACAAAGAAGTCATTTAGTAACTCAGCATTTTCTGTATCCTTTGTCACCGGGGCCCCCACCCCATTTAGCAGTGGCCCATGCTTTCCCTAGTCTTCTTTTGCTGTTTGTGTACTTCTAGAATCTTTCTTGTTGCCCTTCACATCACTTGCCAGATTTAACACCAGGCAGGCTTTGGCTTTCCTGACCTCATCCCTGCATGATCAGACAGTGTCTTTGTATTCCTCGTGGGTCATCTGCCCATGCTTCCACTTGGACACTTTCTTCTCATGCCTGAGTTTAGTCAGGAACTCCTTTTCCATCCGTGAAGGCTTTCTGCTGCTTTTGTTTGATTTTCTACACGTCATCAGGATGGGCCATTCTTGAACTTAGAGGTGGTTCTTGAATATCTGTCCTGGACTCCTCTCCAGGGCTGTATGTAATGCATGGGATTCTTCCAAGCAGATCCCTGAAGGGGCTAAAGTCTGCTCTCCTGAAGTCTAGGTCCAGGGTTGTGTTCCTGCTTTTTGCCCTGCTCCACTATTTCATGGTCATGGCAGCCAGGGCTGCCCCCCAGCTTTCACATCCCTGACCCAGTTCTTCTTTGTTCATTTGTACAAGATCCAGTTGAGCACCTCTCCTTGTTGGCTTCTCGATCACCTGCATCTGCAAGCTATCATCAGTGGACTCCAGAACCTTCATGGATCACTTGTGTCCTGCTGTATTTTTCCTCCAGCAGGCATTGTGATAGTTAGTCGCCATACAGACTTAGGCCTGCGGATGTCAGGCTTCTTCCATTTGTCCAAAGAAGACCTTTTCTGCTTTTTCTTCCTGATCCGGGCAGTCTATGACAGGCACGCAGTACAACATTACCCATCTTGATGTGACCGCTGTTCCTGACTCATAAGCTCTCAGCTGACCCATTGATTCCCAGGCAGAGCCCCAGGAATTCCAGCTGTGCTCTCACATGAAGGACAGCTCCTACTCCTTACTATCCTGGCGTGTCTTCCCTAAAGATCCTGTATCTGTCCATCACAGCACTTAACCATGTGAACTTTCTCACCGTGTCTTCATGAGGTTGTAGCCCTGTGTTGCAGCAGCATTACCTATAGGCAGACTTAGGAACGACTGTAATCTGTTTTATATTTGTTAGGGGATGAGAGCATGAGCACAGAGCATGGATACTTAGGATACTGGACAGATTGTAAGTTTATATCATAGCTTACCTTACAGTAACTTTTCTGTATCCTTAGTTACAGTTTCTAAGTTTGTAATGTTCTTTACCTCCTTACCTTTCTCTTGCTGAGTAAGTGAACTATTGTGTATCAAACTAACTTCAATTTCTTTGTGACTTTTTGTGGCAAGCTCTGGATGCTAATATCAACTTTTGTCTGCCAAAAAGGGGTGGGTTTTTATGACTGCTGCCCTGTCTGACCATCTTCAACTGATTAGGATTAGTCCAGGAAAAGAGAAGTTGCATGTGATCTTCACAGATCTAGATTAGGCGTGAGATACGTATTTGCATGTCCCTTGTTCAAGTGTGTGTAGCCACATTGGTAAGTCCTAGTGAGAAGAATATGATTAGTTAGTATCTGCATTATAGCCTATGATATCTTATATCAATTATAAAGCAGTACTGAATCTTTTTACGTTATAATTTTTTACCTTACTACTTGGTCTGTTTTGAGAGTGGAGAAACAAGATGACTGTCCCATGCCATGCAGAGATAGTCATAGAATATCTCGAGTTGGAAGGGACCTGCAAGGATCATCGAGTCTTACCTTTGATCTTAATTCCAGTTCTTGAGCTTTATGTCCTGTTTTTTGGTGTCTCTAGTCTTCATGTCAGCTCTGAATTGGACTGCTAACTTAAATGAACTGGGCAAAGAGAGTATAACTTGTGGTGATATTGTTTAATTTAGACCTCTCTTAACGATAAGCCAATGATAGGCAAGACCAGCACAAAACTCTTTTGAAGCCTAAGTAATTTCATGTTGTTCACTAGTTTACCTTGTTCTTCTGGATGTTGTCTTAGAATTTATGTGCAGAGATTTGATCTAAAATAAGTGAATTACAGTTGCTTAGAACACTACTGGTAGATTTGGTTTGAGGCAGTCACAGATTTTTCTGGGTTGCTGCTACAGTTTTTTTTTTCTGTTATTGCTTTTTATTACAGGGAGAATTTGACTATTACAATCATGTTTCAAGTTACTAATAAACACCTATATAGCAGTCTTCTGCTATTTAACTTCTAGACTGTTTAGACTGACAGTTACAAGCTCAGCCTACATGTTTTTATGTAGCTGCAGCCTTTTCCTGATGAAACGAGGTTCAGCTATTAGTAATGAAGACAAGACAATGACTACCAAATACAGTATGGAAAATCTTGTATTTACTAATATATAAAATGCTGCTGCAGAACTTTGTATGCATTTGGTGTGTTTGCGAGGTTGTGTCCTATTTTTTTTAACCAAAACTAGAGTATCTAAAGCAGCAACATATGCTTGTGCCTTATGAAGGTTTAAAAATCACTTTAAGATGTGTTGAAATCAAGGACAGTGTGAAACTCAGAAACTTCTGAAACCCAAGCTTTAGTGAAGAATGGGTTAGGGTTGTGGGGGGGCTGTGAGGAGAGGAACACAAGATACACGTGCTATTCTTTCCTGCCTTTGTAGCATCTTCTGCCTCTTGTCTTCATCAGACCTGTCCCCTGGGTACACTACTGGTCGGCTTTATTCCCCTCAAGTGTTGCAAAACCTCTGCTATTACAGGATTACTGTGATGTGATCACTCACTTTTGATTTTTATTTTTTTTCCTTCAGAATAACTGGTAAATGGGATCACTATGCCTGGGCTATTTTTTTCTTCTCTCTCTCGCTCTCACTTTCTCTCTGCTTCTGTCAATTTTGATGGCCTTCTTCCATTGCTTGATTATGGGTTTTCAAGGAGCCATGTATGTATGTCTGCAAAGATGTGCTTGTAAATATGAATGAACATAGTAAGTTATTTGCAAAGTGCTTCTTGGAAGTATGTTTGCAGCAGGGTGGTAGACTGAAGTCATGGTTTCTATTGACAATGGGAGTTAAGATGGCTTTGTAGCTGATATAGAGGCACTGGAGAACAGGTCTTCGGCTTTTCAGGGAACTTGCTTCATTTTACTGATATAATCAGATACATTAGGGTGTGTTAAACATAAAATGTGCTCTACCAATAAGACTGAAATGCTTTGGGCAACAAATTCTAGTCAAAATTGTAGTCTTCTATGCATACTGAACAGAAATTCAGAGCAGAATTGCTCTTTCTGTTTTTACTACTCGGAATCTTTCTGATAGTTTGTCTGTGGGAGAGAGTATAGTCTGGATTCCACCATCCCCCAAAGTGGATGAAAGAGCATTCTTCTACAATTTTGAGTTCAAGTGTCAGCTATATCACTATGTTAAGTAGATATCTACAAAGTTTTGAGATAAGAATGTTGAATGCTAGTCATATTTCTTCTCATTTCTTTTTCCGTTTAACAAGAGGAAATGCTGAAACAATTTGTTAATGCTGCCTTTCTCTTGCAATAAGGTGAAGTTGGTTTGGTCTTTTTTTCCACCCATTGCTTGAGTTTCAACTATCTCTTTGTAATCATGTTCTATAGTAAGATCAAAATCTGTAAATTCCAAGATGGTGGCTTGAATCATGATACATGCTATATGTTTACAAGTCCATATAGTACTTTAAGAAGTCCATACAACTTGTAACATAAAGTTATTCTGGAAAATTCAGAGTTCATTAAGTATTAGTTGATCACGTATTCATGTTTCAGAATATAATTTAACTAGCAGTGGCACAGATGAGAAAATTATGCAGAATACGTTTAGACTCAGTGACAAAGTCCAGGTTTTTTTACAGTTGATTACAAGAAGGTAAAGCACATACCACCCTTTAAGCAAAGGTTAAATACATGTGAGTAGTCAATTTGATGGAATGACTTTTACCTCAAGCATTGAAATATTTAGAGATATGAAAAGATGGTACTGTGGAGTTCTAATATTATTTGTTGCTTTACATTACAAACATTTTTATCATATATATCATAACATCTATCTTCTGATGTCAAATAGCCCTCAATAAATATGGTAATGTAATAATGCAAATATGTCAGTTCAGTCACAGAAAATCCAGGATTTATTATATATTTAAATGCAGGAAAGAGTTACTGCACTAATTTTAATCATTTAATTTAGTATACTCTGAGTGAAATATTTATTATTACTAAATATACATTCAAGAAATGGTAAACTTAAGAGGAAATGTTTTTTTCTCCCTTCCACCTTTGCTTACCTTTTTATATTCTGGCTCATGTATTCTATGGATATCTTTTGGTGGTGTTTGAACACCACAGTGACAGTAATACATGTTTAATTTAGTATACTACTAAAAGAATATATACTTTGTCTAAGAACCTTGTATTTAAAACAGAATTGAATTTTTGTTGTACACTTGATTGATCATTTTTGCTTAGAAAATTCCTAGGTTGTTGCAATTGTTTTACTAGTAGATACTTCTGGTCATTCGTTCTGTGCAGTGGTAAAGAACTGAAGGTAGGGCAATACTTTCAGCATTAGCACTTACTGTCCTTTCAAGGTTTGTTGTTGTCCTTGTTTTAATCTTCTTTTTAATGATGAGGGAATTTCTGCCAATGTTTTTACCAAGTTTTCCCGCAAGTATTGAAATGTATGAATAGCTTTTAAGAGCTATGAATGAGTTCTGCTCCTCTTTGCGCACAGGATTTAGCAATGTAAACAGCTGTAGGCAAATAGAAAGGCTGCAGACCTCGGAGTTGTAGGAGTCTCTTACTGTTTTACAGGTCATTATTGCTTTGTATTTGGTAGCAAATGCTGAGTTTTAAGTAGATATTTTATCATACAGGCAGCACATCACAGCAAGGAGTAAAACAGTAAAACTACTGATTGTCATTTTCTCTAAGAACCAAGTTAACTTATTTTTAGTCTTTACTGAAAACCAGATCTTTATTATGTAACTTATTCTGGTTTGTTTGAATTGTTAGGCAATTATTATATATCAAGTTTATAAAAGCTTCAAATTTGTTTGGAAAATTTAGATTTCCATTCAAAATAACTCAGTTCAAATAGCTTCTTTAAAATAATGAATATGCGTAATTTAACTTTTGTCTTGAATTCAGATAGAGTTAAACTAACTTCAGATTTTTATCTTGTGGACATAGTCCGTGTACTTCTTTGAAGATAATGCTCGAAGAGGATTTAGACTGATAAAGGAAATCTACCGGAAAGCTTTTAAGTAACATTTTCCTTCATGTGGTGATGCATCTTTTCTTTTGGAAAAGGTTTATTAATAAAAAGTTTAAAATAAATGTGAAAATGTACTTGGAAAAATTCCCTGTGTAAAAATGTCCATCTCCTTGCAGAGTTCAGTGCTTGAAATGTGCTTAAAATGTCCTGAGCATGCAGAATTTCTTGTCTTAATATTGTGAGATGTATTTCAAAGCTTTCCAAGGACATCTGGAGCTTTATCCAACCCAGCTGGAGTTGCATAGGGCCCACAAAAAAAAGTAAAAGCATGAAGATGCCTAAAAATCATAGAATATTCAGAGCCTTTTCCATGGTTTTCTGTAAGATCTAGAAAAGAAAAAAAGAAAAAGGAAAAAAAAAACAGCAAGATTGCTGCATATTATATTTAATTGTTAAATTAAGGGGGTCTTTATGATTGAAATACTCAGTGTTCTTATATTTAAGAATAGGCTTAAGCAATGGGGATGAATGATAATACTATTACTTCTGGCTAAAGAGGTTTTAAAGCTTGCTTAGTATTCTGTATTATCCTGGAATTCTTTTAACAGTGTTCATAGGAGAATTTTAATGAAATGGTTTCACACTGCTATTAAACTAACCTTGGAATAAGTGTCTTAAGCATTTTTATATCACGTTCCCAAGTCCATTTATGGTTAAATGAAAAATTCATAAAATTTTCATGTTAGAAGACTTGCATTCTAGGTTGTAGAACATCAAAATATCTGTTGTCTTATTATAAACTGAAAGCAATCTTTTTTAGCACAGTGGTCTGATTTTTTTGTTTGTTTGCTTTTTGTTTTTAATAGCACTATTTCTTCAACATGATATGAAACTTTAAAGTGTTGTGAAGCATTTTAAGTTTTAAAAGATGGATTCTGAGAGCTGCGTGTCATTTTTAGTGCTTTGCCCATTTTTTTAAAATATTTTTTCTCCATGCTTGTTTGTATGCATTGTTCTTTTGTTAGCTTTCTTTCAAGGTTTTTAATATCTCAGGATTTTTATCTAATTTACCATTTTCATATTTTTAAAGGTCCCCAGGTGCATCCAATTTTTCAACTTTACCAAAGATCTCTCCATCTCTATCAAATAATTATAACAACATGAACAACAGAAAGTAAGCAATATATCTTAAAAATTTTATTTAATTGAATCAGCCCAGTGTGACATAAACAAATTTCCATGTTTCCTAGCTTAAGGATTTTGATTTGTTTTGACAGTATTTGGATTATGAATTGTTACTGGTCGCTATTTTATAGTATAGGTGTTGTAAAGCATGACAGCAGGAAATGAAACTCAATTAAAAATGTTTGGTAACTCGTAGTCCTCAAATGCTAAAAACAATGCTGAGCACTGTAAGAAAATATATAGAGACTTTATTTAGAGTTTATTCATGCCAAAAATACATATCAGCAACCTAACTTCTGTGTATTAGTGCTAGGAGACTTGAGAGAGATCAGTTCGTGATTGATGTGCTTAAGTATTACAATGAGCAGAAGCTTAGCAAAAGAGACATCTCACTTTTAAGGGTTTTCTCCTTTATATGGCAAATTAGAAGTTTTATAAAGATTGTGATAAAACTCTAAAAGAAGAGCTTTCGTATTCCAGTGGCCAGCTTTGTGTGTAATCTTTTTATATGTGACAACTGTAAAAAGTTGGTGAATATAGAAAAACGGAATTATTTCACTTTAACAGATGCTAGATAAAGCATCTTTCAAATGCTTAAAGCCAGAAAACACCCATCTCTGAGGCAAGCTGGGGGAAATTAAAGAGGCTTATTCTTACCATTCATTCAAATTTAAAATATTTTTCCAAACATGCATTTTGTCATCAAACATGAAGATGTTAAATATTAAAAAAGTGATATAAATATTAAATATCTTATACAATATCTTCCAGTTAAATACTGCGTTTATCAGAAGTGATTTTTCGTAAGGGGCGAAGTGTCACTTGTGCTTCTACCAATTGTGAGTAGCCCCAACTCTCACTGTTAAACAGTTGAAATCCATGTATTTAACTGCAGCCTATTGTACTGTGTTTGAAAGTGTAGTAAATAAAAAGTATATTGTATCTATTGTGTGAAAAATTATTTGACTAGAGCTAAGCCTCTAGCTGAGAACTAATCTCTTTCCCCCATTGCTTATGCAAAACACAGTTGTAATGGCAAAAGCGAAGCTTAGCAGTCACTATTTCTTAGCAAGCCTCAGTTTTAAATTGTCAGCAAGTTTTCTTCTTTTTTTTCTTTCTTTAAATTTAGCATCTCTCTAGTGATTTTCTAGTTATTTTTAGGAAGCACTTTTAAAACCTGTTGCCAGCTCTTGCAGCTTTTAAAGACAGTTTCCTCACTTGCTTTAGCTGATCTTATTTTTGGTTTTTGGTTTCTTTTGAAGCCAAAATGGGAGCTTTTAGAACTTAAGATAGAATTCTGGGGGATTGTTTTTTGTTTCTTTGTTTATTGGTTTGAATTTGAGGGTTTTCAACAGAAATACATGTTTAAAAGGAAATGATATAGAATTGAGATTTGATGAGGAATTGGTCATTTGAAGTGCCTTAAGTTTAACTGGCACATAATTTCTGATTTACAAATGTTTGTGCTCTATAGTGTTATGAAACACCAGCCATTTTTCTCTTGTAACTCAAAACACTGTATGTCATGTAAAGCAGATATTCAATGCAGAAGCATGTGTTTTTCAGTATAATGAAATAATCCAATTATGATGAGTTTTTAAAAAATACTTTTTTAAAATTGCATATTTACAATTTGCTAAAATATATAATACAGGAAAATCTGTAGCAGCACTTTTGTCAGAATATATATTCAAGATGGACTAGGTCAATAATAGAGAAGTCATATCCATTAATATAATATGTACTTTGAAATATGTACTGTTGCATTAAAAATTTTTGGCTTCAAAAAGTAAATATATTTAATTGTATTAGTTAAATTAATTATTAATTCTGGGTTAAGAACAGTTTCTTTCTATTTTCTACTCTTCTCCCAAATATCTCCTTGTCTAAGAAAGCACTTTTTTTCCATTAATTTATGCTATCTTTTTTTCATTGCTTTCTTAAATAACTACTTATGTCAGCTTTGCCTGGAATTTATTCTCATGCTTCTGCCTTATTGTCTCTTACATTGCACATTATCTTTAGTACAATAGCGAAATTACGCATTTGTGGCTTTCCAGGATCCATTGGCACCTCTATATGGACATGAGACACTGTGACTCTAAGGGAATACCAACATTTGTTTTGAAGATAATTTTAGCTGACAAAGGTGATCTGTGAGGCAGAAAAAGCAAACAACAGGTTATGTGTAGCAATAGTT
>VXAL01019409.1:517259-554913 GCA_013399475.1 Chauna torquata | reverse complement strand
ATGACCTCCAGAGGTCCCTTCCAACCTCAACCCTTCTGTGATTTTGTGAATAAAACTGTGTATGTAACCTTTCTTGATTTTTGAATTGCATCATCATGCTACTATAAAGAAAAAAGTTAAGGGTATATTTTTGTGTCTATTAAGTGAGCCAGAATCCACTTTTAAAGGCTGAAGTAAAAGAATGTTCTTAGTACATAGCAAAACAATTTTTTAATAAAAGTTTACTTTTCCATCAGGCTAGACTGATTAAAAACAAGGATAATTTTGATTACTTTTTCAAGCCTTTGTTAAACAGATAGGCTTGAATTTGCATATATGTAGATTTAAAAGCTTTTAGGTGAGAATGACTAGCATGGGTTATTGTGTTTAGGTATCATACAGCTTATTACACTTCATATCAGTATCCCACTGTGTTAGGTGGACTTTGAAAATAAATTCCAAGGTTTGCATTCTAAACCAAGTCAACCTTGACTTCATTGCTTTTCAGTTATCTCTAAGGCGTGAAGTATTTAAAAAAGAATTATAAGAAACTGTATTGTAAGTGAATAAATAGAATTTTGCTGATTCACAAGATGGTGCTCTGGGTAAGAAAATTAAAAGGACCAGTGTTTTTTGAGCAATGCAGCTTTTAGTTTGGCTTGCTACCATTTGTTTGTCCTTGGCAGTGTGTTTTTTCAAATGCATTATTTGGCAGCTTTCTTTGCAAGGAAGTGTGGAGTATCTTTCAGTTTCATCTACTGTATCTCAAAGAAAGGATTTTTCAGAGTTTAACATTATCCAAGAAATCCATGAAAATGCTTTTTAGTGAGAGTATGACATGTTCTTAACACGCTACGGTCTCATACACTGCAAGGTCTACTGTCTTTTTCCTCTTGCCACCACTTACCGTCTGCATTTTTTCCAATTATTACACTAAAAGCATAGATTTTACTGTGTTAACTTGCCATTAATTCTACCTTCTACTGTTAATGGAGTAACATTTGATTATTCAGCCTAAAGATATTTAGTGCTTACTTAGTAACGTGTAATGCCTATGGCCAGAGCACTGTGAACACATTTGATCTTGTTTGATCTTGGAAGCAAAGAGGGGATGGTCTCAGTTTGTTGGTTGGAGACTAGGGAATTCTGCTTGGGAATATGGAATGCTGTAGTCTTTGACCTGGATGATGGAATAGAGCGCACCCTCAGCAAGTTTAGAGACGATACAGAACTGGGAGGAGCTGTCGACACAGCAGATGGGTGTGCTGCCGTTCAGAGGGACCTCCTCAGGCTGGAGAAATGGGCAGACAGGAGCCTCATCCAGTTTGATGAAAGGAATGCAACATCATGCATCTGGGGAGGAATAACCCCCAGCAGCAGTGCACGCTGGGGGAGGAATGGAGGCCGACCGGCTGGAAAGCAGCTTGGCAGCGAAGCGCCTAGGGTCCTGGCGAACAAAAAGCTGAGCATGACCAAGCAATGTGCCCTCACGGCAAAGAAGGCCAACAGCCTCCTGGGCTGTATTTGGAAGAGCATTGCCAGCAGGTTGAGGGAGGTGAGCCTTACCCTCCTCTCAGCACTTTGTCCTGATGAGACACACCTGGAGTGCTGGGTTCAGTTCTGGGCTCCCCAGTACAGGAGAGAGATGGACATACTGGAGCAAGTCTAGTGAAAGGCCACAAACGTGATTAAGGAACTGGAGCACCTGACCTATGAGGAGAGGCTGAGCCTGTTCAGCCTGGAAAAGAGAAGGCTCCAGGGGGACCTTAGCAATGTGTATAAAAACCTGGAGCAAAGGGGTACAGAGGCAGAGCCAAACACTTCTCAGTGGTGCCCATTGCAAGGACAAGAGGCAATGAGCAGAAGCTGAAACACAGGCAATTCCATTTAAATATGATTCCTTTTATTTTCTATTTTTTTCTTGTTTTCTATTTTTATTTTATTTACTATGGTGGTTATCAAATACTGGAACAGCTTGCCCAGGGTTGCTGTAGAGTCTCCATTCTTGAAGGTGCACGAAAACTGGCTAGACACAGTCCCAAGCAACCTGGTGTAGCTGATCCTTCTTTGAGCAGGCAGATGGACTAGACAGTCTCCAGAGATGCATTCCAACCTCAGCTATTCTGTGACTCTATTTTGCTTTGGTTACCTACTCCAGTTTATTTACCTTCTTAAGGTGTCCTCCTTCACAATTATGGCAGCACAAGGTTGTTTATTGGGATAAATCTGTCTTCTTTAAATGAAATAGCTTGATGTAGAGTTTTAATTGCTGAAATAATTTCCAGTTACATTCATATATGTTCTGTTTCAAAAGCTCTGCCTTGATCCCTTCCACTCAGTCAGTACTGAGTATAGTCAATGTAGCTTCCTTGAACAGAGGCAAAGATTAGTTTGTCCATGTACCTGCTGATTCCCACATTTCTCTGATCTTCATCCTACCCAGCCAGCATTGAGACCCCTTAGCGTTCCCAAAAGAGCCATTTCTGCTTCAGAAACCACTTCATTTCTCAGACAGCTCCTCCGTGCTGTATTGTCATGTTACAGTGAGTATGGTTTGGGTCAGAACTGTTACCAGTGTTCCTTGTAGAGGGAGGGCCAGTTCCTTGCATACCTTGCTGTCCAGAGTCTGACAAACTTGTCTTGAGGTTTTTGCGCCTTAACTGTTCTAGGTAGATAATCCTGGCAGGTTCTTAGTTTTGGTTTGGTTTTGGTTTTTGGTTTTGTTTTGGTTTTTGGTTTTGTTTTGGTTTTTGGTTTTGTTTTGGTTTTTGGTTTTTTTTTTTTTTATTTTGCAAGTTCATTATACTTTTTCAACCTTATAAGGTTAGGCTTGGCCCTTCAATCTTCTGTGTGATTATTGTAAAGAGGCTTTTGCTTTTCCAAGTAGGGGCTTTCGGTGTTAGAAAGCTTAAGACAAGGATGGGAGAGATGGGGAAGAGAGAGGTAAGATCCTTTGTGTTACCACAAACAGTTGCAGGCTGAGTAAGAGTGAGGCCAAGAAGGTTAAGATGCCATTTGTGTTTCTCCCAAGCACTTTTGTCTCATCATCACTGTTTCTTATTAAAGAAGTAATAATTCAAGTATTATTTCATATTTTGGCTGTATTAGAACTTTTGTATAGATTTTTCAGATTCTTTTGAAGGGGTGTTCCATCTTTTAACTTTAATTTACTTCAATGCTAATACCTAAGGCTTGATTTTATTATTAAAGCCTAAATGTCTGTTCTTGCAGATCTGAGCATTAAATAAAACAGGAAGGACAAAGGGAGTTTGTGGACTTTATGAAAACATTTTGTTAAGAATGCTTGAACCCATGTCAAGCAAAAAAAAAAAGTGTATTTGAAAAATAAATTCACATTCACTCATGTACTTTTCTATGGTGTAAGCTGAAAAAATAAGAAAAATATGGATTTTCTGAAGCATTGCTGTGCTGCCACCTGTGGATCTATCCTAAGTATTGCTTTGCCCTTTTGGTGGGATACTAGTATTAAGATCTCAGTGGGAAATGTTTTTTTTCTTTTGCTATGAAAAACTGAGAGTTCACAATGGTTTCATTTTGTGATACAAAAATAGGAGAAGAATGGAAGTAATTTTTTTAAAATAAAAACACTTCATTTGTTTTTTTTCTTAACATTTTCATTTTTGTTTTTTGTCATCAGTGTGCTTATGTATAATTTTGAATAACAGTTGTTAAGAACTTTGAAATGGAGTATTTCAGGAACTTACTTTCTTCAGAAAACTGATTAGCATTCTTTCTATGATTAGTTATGGCTATGATTTTATCCAAACAAAACATAATGTTTTTCACCAAAACCTGAAACAAGTATGTTTTTATTGTTCTGTTTCAGTTGCCATAGGCATACAGAGCTTGGGTTAAGGAGCGTATTAGCTGAACGTTTTTGTCACCACATCTGATACTAAGCTCTTCAGACAAAAGTAGGACAGACAGGTGTAAAGTAATTCACCTTTTCTCCTATAACTAAGATCTCTGTTCCAGTCAGTCAGCTCTTGGTCTCTTATTAGGCAGTTGAAATAGAAAATTGTAGTGTCCCTTGTGTAAAATTGCTGTTAAGTAGGACAGGTCAAGAAGCACGATATGTCTATGAATACCCAACGTTTAGCTTAATTTCATGATCTCATAGTCTCCTTCTCATTTCCACAGTTTACTGGCGTAATAGGTAATTTGCTTTGAAGTTTTATTATCACTCCCGTATAATATCCCCTATGAGATGCAAATAAATATTTCCTTGTTGCCTTAGGATCATAGGATAATTCGGGTTAGAAGGCACTTCAGGAGGACACTGGTGCAATCCTGCAGCTCAAAGGAAAGTCAGATCTGAGGTCAGACAAGGTTGGCCAGGGTTTTTCCAGTTGGGTCTTGAAAACCTTCAAGAAAGGAGGCTGCACAACCTCTCTGGGCAACTGGCTCCACTGTTTACTGTCCTCATGGTGAAAGCTTTTTACCTTGTATCCTTAATCTGTCTTGTTTCAATTTATGCCCATTGTTTCTTGTCCTCCCAATATACACCACCGTGAGGAGCCTGGTTCCATCTTCTCATTAATCTGTCTTAGGTACTGGAAGGCTACTGTTGAGTCTCCCTGAAACAGTCTCTTCTCCAGGCTGAACAAGCTCTGATATTTCAGCCTCTCCTCACAGCGCAAGTGCTCCAGCCCACTGACTGTCTTGGTGGCCCTCTTTTTTCATACATTTTATTTTCTTTTTTTGTCAGTTAAACAATCGAGTCCTTGCAACTATAAGAATTTTCCCATACTTAAGTTATATGGATTTAGAGAAGGATAACTTGACTGTTCTTATTTTTCAACTGGTATGAAAGTTTCATAGGATGACAGGTAGAATCAAACAAGATTATAGCTTAGTATTGGAGTTACAGTATTCCAGTGAGGCGACAGCATTGATATATAAGGCACTAAAAGTAATCTTTATTTATTATTCAGTTTCCTGTGCTTCCTAATGCCTCCCACAACCAACCAGTTACAGCTATGCTTTCTAAACAGTGGACTATATATGTCTTTAAGATGATTAGGTCTCTTTTTTGACTCAGTAGTTTAGATCTCTTATGGACTGTTTGTGTGCACATACAGCAACAGTGCATACAGTGCTGCATAATGCAGTTGATACACAAAGTGCATGAAGCATTGTTTTGTCCAGTGACATTGTTTGTCTAAATTGCTTGGAGGTTGATTATGATCCTTTAATACTGATTATGTAAGCAGTTGTTATCCACAGATTGTTCTGCTACAGAAAACATATTTTTTCCCTTTTCCAAGTATTTAGTGTGTAATGTGGAACAATAATTCCAGTATTAACCTTTGTCATGCTGAAGGCTGATAGTTCTCTTCTGTGGTTTGGCTTATAGTTGGTGGTTGGTCTCAGAGTTTCTATGTTGTTGCATTTTTTTTCTGTGATCGTGTAACTCAACTACTAGTTTGGATTGAGAGACTAAGCGCTTTTCTTTACAGAAGTTTTGTTGATTAAATAAAGCTCATGGAGCCTGCAGTACGTGAAATGAAGTGCCATTTGTTAGCTTGTTATTTCACAAAGTTTTCTGTAGTTTTACTGTATTTGTTTAGCTTTTGTTATTTTCTGTTATTCTTCATTCATTGGTATACATGCTGGTTTATGTATCTCTGTGTTTTTAAAACAAACAAACAAAAAAAACTTAGGTTGAACAGAGCATGTAAATCTGATGACTTTGCTGTCTAGTAGATTGCCTTGGTTGTAATAGTTCTTTTCTCTTTTTAGTTGATGCTTTCTGTAAGGCTTCCTTGATACCTACAATATATTACATGATAAGGAGAGAATAAGTATGTAGACTTCCTTTCAGATTGGTTTCTGGATGTCTTTTTTTCCCCTCTGGTGTTTAAACAGCTCTTCTTTGTCAGCCTTTTCAAGAAGTAAACATGCTTGCAGTTTTTTAGCTTTCAGTTATGTTGATAAGTTTACGCATCGGTAGATATGTGACCAACTGTGTTGGTTCCTTTAAGAGCAATTCTTTTACAAGTTGTGGCATCTGAAATTGTAGAAAAGATGGCAGCTCTGTATCTCAGAAATTGCCACATCTGGGTGGATACTCGTGCATTCCAGGTGTACCGTTAGTGTCGTCTTATGTTGGAATGTGGAAATAGTTATAAAGAAAAAGGGGAATGTACTGTAGTAATCTTCCTGCCTTATATATATACAGATATAAATGAATATTCTGAGAAAGTGACAAAACTTAATTTATCAGGTGAAAAGTGGAAAAAGATAAGTTTGGTTTTTTGGTGAAACACGCTCTGTCAGCATGTTAAGTGTAGTGCTTTACTAAGAATGTATAGGAAAAATTGCTATTCTTGCATTATTTAGTTCCTTGTTCTGGACATTCCTCCACACTAAACTGATCAGCTGATCTGGTTTGATCTCCTCAACCAGCCCCAAAGTAATCCAGACAAGAAGAAAAGTGAGGAGGAAAAATAGGTTTTTTGACAGTTTAGTGACATAAATAAGTTTATTGTGCAGTCAGATGACTATCAGAACCAACAGAGAAGGAAAAGAACATCTTTTGCCAGCAGGATTTGTCATATCACTTAGAACACGCAGTGTTACGTGAAACATAGTTTAATTTATAGTTAGCTTAGCATGGTTTGCACTGTACTGTTTCCAGGTATCTAGCAGAACTTGGAAGTCCATCTACTCATTTAGGTTGATAATAAAAATAATTGGTTGAAAACTGACCATTTCTCTATGGCTTTGAGAGAACAAATGTTTCTCAAACTCATAGCTGCGTGGATCAGTTCAGAACTGACAACACACGTCTGTGAGGTGGTGGGATCTTGGGATGACCATTAATAGGAATAAAAGCTGCCATATGGCAAAAAAAAAAAAGAGCTTTTGTCAGCACTGCATCCAAAATGGTCCATGACATCAGGATATTTTTTGCAATGTTTACAGCTCATGAAAGCTTTAGGTGAGGAGGGAAAGAAAGGAAGGAGTCTGATACAGGCATGAAACTCAGCTCTCTATAGCACGCGACTGGTTTTTCTTTGAAATATTCCACAAGTGTAACAGGAAAAAATAGAATAACTTCTTTTGTCCTGCTTAATAAACTTGTAATTCTTCCTGTCTCAGATGGCGCATCTTACACAATAATGTATGTGGAGCCAAAGTTTTCTTCAAAGTTCTTCCCCTTTTTTGCAGTGAGACACATGAGACTGATGAAATATCTTTCTTAGAATGCAGAAAACCTCATATGTAATGAAAAAACTGTTAAATCTATATGCTGAGGCATGGCATGGGGATCATTTCTGAATGATGGAAAAGTGTTTTGTTTTGTTCTTCCAAAGAAATGTGAGGAGTAGCACACACAAATTCAAAGTGGCTTCCTAAAATTGTAAATGATACTTCAGTCATTACATCCTGCTATTTCTAAGTGCTAACAGAAAAGAGAAACCAGTACAGAAGATAAATGATTTTCTCAGTCTAAACTAAAGCCCCTGCTTTCCTTGAGCTACTTTCAGCACTAAACAGCTTCACAGAATTTAAAAGAACATAGGAAGGGCTGCACTAATTCTGGTCCAGAGTCTGGTCCATCCAGCGTAGTTTGCTATTTTCAGCAGCATCCAAAAGCAGATGCCTAGGACGAGAAGGAATTGGGCAAACATCCTCACCCTCCCACCCCTGCCAAAAAATCTGTTTCCAACTATTTCCAGCTCACTTTTTTTTTCTGAATATTGTGTACTTTGATTTTAATAAGCCCCACTTTCTCTATCTTCCAAGTACTTTTATTGCCTCTCTCTGATGCCTTGAAAACTTTGCATTTATAACATCTTTCAACAAGGAGTTTCATAATGCTACTGTTCATTTGTCAAGAGCCACCTTCTTCTGTTTGTTTTGAACCTGGATAGAAATTGTGGTGGTGTGCTGTGGTTGGCTGGATTACTATTTCTAACAAATTCTGACGTACAGCTTTCAAGAAACGTTATTCATACATGACTTGTAATGAGACCTGTGGCCAGTCTTGGTTTAAAGTCATTATTTGCTTCTGGAAAAGACCTATTTTTTCTTCTTGTTGGCACTAGGCATTACAGTTTAAAGTAACTTTTATGGCTACTTTAGCAAAGTTCAAATGTTCTGTTTTTGTTTTTTTATTTAATTTTATTTTTTTAGAACTAATTCAAATCAGCATTCTAAAAATTTTCTATTTCTGTTTACAGTGTCTGAGCAACACACCTCCTCTTACAGAATATTTTCTCAATGATAAATACCAAGAAGAGTTGAATTTTGACAATCCTTTGGGAATGCGGGGTGAAATAGCAAAATCTTATGCAGAGCTCATCAAGCAAATGTGGTCAGGAAAATACAGTTATGTTACCCCAAGAGCATTTAAGGTTAGTATGGAACTTAACCTGAACATACATTGTTAGTTTTGGTTTTGTAGTTTAAGCATACAAAGCTTAATAAAATAGGCAGGAATAAGAATTTGAAGTAATACTTATCTGTATGCAGTCCGTTTATTTATTTAAATATACATCCAAGTTTTTTTAACAAACGGTGAAGTATCAACTATCATTATAGTTTGGTCTTTGTAAATTAGTTTTGACTTCCTGTCTTCATAACTTTATAAGTTTTATCATTTTAACTTTCTGCTGTAGCACCTCAGAAGTAACTGTTCTGTAAAATAATTAGGATGCTAGAAGTATTTCTGTTTTTCTTTTTAGACACAAGTGGGACGATTTGCACCACAGTTTTCTGGTTATCAGCAGCAAGATTGTCAAGAGCTACTGGCTTTTCTCTTGGATGGCTTACATGAGGATTTAAATCGAATTAGGAAAAAGCCTTATATTCAGTTAAAAGATGCAGATGGGAGGCCAGACAAGGTGGCGTTTTTGGTGTTGGACTTCTTGGTTTTAGTTAAAGCTATAAGTTGCAAGATACTTTTACATGATCGTGCACTGAAAGGTTGGGACACTGAGGAGGCTGCTTTTTCTGGAAGAGACTTCAGAAAATAAGCTAAGACCCTAAAATGGAGATCTTATTCAAGTATATGTATATATTTGTTTTGTTTGAAGAGAAGTGAGGGAGCAGATGTTAAGGCTTTAAATCCTTTTTGTTCAATTCAGTGCTGAGTTCAGTTAGACAAACAATTTCCATTCTGTTGTTCCTTTATTTTTATGTCTATAGTATGCAGTCTTCTATCTCTAGTACACTTACTTCAGGGAAACTCCTCTGGCATTGAGCTACAAGCATATAGATCATTACTCTTTTAGTATGAGTTATTGCAGATGGAATTTTTAGATTTGTGTCCTTTTGTCCTGCCCCAAGCCACTTGAAGTCTCTCTCAGGATAAGTAATATCCAAAACTGAAAGGATCTGTGTCCTAGCAAAAGCATATGTCATTTAAACTGTGATCTCAGTAGTAGTAACATACCTTACAGAGCCCTTCAGAGTAAGATTTCGATGCCTTGGTGGTACTGAGAATGTTCTATCAAGTACTATTATTAATAATTCTTACTATTCATTTGTTACTGCTTTATCATAACCCAAGTTGTGCTTTAATTACAGGTGGTTGCTGAAGAAGCCTGGGAAAACCATTTAAAAAGAAATGATTCCATCATTGTAGATATATTTCATGGCCTTTTTAAATCCACCCTTGTCTGTCCTGAATGTGCTAAGATTTCTGTAACCTTTGATCCATTTTGTTACTTGACACTTCCATTACCCATGAAAAAAGAACGCACTTTGGAAGTTTATTTAGTTAGAATGGATCCACTTGCTAAGCCTATGCAGGTAAGCCTTTTAGTTTATGTATGAAATTCCTGACTCATGAAGCATTAACAATGAACCTGAACTCCTTTATAATGTTGAAATTTATAAGTACAATCACAGAATCACAGAATGGGCAGGGTTGGAAGGGACCGCTGAAGATCATCTAGTCCAACCCCCCCTGCCAAGCAGGATCACCTAGAGCACGTTGCGCAGGATGGCATCCAGGCGGGCTTTGAATATCTCCAGAGGAGGAGACTCCACAACCTCTTTGGGCAACAATAACACAATAAGCAAATCCAACAAGCTTTAGTTTTCTGGGGTGTGTTATGAAATGCCACTTAGAATATCTGAGGAAGACTATAAAATATGTTCTTACATTTCTATCAGTTTCAGAGAAGACATTGGTAATTTTTTTATGGTGTGTTAATAAGGCTTCTTAATCTTTAAAATATATGCTGTCTTCATTTTTTATTTTAATGTAGCTATAATAGATTTATACAGTTTTTTAAAACATATATAGGCTTAATCCAGACTTAATTCCTCAGTTTATTAGCCTCAAAAGACAAATATCAGAAGGACTGGTGATAAGTGATATTAAAAAAGGACTAAATTTATTAGGTTGTATTGGATTCTTCTATGCTGTCTTACTAGTCAAAATATGCTTTGACTTAATAGTCAAAAGTTTTCAGATGAGATTTCTTTGTAAAGTTAATGTCTTTTGCCTTATTTTTTAGGAAGGATATTATTACACACCTAAGAATGGCATGAAAAAATATACATAGATTATGTTAATAAAATAATGATGAAATGGTTCTAACTGTACCATGTGATGTAAGGGAGGATAGGTGAAATAAATAAGACAGGCAGTTAGGCAGACTTGCAAAAGTGCTTTATTCGAAATTCGAGGGAATTCTCAAAAATTGTTCTCAAAGGCAATATGAGTTAGGGAAGTCAAAGATAACGGAACATGTATTAACTACTGGGAGATGAACCTGCTAGAAACTCAATTAGTTATGAGAACTGGCTATATCTTAAAAAGGGGAGGGAGGGGGGACTTTGAGTGTAATCTGATTGGATTTGCACAAGGGATGCACAATATTTGAAGGTGACCCCTGTAGGACATGAGATGGTAATGCAGGAATAAATAGAGGTAGGAAAGATCATGAGTTCAGGTGCACTTTTGTGAGTCTAAGTAACTATAAGACTTAAGGAGATACCAAACTTATGCTATATGTGGCAATTAATTACAAAGTTACAATGCCTTATTTTTAGTTATACTTATTTCTAATTAAATCTGTCTTTATTATGCAAATAACTCTTAGCTATTTGGAGTTTCTTTACAAACTGCTGGTGTACTGCACTAAGAAGCCATAGAGAGGTTTCCTCTGACTGTTAATTATCAGGTTCTGTCTCTGCAAATGAAATTACAGAGTTCAGCCATTAGCCATTGCATTTCATAGGCAGACAGTACCAAAGAAACAGCTGTTCACACAATAGCAATCCATTTAACAATATAATACACTGCACTTTCAGAAAAGGCCATTGAGATATTTTGAGAAACAGTGGCTAAGACTAGTAATCAGGAAAGAATTCGAGTATAACTGTCCTGAAGAAAAAATGATATCCTGTCTTTTCCTACCAAAAACTTTTGGCTTTGATTTTAATACACAAAATAACGCTTTACTCTTTTCTGTTTTCTTTTTTTGTGCTTATGAAGTTAAGGCCAAAGTGTTTCATAGGACAAGCTAAAATAAAAACAAATTCTGGTAGTACTTTATAAACAACTTGTATTGTGTTCCAAATTTAAGAATCTGGTCAATAGCATGCATATATATTTAGGTGCCTAAATATGTAGGTGCTGTTGAAGTACAAATCTAAGTAATTGGTGCTGTTAGTCGTCTTATGGAGAAGAAATCCAAAAAAGCAATTTATAAACTAATAAATGTATTCAAAGCATGCATGTTTGTATAAGTAAAGGTGTGAAGGTAACTACTGTGGTTTTGGCAACTTTGTTAGTTGATTTAAACACTTTGTACCTTAAGTTCAAGAATGAAAGAAGTGCATGCAGTATGCTGAACAAGTGATTAAGGTTTTTGGTTTTGTTTTTCTCATGCGTCTTTAGCAATTAGGAATGAAAGTGATTTTTATTTTATTTTTTTTAGTACAAAGTAGTTGTTCCAAAAATTGGAAATATATTGGATCTTTGCACAGCATTGTCGGCTCTGTCAGGTGTTGCTGCAGATAAGGTGAGAGTAATTTCTTTTATAAAGCGCAGTAATGAGCACTTTAACATATATTAACCTGATTTAATCATACGTACTTCATTTCTTTTAGATGATTGTTACCGATATATACAATCACAGGTTCCACAGGATATTTGCCATGGATGAAAATCTGAGTAGTATTATGGAACGTGATGACATCTATGTGTAAGTACAGATTACATGCTTCATGGCTTCTTTGCAGTTAGTTTAGTTATTTGCATAAGGTTAAAACCTAAATAATAAGATAATGACAAGTCATGAATTTTTTTTCATTTTTCCTTTGTAGCCTTTTAAGTGACAATTGCCCCTTATTTCCAATTTTTTTTTTTTTTTTTTTTAGGTTCGAAATTGCTATCAATAGAACAGAAGATACAGAACAAGTTATAATTCCTGTTTGTTTAAGGGAAAAGTGCAGGCACACTAGCTACAGCCACAGTGGTTCTTCACTGTTTGGTCAACCTTTTCTCATAGCAGTGCCTAGAAACAACACTGAAGATAAACTGTATAACCTGCTGCTGCTAAGAATGTGGTAAGGTTATTGTTTAAAGAAAAAAACAACAGAAAAATGCTAGTAGTTGGAATCAGTAGGTGCCTATTTTTTACATGCATTGCTAACAAATTGATTAGATTTCAGTAATTAATTTTTTGTTTTCTGCTAAATATATTGAATCTCAAATTTTAGCCACTTGAGGTATGAGTTAGTGTGGATTTCAGTTTGATTTTTAGCATGACCTCATCCAAAAATTGAGAGGTCAGTGGAGAGTCAATTCGTATTTGCCAGTTTAGGGAAGTAATTAATAGCTGTTAGGTCTCTGTTTGGCAAAACTGGAAATATTTTGCCAATTATTCTGCTGTGGTTATACCTCCTGTATCTACTATACATGTTTCTATATTAATTTATATTATAAAACTATGTGGAAAGACACTTTTCCAAACTAAGCTGGACTAAGTGTCCTTAGGTGGAATAAATTAGTCGTATAACCTCCAATTGAAATTTATGCTTTATTTTCTATTAATGTAACTTTCCCTGGAAGTGAACCCATATATTTCTTATTTTAAAAATATGTTAATGAACAGTTAAGGAAGTGATTTGTGGTCAAGTAAAAACTAATACCAAGAATCAAGCTGTATAAAATCAAATAACTGCCAAAAATGCAAGATCATAGACAAACAGAATTTCAGATGTGCCTGTAACAATAGACATGTTAGGCAGTGGGCTTATTTATTCTGAATAAATCGGAAAGGATTGGAGGAATACAGTACATTGTAAATCATTGCTGTAACCATTTAATTCTCCATCTTGAACAATATAAGTATTAAAAAAAATCCATAGATTCTAAGTGTTGTTTCCATTTGTTATATTTAGCCGATATGTAAAAACATGCACTGAAAGTGAAGACACTGAAGGATCTCTACATTGCTGTAAGGACCATGGTATCAATGGTAATGGCCCAAATGGAATACATGAAGAAGGATCTCCAAGTAAGACTGAATATCTGAACTTCTTCAGTATTTTGTGTTCGATTTGAAACTGAAGTCAATTCTGTATTGTCTTTCAATTATTGTTATTCTACTTCATTTCCCCCTTCTCAATTGTTTCAGGTGAAATGGAGACAGATGAACAAGATGATGAATCCAGCCAGGATCAGGAGCTTCCTTCAGAGAATGAAAACAGCCAGTCAGAAGACTCAGTTGGAGGTGACAATGACTCTGAAAATGGATTATGTACTGAGGATACTTGCAAAGGTCAACCACTCACGGGACACAAAAAGCGACTGTTTACATTCCAGTTCAATAATTTAGGCAATACTGACATAAATTATATCAAAGATGATACCAGGCATATTAGATTTGATGACAGGCAACCTAGGCTTGACGGTAAGTCATGGGGAACAGGTTGGGCAACATTTGATTCTGATGCTTTTTTCTCACTCCACTTCCACAGAATAACGTTTCATTCTCTCTGTGTGCTATTTGATAAACATTTTTTTCCAAGAGTAAATTCTGTATAAATACTTTGTTATTGTAATTAACTCTTAAAAATGCAGAAACTGTGTGTGCTCTAGTTTTTCATCTTAAATTCCTGTCAACTTTGTTTAATTCATTTTGATGAGTGTTTGCAAGTTCATACAATTTGATGTAAAACAAGAAGCAATATTAAGAGAAAACATGTTTTTAATCTTAGAAAGATCTTTCCTTGCTTTGGATTGGGATCCTGAACTGAAGAAGAGATACTTTGATGATAGTGCAGCAGAGGTAAGCTTTTCATGTTGCTCCCCTTTCCGACAGTAATAAAATTTAAATGTGAAAAATACAACTTAATTAATGTGGCATAGAGATAGTAAAACTCTTCAAAAGAAGCAGCTAGGGTATCTTTTTTTCCATGTTATTGATAGTAAATATGTTGCCATAAATAAATTCATTTACACATGTAAGTAATTAGCAAATCTGAGGCTTACTAATTTAGAAATAAATCTGAAGCTGTGAAAGCCACTTTTGCTTGAATGGCTTCTGATCAGTTTTTCCACATATAGGAGCTGTGTAGTTACTGTTTATAGTAAGACGACATCACTAAAATGAGTTTTGTTTCATTTGTTCTCTTAACTCAAGAAATACTTCTCTTTAGGATTTTGAAAAACATGAAAGTGTGGAATATAAGCCTCCCAAAAAGCCTTTTGTGAAATTAAAAGATTGCATTGAGCTGTTCACAACAAAGGAAAAACTAGGTGCTGAAGACCCATGGTAAGGACAAGACATTAAAGTTGTCCCATTCTGTGGTGTGTGTTTCTCAAAATGTATTCAAAAACAAATATTATCATAAATACCTCATTGATTTCTTGTGGTCTGAATCTTTCCGTATATTATATTTCAAGCATAGTTATATTCTAAAATGATTTTCTGTATTGGTTCATTGTATAGCTGAAAGTTACCACATATAGAAGGTTATGTTTGTATGGGAGAGGATTATTCAGAATTAAGAGGAAGGGTGAGATCCATAAGATATTGTAGGCTGTGAAATGTGATCCACAGTGAATTAATAAAATACCATGCCAAATACAATATAGTGGATTAAAGAAACATTCTTTTTCTGAGATGAGAAAGGTCGGTTCCTACTACAGCCTTTTTTTATTCAAATATGTAAATTGCCTTTCATTGATATATGAAATAGGGATGTGCTTAAACAACAGACATGCAGAATAGTGGATGTCTGTAATCAGCAGAACCTTTCAAATTCATATTCCAACTTTATGCCATTAACTTTCTGGCAGATACTTTTACTGTGATTCATGGTTCTTCCAAATTCTGAATTTGGAACGGTATCAGAATATTCACAATAATAGGATGCTCCTGTAAGATCATCCTTCTACAGGATTTTTCTAACACATTAGAGTTGTCCTCAACACCTGAAGCTCAGATTTCAATTTGAAAGCAGGCTCTGCCACTTCTTCTTTTGTGGATACTTAAGTTTTGGACACTTCCAAACTTCTGTGACCAGAGATCCTCCTTTGTTTGGGCAGGGGAGAGGGCTGACTTAAAACTTCTCATTTTTTCTAGGTTGGGTAGATTATACAACACTGGACAGACTATCTGAGATACCGTATAACTCAAGTATGGTGAAGTGCTTCCATTTCTGCAGCACATTTTAAGCAGAGTGTTGAAGCAAACAAACAAACAAAAAATACTACTACTGCTGAAGTGTCAAGCAGTTGCTTCTAGATACATTTCACAAGAAGTCACTCATCACGTTCTTTCTTGATTTATCAGGTCTTCCTAGGTCTCATCATCTGTAGTGCAGTGCTATTTGTATTGCAGATATTCTCAAACAACTGAGAAAACAGTTCTTCAGTCACAGCCTGGCCTTACAATTCTCCTAACTTCTTGTGTTTATCTGATGTTGCTATGCTATTGCAATGCAGTCCTGTGCAGTCTTTCCTAATTAGGGCTGATGTCATTTTCTTAGATCTTTACCTGTTAGATACCAAGGTGTAGAATATGCATAGGCCCCTTCACAGAAGAGTTGCTTTGATGCATGGTTCTTACTTACCTTCCTCCCTGAGCCTTAGTTCTTGTAAGATTCAAGTATGCCCTGCAGGGAACAGAAACATTTATTACAAGTCACAGCCTTTTTAACACTTGCCTACATACAGAATAGATGTAGAGAGCTTTTGCAGGTTCTAGTAGTCACTGTTGTCTGATCTAAGTGGTGAGCGGGATGAGGTGGGAGATGGATGGATTTGAAAAGTGAAACTTGGAAGAACGACAGTTACCTGTTATTTATGGGCTCTGTTATAGTCAGTTTTCCTGACCTTTTGTCTTTCTTAATAAAATGTGAGAAAACTGTGCTTTAAGTAAAGAGTACGGAGACTACTGTAGGAGAAGAGATCGCTATAGTGGGGGGTGCTACTAAAGTGTTTAAAACACTGTTGAGCTTCATTGTGAGCCTGCTTGCATAGTAGCATCGCATGTTTTAAACTAGAAGAGGTATCAATGGTGCTAGTAATAGAAGATGGAACGTGTGTGTGAGCTTTTGCTCATTCAGTTCCTCCCATGTTACTGGCTTTCTCTATGGCAATGCATTTTAACATACATACGGACTGCAGTTATTTAATTGGTGTGTTTTTCTTTTAGGTATTGTCCAAACTGTAAAGAACATCAGCAAGCTACCAAAAAGTTAGACTTGTGGTCACTTCCTCCAGTACTGGTAGTTCATCTAAAGCGCTTTTCCTACAGCAGATATATGAGGGACAAGTTGGACACATTGGTTGACTTTCCAATAAAGTAAGAAACCTAAGTATTTTGGTGCTAAAAGTGTAAGAGCGTGACTGGGACATATGTTTAATCCAACAACTGTGTAGAGTGGTCTTGTTCTCGGCATAAAATGTTTGTAGGTGAAAAGTATGAGCTTAAAATAATAATAATAATAATAGTAGATAAGTATGGAAGAACTATATCAGCTGTTTTGGGTAAGATTACTGGTTTCGGTCCCACCCCTCAAAGTGAAAGGGATGCACTGTCAGTGTGGTGTGATATATATGTGTTTTGTGGAAAATGATAAAGTAAAGGGCTCAGAGACCACTAAAATGTGAAATGGTTTAAAAAATATACATTAGCATGAACTTCTTTTTGTTTGTTTGTGTTTTTTAACAGTGACTTGGACATGTCAGAGTTCCTTATTAATCCAAATGCAGGGCCTTGCCGCTACAACCTGATTGCTGTCTCCAACCACTATGGAGGAATGGGAGGAGGGCATTGTAAGTTATTTCAAATACAATCATTTTACATGTCATCTTTCTATGTTTATTTTGAGTACTGATCACTTTCAGTCAGTGGTGTTTTTTAATGGTTGAGGGACAGTTTTTTTCATTACCTTGAAATGTTTTCACAGGTGTGCTAATACAAAAAAAATCTATATGAAATGAGCTTTCAGGGATAATTGTAGTTCTTTTATGCTTCTAGTTACGGATATTGTGAAAAGATAAAGGATAAGAGCTACCATATTCTAACAACTTATTTTGTCTTACTTGCCTGTGTTTTTGTACATTGTACATCTCCTTGAAAGAAGAGAGAAAAGTGAAAAAGTTACTGAGGGTTTTTATTTCAACTATCCTTTTTCCGTATGCGTTGTCTTTAGAAGGGGAATGTTATTGGTTAAGTGTTGTTGAAAAAATACAAAAAGTATGGAAGTGTGACTCCTATAGTGACAACAGCTTTTAGTAGTTAAAAGTCAAGTGTGTGACAGTAACAAACTGTAGCAACTGATTGCAGCAAGTCTAAGAATGTAAAAAGTCCTTAAACATTGCACTTTTTTTTGTCCTAGATACTGCTTTTGCAAAAAATAAAGATGATGGAAAATGGTACTACTTTGATGACAGTAGTGTGTCAACTGCATGTGAGGACCAAATAGTGGCAAGTACCTTTTGCTTTTCTAAAATTGACACTGTTGATGATACTAACTTGAGGGAAGAAAAATGAAGAGTAAGTCATGAACCTTGCAGTAAATTTGTAGGTAGTAATTCGTTTCGTTTTAAAGGACTGTACAAAACACAAATAGTTTGCTGCGACATGCAAAAATAACTTATATGAAAGCTTTGGATTTCTATGTAATTTTACCGTATGGACTTAGAAGGAAAAAAAAAAAAAAGATTTTAAATGTTTTGTCTGGAGTCTCATCAGCATATTACATTCTTCTCTCTTACAGTCCAAAGCAGCGTATGTGCTCTTCTACCAGAGACAGGACACAATCAGTGGAACTGGCTTTTTTCCTCTTGACCGGGAAACTAAACAAGGTGCTTCAGCTGCCACAGGCATCCCATTAGAAAGTGATGAAGACAGCAATGAAAACGATAATGATATAGAAAATGAAAATTGTATGCACACTAATTAATGGAAGAACTAGAAGCCATAAAAGAGACTTTCTTACTGGGGATACCTATTGAAAGAGTGAAATTGCCCAATAAATTAAAAATTAAAATCTGAGATGGGGAGTTTCAGATAACAGAATGTAAATCTTTATTACATTTTAACATGTGCAGTACTTGAAGTGAAACAATAAAAACTTTAACAGAAATTGTCTCTAATGCATTTACAGTCTTGTATTCACAAGCTATATATAGGAAATCACAAATAAACCCCTTTTAAGTTTTCTGCTGCTGTTCTGATGGGTTATGTTTTCTTTTGTTTTGGATGTGAGTTAATAACTAAAATGTTAAATCTGTGGACTTCTGACATCTATTTTCTCAGTACTGCAAGAATACTACTGCCAAGTCGAGTTTCTGGATGAATATATTCATGTTCCTTAGGCTGTCACACAGACTACAAGTAAAAATGTCATAAATATATAAGCAGTAGTTTTCTTGAAACATCAAATTTTTATGTTTCTCCCTAAAAATTAATATTTTTTTTAATTCGATCATGATAGAAGAAATAGCTTGAAAAGGTGTTTTAACCTTTTGTGATATAGTTCAGCATCCAGAATATTATGTTCACCTTACTGCTGCTGTGGAACAGGTTCTGGATGTCATGCTGCATTAACAAAAAGTTTTTCAATTAAATGTAAGTATCCTCTGTTGCTTGTTGGAATCTACTCTGCAGACATAATTCCTGTTATCTTGCTTATAAGACATGCATAATTTTAATCTGATGTCAGTCCCAAATTTAAAATTGTGCTGTAAGTTCTCTCTCCCCAGTTTTCATAGTCTGACAGCTTGCAAACTACTCTGTAATAGGGTCAGAGTTAATAGTATTCTGTATCCATAGTAATGACTGTGCATCAGGCTTAGATGAGAATTTTTTCGATATAACCTGCCTTTAAATTGTTAATGAACAAATTGGTTTTAAAGGTAGGCTGTTAATTTCCTTTGTGTGTTCCTGATGGAATTCACCATAGCCTTACAGCATATCTGAGAAGGTAACTCATTATAATAAGAGAATTGGCATTTGCATGTTCAAGTCAGAACCTGTACAGTATATAAGGCATAAAAACTTCGAATTGGATTTTAGTCAACTATGTTCAGGGGTCCAGGATGCCAAAATAAGTGTGACAGTTTGAAACATTTTTTAATTTGCTGCTTTCCCTTTGATCTAGTTGGAAGAATGTATTGTTGATTTGTATACAATACTGCCTTTGAGAGGAACCCTTAATTGCAGGGGCACACTTTACATATCTACTACCTGGAGAATTGCTTCGTGTGCCACTGTTTAAACAGATAATTAAAAAAATAAAAATAAAAGCAAAAAGTATGATGTTCTTCACTTGAACTAATCAAATACAATAGGTTATAAATTGTGTATTGTAAATAAAAGTTCACTCTGTGAGTGCACATTTTGGTAAATTATTTATTTATGTTAGCATTAAAAAATTTAAAAAAATGCGTTTGACCAGGATATAAATGAGGTATGTTGGACATGGCTTTGCTTTATACCTTGATATTCAAACTGGTGTTTCATCCTGGTATTTTAAAGCTGCTTTGAGGTTTTTTTTTTTTTTTTAAATGTAAACTAACCTCCTGCATGACAGAGGTTAAAATTTTGTCTGCACTTGAGTTCACTTGGGTTTACATTTGAAATGCGCATGTTTATTTATACAGATTTCAATAAAGCTATTCAAGGCCTTATTTAGTCTTTCAGTTTCTTACAAATTCTTTTACCAGTCTTTGTGTAGTGGGTAGTCTTTGTCTAATCAGAAGATTTATATTATCATCAGTTGCAAAATGGCTATCTAATTATCAACACAGAATAAGATTAATAGTATTTCCAGAAAATAGTATGTGTAAAACAGATTCTGTCATTGTCTGGTTCTAAAAATATTTATAAGGCAATAAAATTTTTTTTATGTGATAAAATGTTTTTCAACGAAAAAAATACTGTAATAATTAATGATCAAGTGGCAAGATATTAATTCTGAGATGGTTTGTGGCATGAGGCGATATATTTAAGATTAGACAAACTGACATGGTGGGGCAAAAATGATACAAGCTTTTTTCTTAAAACTTCGTGTTTAGGTGCAGAATAAAGCACCCCGGTGTACAAAGCTAAGTACAAAATGAAAAACAGCTTGTGAGTTTAACTTGCTTACATTAATCAGAACACCTGAGAGAAGATGTGTGGAGTAGAGAAAGTAATACTAGAAAAGTAAGCATGTCTTTGTATACCACACACAAATATACTTTCCTACAAAAAGAGCCCCTTACATGCATACTCCTGTTGGTTTTCCTATATCATGTTAGCCTGTACCTTGCTTCAAAGAGTTTGTATTTTATTTTTATAGACACTGTAACTTGAAAGAAATTTTCCTAATAGACCCATTGCTAGTTGTATGCGCCAAACAAATAGTACCAGACTGCCTGAGCACCAGATGTAAAACTTGTCCACACCTCAGATTCATAGAATGGGTTGGGTTGGAAGGGACCCTTAAAGACCATCTAATTCAACCCCTTGCCATGGGCAGGGACACCTTCTACTAGACCACGTTGCTCAAAGCCCCATCCCACCTGGCCTTGAACACTTCCAGGGATGGGACATCCACAGCTTCTCTGGGCAGCCTGTTCCAGTGCCTCACCGTGCTCATCATTACATTTTTTTCCTAGTATCCAATCTAAATCTACCCTTTCAGTTTAAAACAATTGCCTCCTGTCACTACGGGCCCTGATAAAAAGTCTTTCTCCATCTTTCTGATATTGAAGTACTGCAATGAGGTCTCCTTGGAGCCTTCTCTTCTCCAGGCTGAACATTCCCAGCTCTCTCAGCCTGTCCATAGGAGACAGCCTTCTGATCATCCTGGTGGTCCTCCTCTGGACCTGCTCCAACAGTTGCACATCTTTCTTGTGCTAAGGGCCCCAGAGCTGAATGCTGGACTCCAAGTGGGGTTTCATGAGAGCAGAGTAGAGAGGGAGAATCACCTCCCTTGCCCTGCTGGCCACACTTCTTTTGATGCAGCCCAGGTTACAATTGGCTTTCTGGGCTGCAAGCGCACATTGCCAGCTCATGTTGAGTTTTTCATCCACCAATCTCCTCAAGTCTTTCTCCACAGCACTGTTCTCAATCCACTTGTCACCCAGTCTGTGTTGATGTTGGAGACTGTCCCAACCCAAGTCCAAAAGTACCACAATAAATCCTCCCTTAAGAGAACAATCAGAACCCCGATCATAGATGGAGATGTCCTGGAATTTGGGTTATTTTGCCCAGTAATTCAGATGTTCTTAAAAAAAACTCTATGGATAAAACAACCCACTTCACCAGAATTCATTCAAACTGTTGACAAGGGAGGAAGAAAAATAACACTGGGAATGTCTTTCACAGATCTACCAGTAATACTGAAGGGCTGCAAAGCACTTTCAAAAGTTGACACCAAGACAGTGAAATACCTGTTTTTTTATCAAATGTGCTTTTGATAGAGATGCTGATTTTTACAACACAATATAATAATCTTCCCTGCTTCCACCTGCCCAGTATCCTCTCTATATAGTCAACAACTGATAAAGCACATTTCTAAAAGAGCTAATAGCTTTATTGTATCTACTTGCCAATCCTTCCTTCTCTCCCAAACTCACGTCAGGATACCTTTTACTTTTATACTTCAGGATAACTTTTCTCTTGGTTTAACATAACTGTGTTAATCTCAAAGCAATTTTAACTGTTTATATTTAGTTTTCAGGATTTCTCTTTGTGCTTCAGACCTGAAGGAGAGTTTATATGGTGAAGGACCGTTACTTCCCGCCCCCATCCCCTTAGATATGTTAGTTGGTCTCACAAGAAATCTCTCCCACATGGACTTCCCTTTTTAGACCATCAGAGCTATAACATTTCTGCTGCTTGTTTGGAGGCCTCCAGAAGGTTAAGATGTGGAAACCCTGGGGTTTATTTTGAAAATTAGAATCTTCTTTCAAAATTTTTTGTCTGAGAGGACCGTGACTGAATTACTTCATGTGGACAGTACCTAAACATACTACTTAGTCCTCAATAACAAGATTAAGAAGATCCTATATTGGTAGCACACATTCCATTTTTCCCTCAGTCTTGCAGACAAACATATTGCTGAAATTAATATTTTTATTTCCTGTGTGATTCTTCCTCTTTAAAAGCCCAGCCTGACATCAGCAACTACAATAAAGAGCCTTGGTCCCTTAAAATAGGTGCCTACTCTTGGTTCTTACTGCATGGTTCAAGATTTTCTTCTCTAAAGTTGTAGGTTTGAGTGATTGTCATTGAAGAGATCTGGAGCTTGTTACTGCAGTTTGTGTTGGAAACTTCATCATACATTCTGAAAAAAAAAAATTGGGATGTTTTTATAGAATAGCACTGGACATATAAGACACTCACATCTGTCATAGGCTACAATTTACTTCAAATATAACATGTATTTATATTTACTGGAACTATATGAAAACATAATTTTAGGGTAGATATAAGCTTAGCACTGATGTGTAGAACTACAATGCTTGTGTTAAGCATACAACACTATGAGGCTGCATATTTACCTATCTAGTTAGGTGTTAGAAATCTGATTAGGAAACTAATCTTTTTAATACTGTGGTCACCACCTGAGGCAAGTGGTGAGAGGTAATTGCAACAGCACAAGCACAGTACCGCTCTAACCCAGCTGTTCTCTCCAGATTATAGTTGCTTTAAGTTTGTGTGATCTGGGATAGAGAAATTCTTTTTTTTCCTGCTCTTTTTTATTTCTTGTTGCTCCCTAAATGCTTTACATTGTCTGGGAAAGAGAACAGGATGCACAGAGGCACGTGTACCAGCGCAGCTTATCTAAGTGTTTAACATGCTGAGTGAAAAGTTTCCAGAAAGCTTTCTTGAGCTACAGTAATTTCCCTATAGCAATGGCAACTGTGAAACCAGGGTTCATTACTGTGTATCTTGTTTTTGGTTTAGGTGGTTGAGGATCTTTTTTTGGAAGTGAAAGACGGGCTCACATTTTTCTTTGCCAGTGTTAGTGGAGGGGAAAGGACAGCTAGAGATTCTCCCGGGAGGGGTCCCAGCTTCCCATGCCCTGCATGATCACGCTTTTGTCAAGGGGAGATAGGCTTGATTCTCCCCTCGAAAATGCAGATATGTATTTGTACACGGGATCTTATATTTGAAGGAATGTACTTGTCTACTATCATCCAGTTAGTGCTTGAGTTGATCGAAGTAACATTTGGTTAACCAACATAAAACCCAGCTGAATCTTTTCCTTTGTCAAAAATGGAGACCGACGAGACTGTTCAGACAATCTACTTTTTAGGCAGACTTTTTGAGGTGATAATTCAGTATATCAACTGAAAACGAGGAATCTTAAAAAGCAAAACCAACAAAATTCCTGACCAAGGGTTTCTTGTTGCTGTTATTTTTTTGTTTCGTTGGTTGGTTTTGGTTTCGGTTTTGGTTTGGTGACTTTCTTCTTGTCACAGCATTATCTGCTTCAAAACTTACTTTTAGAGCCTGTTCCCAGCAGGCAGTCTCAGAATGCCACTTCCATAATTTGGGAGAGAAGGGAGAAATTTCATGAGGCCTCTTTGTTCCAGGACCTTTTATAACACACCCAGGGTAACTTTTGGAAGTTCTTGGAAAATGTCAGTTAGAAAAAAAATTACATAGATATTTCAGTTGCTAAAAGATGAAGCTTTTTGTTATTTTTAATTTGGCTTCCAACACACTGAGTTTGTAATCTTCCTAACCAGATATAAAAATCAATGACTTTTCTGTATAAATGTCTCAAAGGTTTCCGGGATTTTAGCCAAATTGTTAGTTTGGTAAAATTATTATGTATTCACACATAATATAGGATAATTCATTCAGTGTGGACATGTTTAAAATTAAAACTACAGAAAGCGCATTAGTCTTTACAATGTCTATCAAAAGTTATTGGCACTCATCTAGTCTTAGACAAGAAAGTGGTTCCTGCCATCTCTTTTTACGAATCATTTCTCACAAAAAAAAATCTACAGTATGCTTTCTTTTTTTCAGTTACAGTGACCACAAGCTTTTCGATGGTCATTAAGTACCAGCACGAAACCCAAAAAGGCAACATTACAGTAAACCTTGTTAATGTGAGAGTCACAGAAACAAAACAGAGTAGGAGGCAGAAGACAGCTCGCAATTCCCAGTTACTCCACAGGTTTTGTGACAGCGACATATTATTTAAAGCCTGGCTGGGAGCAAGGAGAGGCGAGGAGCTATTGCCCTCTTGTTTTAGCTGGCTTCAACCAGCATTCTGGATGCTTCGGTGCCTATCAGTTCCTGGGTCATTTTTGTCATCCATTTAAATAAAAGTCCTGCCTGTCTTCCTAGCACACTGAAGTGGTGTTTGCGACTGACAGTTGAGATGACAGACAAGAAAAGCTGTCAGATATTACCCTGCCAGATGATGCAGAAACACCTTCTGCATCTACAGCTAGTTGCTAATGGGAAGGCTCAACCCCTTATAGCTTTTCCAGCAAATTTGCACTCTGTTATGAAGTGCAATGTGTTTTTTAAGTATTTGCAATCTTCAGGGGGAATTCAGTACGACAGGCAAATAAATTAATTGGCAAAACCACCAGCTTTCCTCAAAAATTATGCCTTCTGTGATATCAGACTAATTTGAGAGTATGGTTTCACATTGTTTTTAAGTACTAGTTATTTTGACAAAGAAAATCACTATAAATTTAATGAGACACAATTAATATGAAAGCTATATTTGATGGAATAAGCATATTTTTAATGCGCAGGCAAACTGCTTTTTTCCTTCAGATTTTTTTTTGTGCTTTTCCTTGGGTGGGTAAACAAATCGTGAAAACAGTTCCACTACCTTATTTCCAGTGTTTAAAGGGCACCACATGCTCCTGAGGCATCCAGAGAGAGCAATCTCACAGAAAAAGAATGAAATCTTGGAATATCATGTAAACCCTGGAAGAGTCCAAATGTGACAAATCTATAGCCAGGTATCCCATTAACTAGGGAATGAACTGTGTCACTATAAGCCAAGTAGCATTAATAGTCTTCCTGGGCCAAATAATGGAAAAGCTGATACAGGACTCAAATGATGAAGAATTCACATCAGTCAGTATGGTTTTATGGATAGTAAGTTTCATTATTTCTTATTTTTATTATTTTGTTATTATGGGTGTTCTTAATTGCAAAACAGCATTGATAAAGATTATAACATAGATGCACCTAGAATGATTTAAGTACTAGACGCTTAATTACCACATTATCACATTGCTGTCATCGAAACGTGTATCATGCGGTATCACTCAACACTTTTCCAAAGAGTAGGAACCAAGCAACAGTCTCCACTTAGTTTTCCTTAGGAAGTCGTTGTGGAATAGGGGCATTACTGGAGAAGTTGGTGGCACTTATTCTTAAATTAATGTTCTTATTTGGTGTATGAAATGCTCAGAGCATAGCTATAAAAAGCAGGTTATATCCCAGAAAGCAGAAAGTACCCAAAATCTTGTGCAGCCCCAGTGGACAAGCCATTCAGCACGAGCTCCCAGTGTGAAACGCTGGCTTAAGAACTTCTCCTTGGATGCATAAGCAGGTATAGGAGATCAATTTAATCTTGCTAGGTCTGTGGTAAGGATCCTGGGAGAATACACCATGTGAGTTAAGACCTCTTAAAAGTTGAGAAGCAACCTGGGAAACATTATAGAAAAAAAAACCTCGACCCCAGAGCATTTGCACTAGCAGATTACCAAGATGAGTTGTTTTATCAGGAACCACTCAGAAGTGAATCAATTTGTGTGCATCACCTTACAGTGAGGAAATAACTGCAGATGGGGCACTGGAATAGAGAGGAACATTTGAGCAATTCATGGTTCAAAACTGCAACCAGACAATTTGAAAACAGAGGTAAGTGAAAGAGTCTTTTGTGCAACTGTTTTCTAGCAATGAGAAGGGAGATACCAGTGGAGCAATCACCAAAAGCGAGCGGCAGGTTGTGTGTTAAACCTGGGCTGGACACCTCTTCTGGGCCAAACGGAGAGGCAACTGGGACAGCACCAGCCCTTCCTCTGCCAGAACAGACACCAACATCTGCCTGGTCTGCCTCAGTTTTAAAATCCCTGTGTCTGTAAATACCACACTCTTGTCAGAGGAATGTGCTTGCCTGTTCAGACCAGATGACACCTTTTACAAAATCACGGAGCCGCTCTGAGCGGAGGCCCGAACCTGCAGGCATCTCCTCTGGGCTCAGTGCAGTTTGAGTCAAGGCCTTCACTCGCTAGTGTTGTAAGTATTTGTTATTATGGGAATAAAGCCCATGCTCTTACTTCAGGATAGAAAATGGCATGATTTTTTCTTCTCTTCCTGCACCATTGCTATGAATATAAATCATATTCCTGAAGTCCCACCAAATCCTGTCTGAATGACCGCTTTGGTTTACTGTCGTTTCCTGAAGGTAACTCTTCCCTGGGTTACGTCCCGAACTGGCACAGGTATCTTCCTTTTCATTCTTTTGTTGTAATGCCGGATGAGCATTGCTGCTTTTTAAGTTCCATTAATGAACAATGACAGGTGCAGACATGCGCACCATGGAAAATACACGGTTCCTCAAAAATGAAAATTGAAACTACAAATCACGCAATGGAAATGAAGTCTGCTGCTGGTCTGAGGGCAGGAGACCACTCTCCAAAACACAAAGAAAAGCATGGGGAAAGAATTCAGACGAGTTTTGCTTGTTTTCAACATCTGTTGATGCTACAAAATACATACTGCTCTGGAGGTGTTGTGTAAATGTGAGCGTCTCTCAGCTGAGGAGAAAATCCTCGGACAGAATGGACAGTAATTAGTAACTCTGCATCATCTATACTTATTAAAGAGCTACTGCAAGCGACTTATCTTCTGCCAACTCAGATATATGTTTCTCAGTGGTATTCAAGGAATACACAGTTTAGGAGTGCTCATATGGTACCTGTTTCCTTCTGCAACTTGCTGAACAGAGGAACAGGAATTTGGATCCTGTTCTAGTTCTGCTCGCCCATTCAAGTCGAAGCAGCAGCTTCCAAAAGCCTCAGCGTAATTCTGCCACAAGCGACCAGGTCTGTAAAAGCTACACAGCATTGCTACGCTGGGCTTGCATTGCAAAATCAAATAAAACGCATCATCGTTTATGTTGACTGATTTTGCATGACCTAATAGCTGCTGGGTGAATTAAATGCAGTATCTGACTGACCTGTTTATTTGGTGAGACTGATGTCCTGCGTAATTTTGCCATGATTGACACGGATCCTAAACACAAACGTAAGCAGTAAGCTGAGACGGTGCCTGGTTCAGCCCTCAGACGTCCAGTTCTTAAGCATGTGTACGGCTGAACGTGTCTGCGCGTGTTTACCTGTGCCGGCAAGTGTCGAAACATCCCTTAGGAAGGGCCGTGCCGCGCGTCTCATAGCCAGCACCCTGCTCCGCTGCCTCCGCAAGCGTTTCCCTGGCGCGTCCTCGCGCCGCAGCACCCCAGGATCTGCTCCAGATGTTCCTGTGCCAGGCACCACCACCCTGCACGCTGGAATCAAAGAAACTATTCAGAGCAAGGTTTTCTCATACACCCCTGACTATAGCAGGGGGGTTATAGCAGCTTAAGCGGCAGTAGCATATTTAAAAATGCTGGAAGGATTTGGAAATGGGAGAAACTTAGAGCAGGGGCAAAAATAATTTTGTTTGCAGTTTTTGTCAGACTTCCATTCAACTTTGTTAAGTCTATTAGCACATGCAAGTTTTTATCCCTCAGACACTCAGAAAGCAGCAACTCAAACACAAATACTCTCCTGCACAAGCGTTTGTACAACAGAAACAGATTCAGACGCATTTTTCAGGACTGTGCTGGGACTGTCAGTAACAGCACTTTGATTTTCACATCTTTCCCTTTAAAAAAATCTCTGCCGTCATTAAGTTTCTGGCTACCGGCATTATGTGAATGTTTTTAGTTTTTACTGTAAATCACTTGTATACTAAATATGTTTTGTTTTCCAAATTCTCAATTAAAAAAAAAAAAAAGCACAGTTTAGACCAATCCAGTCCAGTTCTAGCAATAAGCTCAATGGAAATGTTCTGATGAAATGTGATAAAAATACTTGGATTTCTGATGCTTCTAATACACAATAACCACAATCAACTGATGGGACGGAGACAATAGAAGTTTCTTCATAAAACATTTATTCTGAATTGTTCGATTAACTTGTTTATACACAATTTGAGGAAATTAGACATACACGTTGATTTTTTGTATAGGAAATAGTGCCTTAGAAGTTGTTTTCAGGAAATGTAACCTTAGACATTTCTGTAATATTTTTGAAATAAGATGGTGAAGGTTACGAGATAAATCAAAGAAGTTTGTGGAACTACAGACTGTGGGAAGCATCCTCTCTCTACAGTCTTTGGATTTCTGTTTGGTTAACATCTTGCTCAGTCTGAGATTGTCATTTAGAGACCTCGTTTTTATGATGCAAATTACTCCCTTAATATCAAGTGTGATGGATTATAATGTCTCAGTTTTCCCAGTAGCATTTGACAATATTATTAGAATTTGACTGACATGTAATTCTTTCCTTGAAATAAAAAGCCCACATAGACATAACAACTTAATTTATTTAACCCATAAAATCTTTCCAAAACATTCTGTGAACAAATGTGTAGTCAAGAAGAAAATAAAACAAATCAGACCTAAAATTCAAATTTACACACTCCTTTCCTGAACAAACATATCAAGTAATCCAATGTGACTATGCTAGTAGAAGGCAAAAAAAAAAACCAACCAACCAAAAAAAAAAAAAAAAAAAACCATGGTGAAGAGGAAGAAATGGTGCAGAACTGTGAAACGTATTTAAAAGCAATGAATCACAGCTAAGACATGGGCAGGAGTATGGAAAAGACTATACTGCATGAACAGAAAAAAATGAATGCAATGAGAAAGCAGCTGTAGAATACTAATAAGGATGGGCATGGGGTTTTAAATACATTCTAAAAAAAGCAGCATCCTATGAATAAAAAAAGCAAGTACTGTAAAAGTCACTAACAGAAAACTGAGTAGTAAAATCCTTCATAGCCGTGAGATGCCTTGTAGGGATGCCTCTGAGGTTCAACAAGGCCAAGTGCCGGGTCCTGCACTTGGGGCACAACAACCCCATGCAACGCCACAGGCTGGGGGAAGAGTGGCTGGAAAGCTGCACGGCGGAAAGGGACCCAGGGGTACTGGTCGACAGCCGGCTGAATGTGAGCCAGCAGTGTGCTCAGGTGGCCAAGAAGGCCAACAGCATCCTGGCTTGTATCAGAGATAGTGTGGCCAGCAGGACTAGGGAAGTGATTGTCCCCCTGCACTCAGTTCTGGTGAGGCTGCACCTCGAATACTGTGTTCAGTTTTGGGCCCCTCACCACAAGAAGGACACCGAGGTGCTGGAGGGTGTCCAAAGAAGGGCAACGAAGCTGGTGAGGGGTCTGGAGAACAAGTCTTATGAGGAGCGGCTGAGGGAGCTGGGGTTGTTTAGCCTGGAGAAAAGAAGGCTCAGGGGAGACCTTGTCACTGTATATACCTACCTCAAAGGAGGCTGTAGCCAGGTTAGGATCAGTCTCTTCTCCCAATCACCAACTGAGAAGACAAGGAAATGGCCTCACGTTGTCCCAGGGGAGGTTTAGGCTGGATATTAGGAAAAATTTCTTCACTGAAAGGGTTGTGAAGCATTGGAACAGGCTGCCCAGGGACATAGTTCAGTCACCATCCCTGGAGATATTCAAAAGACCAGTAGATGGGAAGCTTAGGGACATGGTTTAATGGTGGACTTGGCAGTGCTAGGTTAATGGTTGGACTAGGTGATCTTAGAGGTCTTTTCCAACCTAAATGATTCTATGATTCTATAAAAGAAAACAAAAGCAACTTGGTTCCTAGCAATGGATTTACCTTCACTGAGAAATGATGTGTCAAGTTCTTCGAAACTCTGCCATAACTCTGTCAGTAAGGCTGGTCCTGACTTTCGATGATCTTGCCTCCAACAAAATAAGACATTCAAACCCACCAGACATTTGTATCCTGCATGCCAAAGTGTGGCTGAGCTGATCAGGAGCACAGCCATTTCATGAAGAATTTGTCAATACTTAGTACATGCTAACTGTTTTAAAATAACTAAACTGGTTATCAGATCTTCTTAGATCATGGTGTGGTTTTGTCAGGTAAGACAGGAGGAGAGGAGTAAGACACTTAAAAATAAATGCCCATAAGAATCTATGGATGACCCTGCTGCCAAGGGAAAAGAAGGTCTCAGACTGGCTGAACAAGTGTCTCCTGAGCTCCTCACACATCCCACTAAATGGTCCCTTCAGTAGCTCCAGGGCTTGGCTCTCAGCTGGAGCAGGGAACGTAAAGACCTGGCATTTCCTATGCTCAAGCCAGTGGCCAGCCAAAGCACATCCACACACTGGCACGAGGAGGCAGACGAGGTCATCCACAGTGCCCTGTGAACTCATGACAAAAAAGGGCTGCCATTTGGGGAATACCCCACGCAGCTTCTGGAAATGCTCCCCAAACACCAGTAATTATTACGAACTCACTGTATGTAGGCATACCTGGAGAGGGACATACCTGCTTGCACGTCACCCAGGATACAGACACTTCCCGTGGTACAGCCCTGCTTTATTTGGAATATGTATTCACAGGTGGAAGTGATCTGTGTTGGCATTTTACTACCAAGGAAAGCATTTGGCTCTTCATGACTGGATTTCTTTGGATGTCTTCCAAATTCCCTGAGAAGTATGTTCATTCTGTTTATCTGTTTTGACTCTACCTGAGTAACAAAATTTCTTTCAGATGCTGATTATAAACACAACCACACATGCAGCTATGCAAATATTTATACAACGGGCAAAGTCCTGTGTATGCAATGTGTGGAAAGGACTGTTTTAAGAAGAAGTCTGTACTCTTCATAAAGCAACAAAGACGAGCACAACACAAAAGGTTAACCAATGCCTCTGTACCAAACAGCTCTTCATCAAGATCTCTTCCATGAGAAATCTCTAATCCGTGTCGTTTATAGAAAGAACTGCCTGCGAAATAACTGAGTGGTCACACTGTAATTAGCTTTGAGTTGTGCTGGAGTTGCTGAGAAGTACATGGCCACACTGAGTCCTGTTAGCCATGCCAGCAGCATAGCCACGGCAGTGTCCTAGGATCAGAATACCTGCATAGCGCCGGCCTCCATGCTACTTAGGTGACTGTATCTACTTTTATGGACGTTTTCTGTAGTTGTAGACATTGCTGCAACGTTGGCTACATAGACGGAGGCCACCCCTAATGCAAAGGACCTAACACTCTCCGTTCAGTAGATAGAAACCCTCCTGCAGTAATAGGATCACTTTGAAGCCCCAGGGCTGCAATAAGGAACAATTTTCTTTAAGAAGGATTCACCAAAGCCTGGGGAGAGCATACAGCAGCTTTTCCTCTCTGCTGCAGCAGCCAAAAAGAATTATTCTTACACAGGGGAACACCCTTCTACTCTCTGGTGTTGCTTTGCAATTGGTAGATTGCCTGTAGGCTACAAGGCATCTGGAAATGTTTCTGTATTTCTTATACATGCTGAAACAGAAATAAAAGGGAAATGATTAAAAAGATGTAGGGACACTTTTGGCAAATAGATATGAGAGCAGCAAAATAAACAGACTGCAGCACAATGTGTATTTCTGACACTGCTGACAGGCATTTTTAAGTTATGCACTCTGCAGTCAAAATGAGATACTCAGGAAAAGGCTTCTCCAGAGAGTGCAGCTGAACCCACCGTCCAGTGCAGGAGGGCTGAATTAAATAACACTGGTAGAATCAGGATTATTTTTGCTTCAACAGATCTATGCCTTCATTTCTGAACTGAAATTCCTGACAATGGACATGAGGATTGCAGTAACTTCTGATCAGAAGTGTAGCATCACCGAAGTTTCTTCATCCTCTAACTCTGACCTCATGCTGTGCTAATCGTTCAGATAGTAGCAGGGATGTTCAGCATGAGATTTTTCAATGTAAACAACTGTCAAGTAAAATCTCCATCAGTTTCTGTATTTCCTACAGGAAAAAACAAACAAATATGAATACACCATATTACATACAATGCTGACTATTGCTTCTTGTCTGCCACGGAAAACTCAGAGATGCTATTTGAATAGACAATAATTCAGTTATCTAATCAATAATATTATTATGGAAGGGGCAGATTCAGTTTAACGCATAGAGCAAGGTTTATTTCCCAAACCAGCCACATACCTCCTGTGTGAGCAGGAAAAGTTATTTAATCTGTTCTGACTTGTCCTCAATTGTAAGTACAAAGGGTATGGGAGCTGCTGAAAAGATTTTGTGAATATCACGTATCTCTTTGTCTGTTGTTACACTGCTAGCTCGAAGACAGCAATAAATTAATTCAAGCAGTAGACAGCAGTTCTTTCTCAGAAAAGATATTAACAGGTTCAGCTGATTCAATTACCAGTGCTCAAAAGGGCAATGTAAAAAAAAAAAACCAACAACATTGCTTGGACATTGTCATCGGACAAGATTCAAGCAAGAACAGTGGAAAAACAGTTTTGCTGGCTGGTTACATAGGAGTCATGAAAGCATCTAGGCCCCTGGTTGAGATTTGTGTGTAGCGACTGAAGGGAGTGTGCCGTAACTTAGCAGGGAATCATTGCTGAGTATCTAACTGTGGTAGGTCTAACATTCTGGGCATTCCTAGTTAACATTCTTGTTAGTGTCCTCAAAGATAATGTAACATAATTACTGACAGTTTGCAAATGATGCAGAAGATGAGTCGCTGGCAGGCAACTGCGATTGCTCTTTAGGTTGACTAAACAAAATAAAACGTATGTTAACGTGCACACACACAAACAAAATTTGTACTAGCCTGTAAATACATGCTCTTATCTATGCAAAAAGGAACTCAGCCTAAATTCACAGGAAGGGGAATTCATGTTGGAAAATGAAGTGTTTCTCAATTTGCTGGTAGATCCGACTTCCCAATATGGTTGCCTATTAAAGGAACAAGGCTGCTCTTCCATTAAATAACAAATGAATAAACTACAGGTACTAGAGGGAAGGTTATTTCCTCTGCTTTTAACCAGAAACAGAACACAACAGTATTTCTGGCCACAACAGAAATACTCTCTTGCCCAATTTCTAGTGTCCATAATGTAACAAGCTTATGAAGTGTTCCCATAGTAAAGCTTCAGGCCTTCCTTCTGCCTGCGCAGACCAATACAATCCATAGGGGTTTTTTTTTGTTTGTTTGCTTGTTTGTTTGTTTTTATATAAAGGCCTACAAGAAGTATTTTTTATTAATCCATCCTTCACTCTCTTTTAATTTAAAATTTAAGTTTGCCTTTTGATATCAGTATCCACATTCAATCTACTATGAGGCAAAATTTTCTTCAGCATAACTCTTAACTCTGCAGTGGCAAAAGCACCAGAAATGTGCACAAACATCTCTACCTAACCACACAGTTTATGGCATTTCATATCCTGAAGACTGTTTAATACTGTTACTATGTATAGATTCACAGTAGCTACAATAGCATACAGGAGTATGGGTAAAACAAATTCAGAGCAAAGACTACCATTCTTCCCATCAACACGAAACCACGTCTATTAGCACAGTGAAATCTGACAGTTTTCCCTCCGTATGCTGTGGCAACAGAAGCCAGTTCTTGTATTCAAAGTCTGAATCTGTATCCGTCTACCAAGATGGATTATAAGTAGGAGTAGACACCTGAAATGAATACAGCTGAGTGCTATCCCATCTTTAATTGAATCAAAAGGACTGATGCACATCACTTGGAATGAACATGAACAGTGGTTCTGAGAGGTAATTGAATGAATCACAATAGGTCTCATGAGCATTTTTGTTGGTAATTAGGGCAATAAAGCTGCAGGGAATGATTTCAACCACCCACTGACCATCACAAAATAACATAATTTAATAACAAAGCAAACAACAATATAATAATTACAGCACACCACAAAGTTAGCTTAACAGCTAACTAGCATTTTTAACTTGCTAGTCAAAAACGCACCCTCAGAGATGTCCGCATACACATGCTCCACCTTCTGATTCAAGTGACTTGAAATAAAATTGAGGCATTTAAAACATATTAAGACAGGTAAGCATTTTTACTTCGCGTTAGGAGAATGTGCAATAGCATCAATACCTGACTGAGTGTCACTCATAAGGATCCTCACTAGTTTACTTTAACCACTCTGTTTTAGCTCAGCTAATAAATCTGCATTTACAAAAGGTATACAACAAAATAATGAGAAAGATCATCTTCTGTTTAAGAGACATGCCTGAGATTCAGGAACTATATAGTTCCCAATTCTGGTATTCAGCAGGTCTGAAGGAGGTTGCAACTCTGCAAATGCTTACGCAATTCACCTCCAAACTCGTGAGCAATCTTGCTGTATTTGGCTGGCTACACTGAGCAGACTGAGTGTCAAAGCCAGTAGGTGAAATGATAAAAAGTGAAAGAACACAAATAGAACAAATTTTAAACTAAGTTACTGAGATTTAAATGTCTAACACAACGGCCTTCAGCGAAGATACACAGGAGACTGCACTTAAGCTGAAAAAAACCCCAAACCTTTAATAAATAGATGTGTTGCTTATTAAAGTAATTTTATGCCCAATTTCCAAAAATCTGGAATTACAGCAGGTCTCAGCAAACTCACAAGTGCTCCACTTGATTCAAAAGTGTCACAATGTATAAGCAGAAAATGTGGTATTAAAAAGTCATAATCTCAATTTAAGAAGCAGATGAAATTCCTCAGATTTTTTTTTTTTTTTACACACAATCCTTACCAAAAGAATTATGCACCAACAACTTGTCAATTTTACTCCAACACAGTAATCATCTATTCCCTCAGTACTTTTACTTCAGAAGTAAGGTGTTATTCTGTGAGGAAGGGTGGAAAATTAACTGCTATGGCTTTGACTAAAGAAAAAGTCATCTATCTTTTATATAAGTTAATTGAACAGGTATTCACAACATAAAAGTAGTCACCCACCTAAACTTGATGTTTACAGTATTCTTGTTTTGTTAAGCAAAACAGCAAGACCTGCAGGCAATAAGTACGCACAAACAATCTAATGCATACCAACTTGCTTCCTTTAAACGTGGTTAATCTCAGTTCTTCCTACTCGTCTCACAATTGTTAACAGGGAAATATGGCTACATGACAGTCTTGCTCACCCCCCCACTTTGATTACAGGGATAATAACAACAGTGGGAAGCTCTAACTCAAGATGTCACATTCAAATTCTACCCAAAATACTTGCTCCCTTTTCATAAGAAAGGCAGAGTTATAAAACACTTTATGGACCCTCATTCCACAATAAATTAGTCATTTTTCTCTGGGCAGACAGGCAGACTCAGTGAGCACTGATATGCCCACAGCTAACCCTGTCCAGTAAATTGTACGAAACAGACAAGTGGAAAAATCCAAACAGCAAAAAGGAAGTAAACAATTAAAGCTTACCTAGGAAATACCTATGCATAGTCACAAACTGACTTAATTAATTTCCTCATTCTCCCAGCAAACCATCCAGGTTTCTTATCGAGGCATTTGGATTGGTCTGTGAATGACCATCAAGACTGAAGCCCAGAATGTAAGCACTTAGGAAATCCTTAGGAAAACGCTTACTGGTTAAGCATATAAATAGTTCTACTGAAGAGAACAGGTTGTTGTTGTTTTTTTTTTTTAATTTTATAATTAAACTTATAAAAATCAAAGTCTTTAAGAACGCACAAACAAATGCATTTCAAGACCTTAAAAATGTTGTAGACTCCTGGTTTTGATTTTACTGAACACATAGGTGAAATCCTGAACTCCTTACCTGAAGGCACTGGTCTTAAAACAGTAAGTTATTTACAAAGCAATCCTCCGCTTCTTGCTTCTTAAAGCATACCTAAAGACTTTTAAGCCCAGACTTAAGATATAAAATAATATCTTTATTAAAGATAAATGCGCTTACTAAAAATAGTAATGCTGTGGCACTGGCAGCCTGTTTATTGTATGATTTGCAATGTGTATTATACTAAATGAACCCCGTCAAACAGCATGGATGCTCAAATTTATGACAATTTCTTTTCTTCTTTTCATTAAAAGACACACACACAAAAGACAAAACACAATCTTAGAACAGTCTTTGAATAAAACTTAAGACTTCAGGAGAATCCGAAGACAATCAATTATTTAAAATATAATTATTTCAAGTAGTTGACAGTAAAAAATGATTGCCCATTCTGTTCAATTAAACTTCTCAAGATTCTCAAGGCAAAAACTACAGACTACAGGAAGTCAAAGTTTTCAGTTCCCGGGAGTTACAGAATTACAACAGAATCACCCTGCATTACAGGTAGACAGCTATGCAGCGAAAGACATACAGCAACCAGAATATGGAGAAATCGTTATTGCAACAAAGACCAAAACCTTTGTGAAACGTTAACTGCTAGCACGTTGCCCTCCAGAAAGCAGCTCCAAGGCAGCACTAGACCTGTCTGGCAGTGAAGCCCCTGCAGCGGCTGAAGCTACACAGGGAGCGTTACTGAAAACAACTGTTAGTGGCTGAACACCTTACTTTGTTGTTGTTCGGATGTTTGCTTTTGAAACAGGTTTAAAGCAGCTAGTTGAAAAGCGCTGGCTCCTCCGAGGGGCACTGCCGCCCCGCTGCTGCCGCAGGAGGCCCGAGAGGAGCCCCCCGGCCCCGCGCTGCTCCGGCCTGGAGGACGGCGCGGAGAAGCTGCGTACACAAGAAGGCCGCAAGCGACACAAACGTGCTCTGCAGAACAAAGCGAGCTACTCCATACTTCGGTAAACCGAAGAGTCTGTTTCGCATTTTTTTTTTTTTTTAAACCCACATCCAAAGCAGACGCTCCTCTCCCCGCCTCCAAGGGCCAGGCGCCAGCACTGAGGCCTCTCCCAGCCCCTCAGCTGCGGCGCGCGTTTGCCGAAGACCTCTGCGGCCGACCTTCGGCAGGGCACGGGCTCCTCAGCACCCCCTCCCCGAACCGGCGGCGGCAAACACGGCGCTTTGAGCAACGCCCAAGCGGCGGCTCCGCGGCCGGGCAGCGGCGAGCCGCGGGCCTGCACCGCTGTAGCCCGGGAAAGGCCCTCCCGGCCGGGAGGAGCCCGCGGGCCCCACAGCGCCGGGGCCCGGCCCGGTGCCGCC
>VXAL01019409.1:494350-516660 GCA_013399475.1 Chauna torquata | reverse complement strand
CAGCTGGCGAGGGACCGGGGGCAGGCGGCGCGGGCTGCGGGCGGCGCGGCCCCCGCTCCGGCTGGGCTCCTGCGGGCCGCGGCTGGGCTGCTGCGGGCCGGGGGCTCCCGAAGGGGTGCCTTCGGCCTGGGCCGTCCCCCGACAGGAATGCCCGCAGCTTGGCGCCCCGCGTTTTTCGCTCCTGCCAATCTGCGTCCCCCGGGATTAGCCAGGGGGTTACTGGTGATCGCGGGCATGCTCGGGAGTTCTGGGCTTGTGTCCGTTTCCAGTGGTGCAGCTGCAGCCGAGGAAGCTTGGGAGACAGACACTTAGGTTACTTTTTTCTCGCTTATTAAAAATTCCATTCGTAACCTTACATCAGTAGGATTGCGCGTTTACTTTTTCAGATCTCGGTTTGCTCTACATGCATCCTTGAGAGTTCAGTAATCTTAATGAGAAGGGTTACTTGAAATTAGAAAAACTCTTAATTTCCCTTCAGTTAAAGTACACTTCTTAATTTTGTGTTTCTCTGGTGTGTTTACACAGTCAGTTTAACTTTTTCCCAATCGGTAGTTTGTCACTTGCCATTTTGAAAAATATTTTTTCTACACAACAGCAGAAGGAAAAATACTAACATATTAATTCAGATTAAACTGCGGAACCAGAAGGGTAGCTGGGAAAACATGAAAAAGACTCTGTCAGTTTGGAAGAAAGTAATTATATGTGTAATCTGATGTTCGTTCCTATTAAGCGATAGCATTTTTAATGTCTTATAAAGTATTACACGCTTGAGCAGATGAATTGAAAACTAAGTGACCATGCTTGTTGTGAAAGGCAGGAAGGCACACACTGTAGCAGAGCATGATACCTGTGATTATAGGTTGCAGAGGAATGCCAGTATGTTTTGAGAAATAGTTTTGTTGTCATACAAAACAACAAAAAGTTGCGGTCAGTTGAACAGAAATCTATGTGTATTTTGGGGGGAGATTGGGGTGCCGCTTCCATGTTCTCCTGCGTGTTAAGGTGGGACACCAAATAGGTTGTTTTTGTCTTTGAACAAGTTTCTCCACCATGATGTTTATTGCCTTCAAGATCTACAAAGGAGATGGGCAAGATAATTCTTAAGTTAGCGCTTTTATAGTGCTACATTATATTTGCCATACTGAAGGTTAGAATAACCACTGCATGTGCAGTTCTTGGTTCGTGTTTAGCACATTTATCATATTCTTGTGCAAGTGTGACTTTTGTGTTCCCTTTTACATCTTCACAGAAATTTGTATAACTTTGTCAATGAAGTGTTCTGAATGAGGTTGTTCAGTTGTCTAGAGATTGGGTAGGTTTTGCTTATGGAATAGTACTGAAGGCTGTTTGTAAAGAGGCGGGATTTCTGCTGCTGAGAGTTGTGGCATCTTACAGAGAGGTCGGGTGAGCAGCAGTTCCTGCGGTAGGACGGGTGATAACAGCTGCAGGAAATGATCTTATTTCCTTGCTTCTGGAAGCCTTCCCCCTGCTCCAGTGCTAAAGGAAGCTAGTATCCTTCTTTTCTTTTGCATAGCGACTGCTGGACAGGTATTTTAATTACGTGCATTTGTTCTAATCATGATTGGATTTGTCTAGAGCCATCAGAGGAGTGGCATGTTTTTCCAACTGATTTGGAACAGCACCAGCTTTTTGAACTACATTTAAACGTAGACATTTTAAAATAAATTTCTACTACTTAAAATCTCAGCTTATACTTTCAATGTAACTAGACTGTTCTCATCACTACCACCCCCAGTGTAGTTTGAGCTTACTTTGCAGCTGATATGTGTGCTTCTGTGTAGCTTCGTAAAGTTACCGTACTGTCATAACTTAATTTTGGACTAGGAATTTTTCAGTAGGTTTATGAGGTCTGTTGTAGTTCTTAGATTTGATAGCTACTTTGTGCAGTTAAACTGCTTCTAATAATCCTTTCAGTTTCTGAGGGAATCTAAAGCTTTGCTCACAGGTATTTGTTATTGTCAGCTCTTTCTAAAATCATGTGTACTTTGTTTATTTTTGTTTTTATATTAATATTGTTAAAAATGTGCAAAATGAATTTAGCTGACAGTTTTGCTGCTGATAAAAGTGATAGTTATAGTTCTCAATTCTACTTGTTGCTCATATGTTTTATTTTAACACATCCTTTTTTTGATCAATACCATAAGGACTTAGAAGGTGGTACAGTTGGGAAAAATAGTGTCTGTTTAATTAAACAGGGTTTTAGTTTTCACTTTTTAATGGTACTTCTAATGCATATGTTATTAAGAACTAATGCCGTATTTATTAGGTACCAAGAGGCCAAAACAGTATTAAATGGTTCTTTGAACAGGAGGGTAGATGACACGGCTGAGGAGCTTTATCGGATTTTTGGGGTGTGCCAGCAGAAATGGGACAGCTGGCTGTCCAGTGAAGTCTGTAGGATTTAGACCTTATCTTCTGTTAGGAGCCTGAAGTAAGGTCTTAAACCCTTGTTGGAAATGGAACTTGAGAGCTTCACTGTTTTAAGCACTTTCATCTCATATCTTTCAATTACTTCTGAGTCTGTAAAGTTTTTTTGTTTTTTTGTGAGTAGATCATATTTATGTGGAAATCATGTAGTTGTAAGTTGAGTCACCTAACAGTGGATTCTGACATTGCTGCTGACACTTTGATAACCTGTTAAGAAACCTTGAATTTACTGGTTTTTTTTCTTCCCAGTGTTAAACTAATGACACAATTACATGGCAAACATCCTTCCCCCTAGTTAACATTTTGTTTTTAACTAAGAAATAATGGAATGTATTTTTGGCCCCCAAACAATCCACACCTCGTTTTTGCTCTACATGACAAATAATGCACGTGAGTAGAACGGTTTGTTTTCCTAGGTGATGTCACTTACTACGTTGTAAAATGGGAGCTCCAGGAAGAATCCCTGGGTTTGAAATTGCGTTACTGGCAATATTTGGGGATTAACTAATGGACTAGTCTTACTTCTTCTTAGGAGTGCAGAAAATACCAATTACTACTTGATTTCAGATGCACATCTATTTGTTGTTAGGTGTTCTCATCCGTTTCTGCTTGATAGGTGCATAAAAACCTGCATAATACTTCCTCAGATTAGCACTGACTACAGAAGTATACCAAGCATGAGAGCTGTGCAGTGTGGCCAGAGAGTGATTTGGTGGTTATGTCTGTCATATGCCAAATGTGCTTTTGTTGGCAGATGTGCAAGTAATGACACTGCTGGAAAAAAAAAAAATTCTTGTTTTCACAGTTTATTTCCATTTCGAAGTTGTAGAAATAGGCACCAGTCTGGGGTGTGATGGAAGCTATCAGGACAAGTGTAAATTAAACAATATCCTTGGAGTTTGAAATTACAGAGGATGAAGCAGTCTTTGGTACCAGCATCAGTCGTGCTTGTGTTACCTTAAGTAATCAGACATTTCTCCTAGAAAACAATATTGCTTGGCCGTTATTCTCTTGTTTTAATATGCTGGGCTCTAAGCTTTGCTCCATGTTAGAGCATTACAACGTTTAACTTCTGACTGTGGACTGAGTTGTGTGGGACGCTCGCAGAGCTTGATAGACTATTTAACTTGTTAGTGCGTGAAGTTTCAGTATCCTGTGCTGGGTGTGTGGGAAGCTGGCAGTGCTCTCTTTATCCGAGTTTGTGCCGTCCTCCTTAGTGACTTAGTGGAAGTGCTTCACGTCTGATTTTTAAACAGCAAACCCTTAATTAAAACAGATCTTTTTAAGTCAGTGAACTGGAGTAAGAATTTTGTCTTATCAGAAAATTGAAAGCGGTTTAGTGTGCTAAAAAGGTTACCCACTGTTTCTTATTACTGGCTGAAAATACTTTTCAGTAAGTCACATTTGAGTTGAGTAGATGGTTTCACTGGGCAAGAAACCTTAGAAATATGAGGAAAAATATTTATATTTAGCAGAAGTAAAAGAGCTGAAAGGGGAAAAATAAGCATACCAGAAGTTCTACTCAGTCTGAAGTCCAAATTTGTTTCAGTCGTATATAACTCCTTGTTGTTTACATAGATCCAGTCCAACCATCTCGACTTTCTAAGTGGGCTTGTAGTCTCTAGGTTGACATGAATTGCTTTGTTTATTTTTAATAGCTGTAAAAGCGAACTGAGCTTAAAAAAAAAAAAAAAAGAAATTTCTGATCCAGCTCTGCACAGTTAGAGACACGCTTGTGCTGGTAGAATGGGGAAGGGAGAGAGCAAGTGGAGTTGGAGAGAGCAGGAACTGCAGCCTTCCAGGGCAGGACCAGCTTGGTGTGGCTTGGAGCAGTCGTGGGACAGAAGCGTAGCAGTTCTGTAGCGGAGTGCACGTGTTAGTGTCTGTATGTTTTAGGATGTTTGCTGCTGGAGTAATTTGGAGTAGTAGGTCTGGAAAAGAAATAACGTTCAGCCTTCCTCAGCCTTATGTGGCTATTTGGAAGAGCAGCACTTTTTTTTTTTTTTAAAAAAAAGCTTTGAGTACTTTGGTCAGTTGAAGTGCTCTCTAGAGACTCCTGAAAGGCAGCTTTTGATATCCTCTCTGTACTGTTTCTCTCCCATCTCCCAGACCTGTGTTTGAAATCGAGCAGAATTGCTTTTGTTTAACTATTTATGGAGTTGTGTACACCTTTGGCATACTGAAATATTTTTGAAACAGTATTGTAAATAGATCTGCTGTATCTAGGAAAAATAATAGAATCCAATTTTGCAGTCTTATTTTCCTTCTTTTGTAAGTAAGTCTACTTGCAGACAAGCAGCCTTATTAAGTTATTTGAGGAAAAATTAAAAAAATCCAGATCTGAGCATCTTCTGGATAAAGCAAACATTTCGTTAAATTGTTTAATTGCAGTAGAAGTGATGTGGGCTAGCCGAGCAAAGGGAAGGGCTTTTCCCTTTCTGAGGGGCGATCTGTTGTGTTCTGTGAACACAGCTCTTGTTCTTGCAGTTCTTCCCTGGAGTCCACTCCTGTCTGTGTTGAGATCCACGCAACAGTTCTGTTCGCTGGATTAAATCAGTCTGGTTCTGGAATGAAATGCTGATACTGGAGACATCTTATGGCTAATACCAAGACATTGGTTTGGAAGCCTGTCTTCTTAGGGAATCTCTCATGTCACTGGGTAACTGTATGAAACCACATGTGTATTGCAAAATTTAAACGTATGTTAAAAAGATGCAGAACAGTTAATTAGGTTTTTAATGTTGAGGTGATCTTCAGGATTCCTAATGCAACTGTAAGGAACAGTTTAAAAAAAGAAAAGCTAATATTCAAGCATTAAAAAATTATTTGTTCTGTAACAGTATTTCAGAAAGTTTGTTGAACGTAATGCAGTACACAAATCACAGAAGGCTAAGAAAGAAAACGACATGCTGAAATGCCTTGTGATTTGGTTGTTTAAGTCACTTGATGTATGACTAGCATTGATGGGTTTCTGAGAGCTCTGTGTTCATGCTAGTCTTGCAGTAAAAAGGCAAGAGCCAAATAGACCTGGCAAAGAATGAACCTTTGTACATAGACCATTTTCTGTAAGAGTAATGAAGTTTTGGGGTTTTCTGCTTTATTTTTTCTATTAAAATGAATTGAATAATTCTGAAGCTGTAGTCTACAGGGAACCTGAACTACAGTGAGCTTTCCAGGTTGGTAGATTTTCACAGTATTAGTTCAGAAGGATGCAAACAATGTAGAGTTTTTTGTTTGCTTTAGCGGATGTTCAGTTATCTAATATTTTGAAGGTTCTTTTGAAATAGAGAGAGTGGTCTGTAATGCATATTGTCAAAATTAGGCAGCTTGCACTCAAGCATGTGTCTTGTGCGGGTGACTGGAAATTATTCTGTGGCGTTCTCTGGTTGCCAGCCGGTAGCTGAGCTGCTAACTTGAAACAGGTGAGTGCTGATATTTCCGACAGTTCCTCTGTAATTCCTAACTTTTGCCAATTGCCATTTCTGTTAGCTTCATGTTTGGGATCCATTAATTTTGCAGTGTTTTTTGTTCAATATTGATGTATGTACAGGAATAATTTTTTTCAAAACTATTTTAAAAAGTGCACTGCTATGTTTCTAGGGGACTGTCGTCTATTCAAATGTGCTCTAATTTTTAAGACTTAAAAATTTTAAGTTTCATCTCATCGTTTTAGTCTTTGATAAGAAATGTTTTCAAGAGTGGCTGACATTGTGATTATAGACCTGGTTTCCCCACCATATAATACCTTACAATTTAATGAATGAAAAAATGAACAATATTCTCTGTACCTCAGTCTATCTGTAAACTTTTCAAGGTAGACTTCAGTGCAAGATTAAGGTGCCTATCTGTGGGTGTGTAGGCTCCCTTCATTGACTGGGCAGGCTCCATTAGGGAGATACGGTCAATGGAGCAGATAGCCACAGGATTGATTTAGTCTGTCACCAACAGATTTGTGTATCTTTGCCACTTGATGCATTACACAACTGGTGAGGGGTATGGAACACAAGTCTTACGAGGAGCAGCTGGGGGAGCTGGGATTGTTTAGTCTGGAGAAGAGGAGGCTCAGGGGAGACCTCATTGCACTCTACAACTTCCTGAAGGGAGGTTGTGATGAGGAGGGAGTCGGCCTCTTCTTCCAGATAACTAATGATAGGACTCGAGGAAATGGCCACAAGTTGCACCTGGGGAGATTTAGATTAGATATCAGGAGAAACTTTTTCTCTCAGAGAGTGGTCAGGCACTGGAACGGCCTGACCAGGGAGGTGGTGGAGTCACCGACCCTCGCGGTGTTCAAGAAGCACCTGGACAAGGTGCTACAAGATATGGTTTAGTAGCTTAGTGGGTAGTATTGGTGATAGGATGACGGTTGGACTAGATGATCTTGAAGGTCCTTTCCAACGTTGTGAGTCTGTGATTCTGTGATTAGTGTTTCTCGCTTGACTTCCAGCAGCTAGTCCAGAAGAGCATGGGTCTTCTGTCTGCATGTAGCTGTCTCAGATACCGAGGTCTAGGTTTTTAGATGACTGTATAGAGCCCCTCCTAGTGGGTCAGCTGAATTAGTCTCAACTGAATGCTCCTTAATTCTTAAAGCCTCTCCTTAAACTATCTCCAGTGCAATGGGAGTCTAGATGATTAAATTTGTATGCCTTGATCTCTGAATCTCTGTCTACCTCCCATGGCTTCCTGAAGATTAGACAGGAAACCAACCTGTAGCAGAAACTGGAAATTCTTGGTGACTCAACTTCTCAAGCAGTGCCCAAAATGTTGAATGTTTTCTTCTCGCCAGGTGGCAGGCAAAGAGCGTTGCTGTCATAGGCTTACAGTCTCTGGGTGACTGAATGTAGTATTTGTGGCAATGCCTCAGGAGTTTCCTGGTCCAATCTGTTCTGATTGACAAGCTGAAGGCAGAATTACTTTGAACTTCAAGTTCAAACTCCTAAGGCTCTGAAACAGGTTTTTATGTACTGATGATTGTTGTGACAAAAGTATATCATGAAAATTCAAGTGCTCTGTTTCAGTGATTTATAGTCAGTTGTGTACTTGATGGATCACTCAGAAATGCATGAATGCTTGATGTAGGCTCTGTCAAGATGTCTGTACTCTATATATAGATATATATTACTATAATTTATACTTATAATACAAAACTAAGTATAGGGTACATCCTGATTCTATACTACTGTGCAGGAGAGAAGTGTAACTTAGGAATTTGTTGTTAGCTGGCAGTGTTTCTTCTGTATCAAGTCTTGGTTAAATTTTTTCTCTGTCTACATCATTGCTGTTCAGTAATGGATTGTTGTATGTTATTCGTTCTGATTTGTTCTATTGATTTATACGTGCTGGTTTTCCAGCTGAGGTGTAGTATTTTGATTGCCAAATGAAAACTCTTCATATAAAATGTTTACATTGTATTATCTTTACCTCTGCATTCATGTCAAGTGAGTTACCTCCAGAGGCATCAGCTCTGAAGCAATTTAGGTAACAGTAGCACCTCTCCTGGCATTGTTGGTGATTAACCTTCAGGATTCTGAATTGGCTGCTGATACTGCAAGCTGACAACTTCAGAAGATTAATAGACCAGAGGAGTAGTGACTCCAGTCAAGTGAAGTAGCACTTCTAACATCAGGGCAACAAATATAACTGCACTGAAGCTGGAAATGAACTTTTTTTTTTTTAATTTAAATAAATAAAATCTGCTATATCATATATCTTCAATTGGTCGAGAAGGTGTGTTCTAGAATCAGCTAGTGCTCCTATTTTTTTCTTGGCATTAGGGCTCCTGTAATTGAGACTGGCACTGTCTTTGAGTAGAGTCAAGTCTAGCAGGAATTAGTTTGGTATCTTCAACTATGGTCCCTGTTCTTGGGGCTGGAAATGTAAGCTAATTATTTCCTTCATTCAGCACTAGTAGATCATGATGTAGAATACAACAGAGCAATTTTGTTTCTGAGTTAAGTGTGAACAGTTAAAGAAACTGTTTTGTGTATGAATAGAGACTGACCATGTTTGCAATTTCTTGTCTTTAAATGCAAAATAAAGGTAATATGAACTTTAAAAAAGGAAAATATAATAATTTCTTGATTTTTATTTTTTTAAATGGGGGCTGTTTAATGATTTATGTAAATCACAAATTCCAAACAATGTTGAAAAACTGTAGCTGCTGCTGCTTTCATATGGAAGGTTTTGTTATAGTGAAAGTGGCTTACAGAAATACAATTTTCAATTTGTAGGAAAATTAATTCTATTTTACTGTGATTGCTAAGATTCTACAGCAGAAAAATTTGAGTGAGAAACTTGTGTAGGAATTACAGAATTAGAAGTGATTTGAAAGGAGAATTATTGTTTTCGGTTTTACCCACTTTCTTTCTCTTCTTGTACATATGTGCAGGGTAACGTACATGTTTGAGCAGTGATTGCTGAACCAACAGGTTCATGTTCTCTACAGGCTTCCGTTAGGTAGCTGTAGGCATTAACAAGCTCTCCCCTTAACTGTGTCTTGTTCAGGCTGAACAAGTGCAGTTCTTGCATCTGTATTGGGTTTACATGGTAAAGGTTTGGTAGCAGGGGGGCCACAGAGGTGGCTTCTGTGAGCAGATTCCAGAAGCTGCCCCATGTCAGATAAGAGCCAGCTCCAGCCGGCTCCAAAAGGGACCCGCTGCTGGCCAGAGCTGAGCCAGGGAGTGGTGCTGGTTGTGCCTCTGGGAGAGCAGATTGAAGAGAGGGAAAAAACTGCTGTGCAACAGCAGCTGGGAGAGAGAGGAGTGAGGAACAGCCCTGCAGGCACCAAGGTCAGTGAAGAAGGAGGGCAGGAGGTGCTCCAGGCGCTGGAGCAGAAGTTCCCCTGCAGCCCATGGTAAGGCCCATGGTGAAGCAGGCTGTCCCCCTGCAGCCCATGGGGTACCACATGGAGCAGATCTCCACGCTGCAGCCCATGGAGGAGCCCACGGAGGAGCAGGTGGATGTGGCCTGAAGGAGGCTGCANGAGTGGCAGAGACGAAGCGATGTGGGCTGACCGCAGCCCCCATTCCCCGTTCCGCTGTGCTGCTCGGGGGGAGGAGGTAGAAGAGGGTGGGTAGGGGGAAGGTGTTTGTAGTTTGCTTTTAGTTTCTCACTGCTCTAGTCTGCTAGTGATAGTAATAAATTATATTAATCTCCCTGTGCTGAGTCTGTTTCGCCCATGATGGTAACTGGGGAGTGATCTCCCTGTCCTTATCTCAACCCTTGAGCCCTTGTCCCCTGTTCCTTTGAATAGGGGGAGTGAGCGAGCGGTTGTGGTGGAGTTCCACTGCTCAGCTGGGTAAAACCACCACAGCATCATCTCCTTGTATATTGTTTTCCACCCCTCTGACCTTCTTGGTAGACTTTCACTGGGCTCACCCCATTTGTCAGTGTCTGTCTCACATTGGGGAGCCTGCAACTGCACATTGTACTCCAGCAACACTCTCATAAGAGCAAAAGTGAGAGGAAGACTCTGTCTTTCAACCTGCTGGCTGCACTCTCGCTCATACAGCCCAGCATGCAGTTGGCCACCTTTGTGGCAAGGGCTCGCTGCTGGCTCATGTTCCACTTCATTGCGCACTAGGAGCCTGCATTGATTTCTGCAAAACTGCTTTCTAGTTCCAGTCAGCCCCTAGCCTCTACTGGTGCTTGGGGCTAGGTTATCCCAAGCGCAGGGATTTGCGTTGGTCTATGTTGAACTTCATGAGGTTCCTACCAGCCTGGCTGGGTTCCTCTGAATAGGAACCCACCTTCCAGTACATTGGAGTTGATGCCTATCTGCAGACTCCATTGCATTACTCAGGCTGCTGATAAAGATATTAAATGGTATTAGCCCCACTATCCATCCCTGAGGGGAACCACTAGTAGCTAGTTGCCAGCTGGACTTCATACCACTTGTAATAACCCTTTGAGCCCAACCGTTTAGCCAATCTTCCACTCACTTTATTGTCCGCTGGTCCATGTCTGTCTTATTTGACTATAAGGATGCTATAGGGGATGGCATCAAAGGCTTTGCTATAGTCAAGGTATACAGAATGTGCTGCTTTCCTGTTACCCATGCAACCCATCATCTCATTGGAGAAGGCGGTTGGATGGTCAGGCTCATGCTAAATTCATGTTGGCTGTTCCTAGTCACCTTGTCCTGGGTGTGTCTAGAAATGGATTGGAGGAGGAGGATTGGTTCCATAAACTGGTGCGGAAGTGACTCGCCTGACTGCTCTTCCCTGGCCTCCTTCGAGACGTGTGTGGTGCTTACCTCTCTCTGGTCCAATAACCTTCCCCAGGCACCATGACCCTGATAGAGGGTCACCATCCGGTGACACTGGCCCTTGGGTGCGTGGGCTTATGTGTGTCCAGTTGGCTGAAGTACCTAGCTCACGTACTCCCAAACTGCGCCCACCTGTGCAGTGGGTGGAGTTACATTCCCGGTGGCTCTCCTAGTAGCTTTGCTCCAAGCCAGTAGAATGTTAGCAAGCTCTAATCCAAGTACGTTAAATCATCTAATATAATAATTCCCTGTGAGTACACAGTGCTGCCAGATCAAAACTAGCATTTCAGCAGTTTATACCCATTCCATCTGTGATTTATATAAAAGAGAAGGGTCTGGGTAGAGATTGTACTCCTGAGGAGGAAGATAAAAATATGGAAGGAAAGTACAGTGCTTTTTCACACAGATGTGGTACAGTCGAGTGCCTTTATGGGGTTGATTTATTGTGGAGTTTTTTGTGTACATGTCCTTTTCCAAATAATAGTTTTGCAGTACAGTAATGGTCCAGAATGTGCTTTTGCAGAGCAAGCTAGAATAACATTGAAGTGAAACTGTACTTTAGGCAGGATAATCTGTTATCTGAGCTATTGGGTATAGTGTTAGTGTTCCAGTTAGAAAGGCAAATAATGACACACAGAAAATATCAGTCTTTTTATTTCATGTAATAGATGTGAAAGTGACCATAAATGACACACATTATTCTCATCCAATCTTAGTAAAAGGGTTGCAAGCAAATGATGTAAATGCCAAAACAGACCATCATTCCTGAAAGTACTGAATGTTTCTCTTTTTAGAAGAGAGAGATCAAAAACTTGTGCAATAAGAGCAACAAACCTTACAGCAATTTTGATGTCTCTGGGGGATAGCAATTTGCTCTGACCATATCATTGAAACACAAATATTCAGAGCATTAGTGGTGGAAATTTTGGGGCTTATAATTTTTTGGTAAGAATACTATCCTATTTGAAGCCCAGATAAAAATATATTTAAAGTTGAATCAGTCCTTAGTAGAAATTAGTACATGCCTGGTTGTTATATTAATTATGTGGGCATATAATTTTTGGTTTAAAAAAAAAATGCTGACTTCTGGTCCTGATTGTGAGACGCTAGTTTCTTTGAAGATCAGCAGGTTGATCCTTTTTAAGGCCTCTTTTAAAAAAATCCTTTCTGAAACCTTTTAAAAATTGCTGAAGCAGTAAAGACAGTGGATGTTCTTTTCACTTTCTGAATGGGGTCACTGGTTAGAGAGAGATTCAGGATTACAATTTTGTGTGATCTTTCCCTTCGGAAAAGTTGTTAACTGTTGTTGTTTATCAGTGAAAGTAGGGTAGCTCTCTCACATTTGCACGAGAGGAAGAGCACGGGGATTACTGTGGAGCAGCTGATGTGCTGTCAGGTCATATCCCAGTGGCACTTTGCTTGCACGTCCATGTGTATCACCACATTGCAGTAGGGCTTCTGCGATGTCTTCGCTTGTGAGAAGTAAACCGCTATCCTAAATAATTACGCTGTTGTGCATTCAGCCATACTGCATGCCGTTATTCCTTATGGCCATTCTTTTCTTGGGCTGCCAGGTAACGTTATCATCATGGCTATACTGGCATCTTTTGATAATGAAGACTGATCCACAACAGTGAGGTCTGAGAGCTTGCACGGAGTGCCTAGAAGACTGATTTGAGAAACTGGTGCATTCCAGATGCAGCAGTAACTGGGCTGTGGATGTTGGCATACCATTTCATCGTCCTCAACAGCAGCAAGTAGAATTGCTTACCCTAATCATCGTAATATTTAATTAGTATTTGTGAGTTATAGATCTTTATATTCTGTGCACATGTATTTTATGTGGAGAAGTTTACCTCTGAGACTTCAGTGCTACCGGGTTGTTGGAATATGTTGATTCTGCTTGAGGGTGGATTAAACCTTTGCATGGCATTAGCTGAGTGCCTGAGCAGAAATGAACTCTCTGTCACCTGCTTGGTGTGTTTGGCTCTGCGCAAGGGTTAACGTTGCCAAAAAGCTGGAAGATGCACACAGTGCATCTAATGACAGGAAGGCTAAAGTGTTGTTTGAACAGCGAACTGAGAAGTCTGTGAGGAGGGGAAGAGTTTGGGATCTGAGAAACTCTTAATGCTGGGTTTAAGGTCTCTGAATTTCCGCTCCCTGGCCTTTCCTGTGTGTAAGGTGGTGGTAGGGTGAGATCCTGCGTGAGCTATGAATGTCGCTACACTGGAAGAGAAACTTCAGAGCCCAGAGGCAGGTATCATGCATAGCCTTCTTTTCAGTTTACTTGCAGCTGCACTATGTATGTCTTGATTTTTGTAGATAAATTCTCCACTTGCCTTTGATTTCGGTGAAGGGTGATTTCCATGTAAACAGCAAATATGTGGCAAGTTCCAAGGAAGCAGAATGATGATGGGTCAAATGCTTGAGCCCTGAGGGTCCTGATGAATTTTGCTGTGAGATTATAGACTGTTTGATTAAAAGCAAATCAAAGTATCTGGAAGAGATTGATCTGAATATATGCTATCACTGAGAATCCGTTTCTGTTCTTCATCGATATTTCTCCTGCCAAAACTGATTGCTACAGTTACTGCAGCAGAAACGTGAAATAAAACCCAACTGTGGCAAGTATGCATTTGGGGCTCATTTCACAGTTATTAGAGTAGTAGAATAGGAAATCTAATTGCCTGAAGGTTTCAGGTACACTTGAGCTTTTTTATGTTACAGGAATTCTATGTTGTTTTTTTTTTTTTTTAAATTAAAGAGATAATTGTCTTGCTCATTAGACTACTATTAATTGTGGTGCTAATGGAAGCTCTGATAATGTTACTTTTAAAAGTGGTGACTGCTTAAAAAAATGATGCCTTATATTTATATGAAAGTAGATTATTGTATTTATACCAGTAAATGCACAGTATGGTGCTGGCCATCTCCTTGATTAGTGTTCCTATAATATCCTTTTCTAATGGGGCAGTGTCCGGTAGAGTGCTGTAGTAATGTTCAAACTGATGTAAATTTGTAAACTTAATACCTATTGTTAACAGCTATTTTCTATTGCCAAGTTAAACTGAGGCTATCCAAGTACACTTTTATACCGGTGTACGTCAGATAGCCAGGTAAGTGTTATAGTCTCATTTTTTTCTATTTAGTTTTTCAACTAAAGTCCTTTTTTGTAGATGTTACATGCTTTTTTTTTGTTTTTTGTTTTTACATGTATAGATGAGTATAGTGTTTGTTTTTTTAATCAGATGTGTGCAGTGTAGTTAGTTTTTAGTTGTAAATGATTTGATTTGGAATTTTAAACAGAAACTGGAAAACAAAGCGTAGTCTAGATAACGACAGATTCCTATATCTTGTGAAGAAAAACTGCCATATTCAGTGGTAATAAAAGCTCTAACAGCTGTTGTTTTGTTTTACCTTAGTTTTTTAAAAAAAATCTACGCTATTTTATGTAAAAGATAACAGACAACTAAGTGGGAGACATTATGTCGTAAATAATTTTTTTGCCTTTTTTGTGCAGTGTGTGGAATATGTGCAAATGTCACGCATGTGGGCAGGCTTATTATTTGTTTGATTCGGAGGGAATTTGTCACTACTGGCAAGAAAGAAATCAATTGCCAGAAGATGTGATGAGGCTTAGTTTGAAGATAATTGAAGTTGGACTGTGATGAATCCTTCATATTAATGAACAAGGACAATTTGTTGTGACAAGACCCCCCCCTCATTAGCTGACAATTTATAACTGAAGTAGAACAGGGATCGACTTAAAACTTAGACACTTCAAAACATTAAGTTAACATAAATAAAATACATGATAACTGCATTTGGTACTCCTCATTTTAATTATGCAGAAGATATATTTGCATGTTGCTGTGTGCTCATGTAAGTGTGTTGTATGTTGTTCAGGCACTGTTGATATTATTCTGTACATATTTCTTAAGTAGAAACGCTGTTCAGGAAAGCCTGTATAATTCCCCAGAATTTCATAAATGTATTCAAGTGGTGGTAAGGCTGTGTATAGTCTTTCTAAGTTTATGTTGGGAAACAAACAAAAAAGGTGGAAATTTAAGTTCCATTTTTAAAATTTAGCTGATTTGAGAAATACGTATATCAAATCTTAAATAAAATATTTGATTTGAATTTGTGCAGTCATCTTAGCCTGACTTTCTGGGAAGTCTTGTTGGAACAGTGTTCTGATGGAGGGGAAACGTTACTGGTCGGTAGAACTACGTACCGTCACTTTCATATTTCTGCTGCCACAGATTGTCTGCTTCTCTAATCGGTTTCATATAGTGACAGCACACTTCCCTGAACAGTAATGTAAAATCCAAGGAAAAGCGGAAAGGTTTAGCATGTAAAGTACACAGAAGTATGAAACAATTAAAAGGTGCAAGTGTACTTTCAAATTTGGCAGAAAAATATTTTCCAGGAACATGTGTCCTCTGATTTGGGAAAAACTGTTGCATTTATTTTGGTGCACAGTGTGTTCACCAAGATTTCTTTAATTGTTTCCAGAGGTTTACGATGTATTAATGGCATTAAAAAAAAATGGAAAGGAGCCATTTACAGTGTATTTTGATTTTTTTTGTTTTACATAAAAATTGCCAGAAATCTTTATTTTGAAAGGCAAAGCATCAATGTTCAATTTTCAGTTTGACTTGATTGCGTTAGAAAACATGACTTTTGTGATTTATGCTGGAAGGTGTTTGTGGATGATGAGCGGAGAGTTGCTGTTGCCTCGCAGTGGTATTTGATCTCTTTGCCCTGCTCTTCAGCACATCGCTGGCGGCCAGCCAGCCGCTGCGCGCGTCCCTCTGGCTGCATGCGTGCAGCCCCACGTCCTGCTGGAGGGGCGTGCGAGGGAGGGGTGCGTGGGGGTGCTCCTGGAGGCGTTTCAGGTAACGCTCGTGGGGAGAAGGGGGGAACCCTTGGTGTGTGTTGGATGGCATGTCGGGGAGAACCGAGAGTATTGTTAGGAAGGCTTGTAGAGGTTGGGTGTGATACTGCGCAGGGTTAATTTGTATAGGGAATTCAGGACACAAAATGCATGGGAAATTGGGTTTCGTTCTGAAAATGTTAGTAAGAGTGTTAGCTTTCAAACCAAATATGCTACTACCTGACTTGAAGAACAGTGATAGAATTCAAGTGTTGTCTGCCATATCTGATTTATTAACTGGATTGCATTGCTTAAGTGTTACATATTAAGCATTCATACAATTACTAATATTCACAATTCCTTCAGCATTTCAACCTGATGAATGTGACAGGTTATAATATATCATGGTAGTTGTTTCACAGTTTGAAGCTGTACAAAGACTACTTGACAGGTTTTTTGTTTGTTTGTTTACTAGTGATTTTTCTTTGCATTCGTAGGACTGGAAAGTAATGCAAAGAAAATAGTGTCTTCTAAAAATTCTGAACCATAGAATATACCCCTTTCTGTAAGATTCTGGAAAAGAATTTCACTTCTGCATTAGCTCTGCTTACTGAAAACTCTATAGAAATATTTTTCTCTGAGACTACACATTTTTATTTATCTTAGATATGTTTATTTCTTTGCAGATATTGATGTGTGAAATAGCATCTAAACTACTTATTTTCCTTCTCCTACAGGCTGCTGAATCAGGAATAATAAAAGTGAAAACAATAGCTGCACGGAACACTGATATTTTGGCAGGTAATTATTTGTGGTGCAATGAGAAAAATAAACTTGGGTTACAGATCAAAATGTTAAAGAGATGTCTTGGTTATGTGTAATAATCCTGAATGCCTTTTAGTGTGCGCTGTATCAATGATGCTTTACTTGTTGGCACCTAGCAAAAAAATCCAGTAACATTGAGAAATTCTACTTCTCTATCATGCTAGTGCTATATTGATGCTGAGGAAGGTCTCCATTTTCAGTGGTGGTTCTACAAAAGTAATCATCCAGTTAGAAAAATACCATGAAATTATTAGGCTTCAAATTCTCCATATCTGATTCATTGTCTACATTCACCACAGCTGTTGTTGAGTGCTCTGTGTAGAGTTCTGCAGTATGATCCTCATCTGTGTGTTTACTGTGAGAGTCTAGCCGCTGGAGACTTGTACCTGGCAGGCAAAACCCCATCTGAATGTGAGACAAGGTCATTCAGTTTGAGACATACCATTGCCTTGAGGGACAGGAGATATTTTGCGAGTTGCGGCTTTGTAAGTGTTTAAAAGAGTATCTCTGATTTTCTTCAGCTGTGTTAAATAGCATGTAAATCAATGGCTTCTGACCAGTTGCTGGTAAAGCCTTTGGCCAGATTTGAACGTCTCTGTATTAATGCTTGAGTGTCTACCCCAGCTGTAGTCAAAATCCTTACAGTTCTGAATTATTTTAAAAGTCCAAATGAAATAGATGTAAAACGATTTCTTGTTTTGAGATATGGAAATCAGATATTGTTAAGGAGGCACTTTCTAGAATTATTTGAAGTAGCAATCCCACCCCTCAATATTTCATTTTAATGCCTCATTTTTATTTGTTTATTTTCTTTGTTTTTACTGCTGTCATGAATGCTGACATAAGTGGGAAAACTATGCCAGGTAATGTCAGCTATGCATCAAAATACACAAATGAACAAGAGAAATCTCCAGTTAGCCATTTGGGAAGTAGCAACATTCTTTGGCATATTACTGCGTAAAGATCTTCACATTTTAGAACGCTAGTTTGTGATCCTGCAATGATTTTTTTTTTTCTAATCTTCATTTCAAAGTGAGGAGATGTGAAAGATTATTGGTTTTGGGCATGGGTAGGCAGTCTTTCCGAGGGAACACCTTCTGGTAGTTGGTCAAATTTTGTCAGTAGTTTTCATTTGTAAGGCTTAAACTAGAATGTAGTTAGCGTTTGTTTAATTTAGCAAAAAAAAAAAAAAAAACAAAACAAAAAACCATGCACAGATTTGTTTTTATTGAGGTTTGAAAAAAACAGGAGGTCTTCCAAGTTATTTTGATGAGTTAATCTTTGCTAATAGGATAACTTTTTTTCCAGTGAGAAATTTTAGAACGGAGGGTAACTTATATTACGCCTACACATTATCCTAGCAATTTAAACACAATGCTGTAAACAGTCCCAATTCTTTATTGACTGTTGTATTTTTTTTGAGGTATCAGTTGTAACCTGATCTTGTAGATAAGTTAATATCCAGATCTCTGTTGTCTCCTACCTGGTATTTAATGATATTTTGGAAGAAGATAGCATATATGCTTTAGTAATAATAAAGCTGAAAAGGCTACTGTAGTCGTGAAATCTAGTGAAGTAAACATTTTTGACTGCTAGATGATTTGAGAACATCTACTAGACATTCTAGTAATGTAAAAGTATATTTTGATTAGAATATGACTTTTCTTTATATTTTGACATAAACTATCAATTCACTAAAATAGATGAGATCAACTATATCAGATAGTTTTGAATAAGCTGACCCAATGCCTTCTTGAAGCAGTACACTGTGTAGAATTATAATTATTAGGAAAATAGATGCAATTTTAAAATGACAAATATACTATGACAATACAGAAGTAATGCTATGTCTGGTGATGTGTTTAACTTGCTGGAATTCCGAGGTCACTGATGTAACTTGTTTCTCTTGGGAAAAAATTGAGCAGTTTCAGAGTCTTTATTCTTGGCTGTCTACATGTGCTTTATAGTTTATTTATGAGCATTTGAGTAATACCAAAAGAAGTCAGCTTGAAGTTTATAGTGTGGGAGAGAAATGTGAGAAATTATTTCCATGTGGCTCTGAGATGTGCTATTTTTAGGTAATTCATACTTTTTGCTTTAGAAGTTCTTTTAAAAAAAGAGGTTTATGATCTTGCTGATGGAATGAAGTAGTAAGTCGTATTTTCCAAAAATTTCTTTTTTGATGTAGTTCATTATGATAGATGTCTTTTTTAATACATTCTTTTGTAATTTTGGTATAGCAAAATGGAAGCACACCCAGATACAAGAAAATTTTTGTGTATTTTAAGACTGAAACTGATGTAACAGTTGGTACCAAACTAGATCTACCAAACATTAATTTCAGCTTCATGAAGTAAAAATGCTTGTATAGATCTGGTTGTGAGATTGTTTCTAGTGGATCATAGGAAAAATACCATTAAAAGTTTGAATGTTTTTTTGTGTCAGTATTTATTTCCCATGTCATTCAGAACTCTATCATGAGTCCTATATGAAGGATAAATGTTTTGTGGTATCTTTTTAAAAAAAATTTGATTTCTTCTTTCTATTTGATGATTTCCAACTAGGTGGCATATCAGAACTTTGTATGAGTAAAGAAGCATTTGTGTCCACTTTAGAGTGAGCTCTCTAGGCTCCATTGGCTATGCATCATAGGTATTGATGGGCTGTAAAGGCAGCTTAGCCATCTTATTCACACGTAGACACTGACATATGCCTAAAATTACGTGTCTTCATTCACATTTATGCTCACATTTTAATTGTTCTTGGTGAAGCATTTGGTGCAAAGTTAGCCTCTGTCAGCTGGCCATGAAGAGGCTGACATAACTGTGGACTATATATTTGTCAGTATTATCTTGTAAGAGCTACTACCTTATAAAAAATTGGGAGCTATTCTAGCCTGTTCTTTACAAAGAAACTTGTTAGTCACATGCTAGTGCTTCAGTTTAAAGGGTCATTAAAATACATCTTTGTAGCTTTTACCTTGATGCTTGTGTCATTTTTTTCAAGTTGATTGTAGTGATACTGAATAATAAACCTTCATAAGAGCCAAATTTCAAATTGTTCAATAAAAACAAAAATTGATCATCTTTGCATTTTTATGTGAGAATGTATTTTTTATTTGTTTGTGGTAAGATATGTGCTCTAAAAATGTGTTGAAGTTTTTCATAAACATGTGTTTACTATTACACAGACTAAAACACGTTGGATGACATTGAGTGTAAGAACACAATAAATTTTCAGTTTTGAGGAAGTTTTTAGTATCTGAAATGAGGATGAGCAGCTAAAGTCTTAATAGTTTGCATGAATCAACAATGATATATGCAAGCAGAAAAGCACTCATTGGTCCGTGTCATGCTTTGCTTTGATATTTCAGAAATATTTTCTTTTTTAATTTTATGAAGTTAATCTCATATTTCTAGAATTACTCTTATGGGGAAAAACTTTTTAAAATGTCAGTGTGGACTCTTGTATTAATTGTGAAGTTTTTTCTCCTTAAAAAAAAAAAGTTCCTGAAACTTGTCGTTTCTTATGAAAATGCTTCATTTTAAGAAGCTACCCTTTCTCACTAAAACACTGGTCGAAGAATTCACAGCCAGGTGTACATATCCAGGATACAGACAGTCGAGTCTTCCTCCTCCTGTTTTGTTGATGGCATTTTGCCTTTCCCCTTTGTTCTGAGCATTTGGTACGTGTTGTGCCATGCACTGTGTTGCTTTTGAATTTAGTTCTGAGGTGCCATAGAGCAGAAGGAAGAGGCTACCAGAAGGAGAGTGGTCACCACTGTAAGGACAGAGAGAGCTTTGGAGTAGGCAGAACCTTACAATTTGTTACAAACCAAATGGACTCTAAGTGGGCATTTTGGATTTGGAAAGGGAAGGTTGCTCAAAGACTGGCAAAGAGTTGAGAAAGGAGAGAAAGTGCTTGGAATTAGAGCATTAGGGTAATTATGGAGGTGAGCCTTGGCAGCCTGTTGTCTTTCTTCACTTGGCTTTTCCCTGTGGTGCAAAAGTAACTCACGAATTTCCAAGACTGGAGATTGCTTTTTTTTAATAGATACGATTAACAAATTTTGAATTGCATTCTTCAAAGTATTAAAAATTGACTACTTCCATATCTCTTCTCAAAAGCATTGAAAGAGAACAGCTCAGAGGTAGTTCAGCCTTTTCTCATGGGTTGTGGAACAAAGGAACCAAAGATCACTCAGCTGTGTCTAGCAGCCATACAAAGGCTCATGTCCCATGAAGTTGTTTCAGAGGTAAGATCAATCTTTATATAAATGCATACATATTTCAATGTGAGAAACACAGGCCCCAAACTGAAGGTGAATACTTTCTTTTAGTAGGCTGTTTATATTACAATGAACATAGTTTGCAAAATATATTGCTCATATCAGTTTAAAAAAAATGTAATTTAAAAGTAAACCTTCTTTTTGACCATTAAAAAAAAAAATAAGTGGTGGGGAAAAATAGTAACTTCTAGAAGGAATTTGTAAATGTTCGAAAGAGCTCATTTATTTTGCATTTGTATAGTGCAGGAACAGAATGTGTCCTTGGTAAACATCATACTTAAGATTGCATCCATAAAATTTAGCTATATATTGTGTTTGTTACGTGTTACTTTTAAAAATAAAATGGATGGACATTTCCTTTAACTTTAAATGTCAGGTGATATATTATGGTTCTACATATAGAGTGTGTTAAGAAGTTGGTGAAAATGATAATATTTTAGTATATCTTTGATTGTGCTTGCATGGTATAAAATTATACTGTTATTTCTCTGATATGAATGAGTTTTGAGGGTAAAGCGTCTTTGTACTGTCTCTTTTACATTTCCAAATAGAAAAAAAAGTATCCACTTTAATTTGGACCACACATTAAGAGATTTCTGCCGTCAATTTTTAAAAAATATTTTGAGAAGCCTGTGACAATGAAATTAGCTTTGTATTCTGAATGTAGTCCTATGGTACAGACAAATAGCCAAATTCAGTTATGAAACATGGTTGTGAGAGTGCTATTCTTCATGTGTACACATGATGTAAACAGTATATAAACATCTTAATTATTGGCACAAAATGATTTTTTGTAGGCTGCAGCAGGAAACATTATTAATATGCTTTGGCAACTGATGGAAAATAGTCTTGAAGAACTTAAATTGCTTCAGACAGTTCTTGTACTTTTAACAACCAATACAGTTGTGCATGATGAAGCATTGTCCAAGGTAAGAATTTGTTAATGCCAGCTATAGTACTTAGAATATCCAAGAGGAAAAACAGGGAGAAATTTTACATATGAAGCTTTTGGAAATAATGGAAGAAGAAGCGGATATCTTGATTCTGTTGTGTCCCTATTGGCTTTATATTTAGACTCTGAAACAGGATTTCTTTTAGCTTCCTTTTCAGTCTGTCTTTTAGTTCCTCCAGAATAATAAATTCCTGACCTAGTGGAGACTTTAAATAAAAACCACTGGGCTAATGCTTATTCTTCTGATCTACTAAACTAGTCTTTTCTGTGTGTTCAAACTGAAATCAGAGCACATAATACAGTGTAAGCTGTCACTAGTGCTGCAAATATTAGAAGCTGTTCCCCACGCTGCCTTAAATCTATTACCTAAGTAGTCCAGTATTGCTCGCTCAGTCTGAACTGAAATAACATTATGACATAATTTTAAACGTACCGTTTTGGATGTTATGTCTCAACTAAGACAAAAAATAAGTATTCCGATCCGTTTTAATCTTAAATGACAAGATGAGAAGCAACACTATTTACCCATCTGTGAATTGTGAAGTTCTGTTTAAGTTCCTCTTCTAGATTGCATTTTATTTTTTTTCTCTTTAACTTAAGGAAGATTTTATTTTTTTAAACAAATCATTGTGAATTGCTGTGTTGTTATGCTCTG